>CM019149.1:246351585-246606761 GCA_009733165.1 Naja naja | reverse complement strand
CTCTGTGCCAGAATTATAACAAACTGTGGAGTTTCTGACTCATGAATTACAATGTGGCACTTGTGGGTTGCCCACTTTCACCCTGGCTATTTAATTTCATCCCCTGAGCCTTGGCCACCATGGTAGGATGGACATTAAGAGTATTATATATGGATATAATGGAGATAAATAAAATTGTTGAATGAAAATATAATATAATTATAAACACCAGAGAGTTAATAATAATGATATTGGTCAATAGAGGAGATAATTTAGGTAATGTATGAATTAAAATGCATAAGTTTTTTTCCAAATAGAAAAATGGTTGTATTTTCTTTTTTTTCTATTACCTCTTGTTTGCATTGTATAGTTTTCTTTTCTGTAATAGAGAGGATTGATGGTGAGGAGATGGCACTGAGATTGTGACCAAACACACACCTGAAATTTGTTATTGGTTTATGTTTTTATATTTGTTTGTTTGTTTTGTTTGTTTTTGGAAAATAATAAAAATTTTATTTAAAAAAAAGATTACATACTGGCAGAATGTGAGTATAAATTACTTTTGCATGTTGATATTTTGGCAATCCTAGATCAGCATCCTATCAAGCATCCTAATTTTATAAAAATAATACAGTATGTTGGAAAACATTATTTGGATAATTCTTACCTACTTCCCTTGGTCTCTAATATATTAATACAGTTAGGCAAAGGGTTGGCTGTTCCAACTGACTATATTGAATATCTGGCTTTTAAAAATGATTGCAAAAAGAGAAAATTAAAGAGATCAAAACTGGTAGAATATAATCAGTGATTCAGAATGCTTTTTTGTTAGATGAATGAAATGATAGACTGCTACAGAAACCAATTTAGCCTTTCCTGCACATGGCAGAGAGCTATCAAACAGCAGAATTTGCACTCACAATTTTGGTAAAAGACAGCCTAAATGGGTAAAAGAGACTTCACAGGCTGCTGCTATTCCAATAACTTTTTTTTAAATAGTATATACAAGTGCAGTAGTCTTTAATTTGAGTAGAACTATGGAGTAAAGTGGAGTTGGAATTGCTCCCCACATCTTTACTCCCCACATTTTTCAGTTTAAATCACTTCCCCCAGGCCTTTACGTTGTTGTTTAGATCATGGAGGAAAACACAGAAGTATGAGTACATTCATGCAATGTAGGTCATATGTACTTAATTACTGTGTTATTTTAGCAAATCAACATGTTTGATTTGCTGCTTTCTTTCTTTCTTTTTGCAAATTCAGTATATAAGAACTTTCTATATTTTGTGGAATTAAATTCATCTGGAAAAATTTCATGCAAAGAAAACTATCTGCCAGTTCCATTTCATTGCAGTGAAGAAGAAAAAATCTATTTCAACATGTTGATGAGTTACACATGATAGCTAAAAGCAATCCACACTTATTCCAAAATTATACTTCAGTTTCTTACTGAACCTCCCTTCTTTGCAATTTGCATCGAGGAAAATGGGAAAACTCAAGGGTCATTGGGCAAGAATGATGGAACACTGACTTCCTGGTGTTATTGTGCTTCAGAAATTATGAAAAACTATCTCTTTTCTCTCCTTACAAAACCATCAATGTGTTGTGGCCTGTTGGCTGTTAGCCCTTCCAACAGCCAAATCAGATGAGGAGGAGGCGTAGGAGTTAGGGTCAGCATTAAGGCAACCTGAGAGCTCCAAGAGGAAAGAGGGAATAGAGCTGTTAGAGGGAGGAGGGAGGGAGGGAGGGAGGGAGGGAGAGATAGGCGGAGCCTGGGCAGTCCATCAGCCCTCAGATGGAGAGTCAACAACACTGAGGTCTGGAGGTGGCTGATGAGGAAGAGGAGGAACAGCTGGGTCTAGTGCCTGATGCGTGGAGAAGGCAGAGGAGAGGAGGCAGTGGAAATCTGTGGGCTGATCCTTGGGACGGAAGAGCCACCGATACTAGCGAAGCCCCACCCCAGCTCCAGGGATAAAAGGCAGGGGGTGGTAGAGATGAATAGATGTGGTGAACAACTGTTCATCCCTGCCAGACAGACTTGTTAGCCTGCTGTGAGAGAGAAACTTTTTTCTGGGACTGCTGGTGCTCATAATAAAGGAATCATTCCTTCAACTACAGAGAGTTCGTTGTGTTTGGGGAGCTAGGGCAGAACACAATGTGTGCACAAGCTCTTCAGTGAAAATACAGCATCTTAAAGTTGATTATGGGTCTAAATGTTTTGCAATATGAAGATAACTATCTTAAATTTTAGGTATGACAGTCTTTACATTCAATAGGAGAGAGATACTCTTTACATCACTTGACTGCCAGGTATGAGTTAAGCAGGAAGTAGATGGAATGAATCCAAAAGCACGTTCATCAAAGTATCAGAAGACATCAGGAGAACAGAGAACTGAAATACTGCTAGAGAAGGCAACATGAGCTCTACTCTAAAGGGACAAGTTATCACAAGTACAAGGGGGAAGAGGAATATTTTTCTACTTAAATGAATTTCTGTTGATTTTGTAGTCTAGCCAGCTGACATGCTACAATTTGTCCAATTTTTGCCTACTCAAAGTCTATGACTCTACAGTGATGACTTTATATTTCTTTCTATCTGCTTACAAACATCAGCTACATTGGCAATTAAATCTTTCATTGACCCCCAGAGACTTAAGAACAACTGAAACTGCAAACATAAAACTGACATTTACCCCATTGCTTTCCAACAAGAGGGAATTCAAGGTGCTGGTAATCACTTATAAAGCCCTACATGGCTTAGGGCCGGGGTACTTGCGGGAGCATCTGCTGCCAGCAACAACTTCCCAGCGCCCCGTGCGCTCACACAGACAGGGCCTCCTCGGGGTGCCATTGGTCCGACAGTTTCAGCTGGCAACCCCCAGGGGGGGAGCCTTCTCTGTGGGAGCGCGCCCGCCCTCTGGAACCAGTTACCCTTGGAGCTGCGGATGGCCCCTGACCTTCGATCCTTCCGTCGCAACCTGAAGACTTGGCTCTTTCAACAGGCCGACCTGGACTGAGGCAGGGTTTTTATTGGCTTATATTAGCTGGTGTCAGTTTTAATTGAATTATTGGGATTTCTATTTGATATTTTTAAATTTTAAATTTTGTATTGTATGTTTTTATTGTTGTGAGCCGCCCTGAGTCCTTCGGAAGAGAGGGCGGCATATAAATCCCAATATAAAATAAAATAAATAATAGCCAGGGATTCAAGAGGAACAGCCAAGATGTCAGGTGCTTCACTAGCACATAGTACATAAAGTAGATACCTTCCTGTGTCTAATGCTATGACTGGTTCTATCTGCATTCATTAACTGAAGGAACAATGTGCAGCCCACCTTTACTACAATGTGTGCAGTTGAAGTGCAAGACTATGTGATTATTTGAATCACAGCTGAAGTCCCTTCTTCAATTCTAGTTGATTTCAGCAAGATGCCTCAATTAGCAAACTATAGGCATGTGCACACTTTAGCTTTTGTCATGCCAATAAAAAATTCTATAGTTTTATTTTTATCATCGTGAAAGAACAGAAAGGGGGAGAAATGGCAGAGTGAATATAAAAATTAACGTTATAAAGTTGTATGAAATATGAGCAAGTTGGAAAAATGCAGCCAAACGCCAACATATTTCCATCATTTATGCAATCCAGCTAAACTCTAATCTTTAAATGGTATAGCAAAGAATAATCTGTGTTTCTTTTAGGTACACATGAATGTTTAGATACTATGTTCTGTGGGGGCACTGCATGTTAGAAAGAAGAAGAGCTTATATGGTTGTAAAAAATGAAGCCATATTTTCAAATGTCACTCTGGTGCACCCAGCTGCCAATTAGTGCTGAATGTATACTTTATATTTTATACAGTATGTTGTATAAAGCAATGTCTCTCAACCCTGGAAACTTTATGATATGTGTGACCAACTGGGGCAATCTGGAAGTTGAAGTTCATACACCTTAAAGTTGCCAAGATTAAGAAATACTGATATAACATATGTAGTGTATAGCAAAGATATTAAAGACAGCAAAGAGATAGATAGATAGATAGATAGATAGATAGATAGATAGATAGATAGATGATAGATAGATAGATAATTCTAACCAGCAAACATCCACAAAACCCTTTGCAATTAATGTTTCTTGGATAAAGAAATATGCAACTTCAAATCATTAGCAACATGTAATCTTCAAAAAGAAAAGAATCATTATCATCCCATTTATTTCTTTCCTATAACAAAATTGGCAATAAATCAAATTTATATCAGGATTTGCTGGTTGCTTGGTGATGAAGTAAAAGGAACACAGTACAAAGTAAATGATTTTTTAAAAAATTAAATGTGTTGCCATGGTCACAATCAAATGTCACTGGGTTTGTTAATTTATTTCATATTTTATATAGAATATTTTTTTTCTTTTAGCTACATTCAGAGCCAGTTACATGTGAAAAGATATATATTAAAATATGGTTCTGCTCATAAATAAACATGAAATGAATGTGAATAAGGCTATATCTTTATATACACTTAGCAGAAAGTAGGCCCTATTGAGCTCACTAGGACTTCTGAGAAGACACACATTGGACTGCACTATCCATTCAGAATTTAACATCTGAATCTGCTCATGTCTATCTTTCACCATCAGGTTTTTCCATCAACAAATATTTTCCATTATTTTGTAATCAGTTGTTGATAATTCTAGGAAAAGCAGCAAAGTTGTGGAACATCACAATGTATGCAATGTGTCAAATAGGACAGACATACACTGGCATACTGTAAGAAGATCAAATTTATATCACTACATATTTTACAACCACAATTGAGCCAAAAACTCACCCAATAAAAGTTCTGACTTTTCATGCCTCAGTTGCTAAGTGAATCACTGCAGTTGTTAAGTTAGTAACATGGTTGTTAAGTGAATCTGGTTTCCCCATTGACTTTGCTTGTCAGATTGCAAAAGGTGATCACATGACCTTGGGACACAACAACTGCCATAAATACATGCCAGTTGCCAAGCATCCAAACTTTGATTACATGCAACGGTCCTAAGTATAAAAACTGGGGTAAGTCATTTTTTCAGTGCTGTTGTAACTTCCAATGGTCAAGCAAGGAGACCCCATACCATTTCAGACAAATAACTGTCCAGTCTCTTCTTAAAAACGTCCAAGGATGAAGCACCCTGTCAAGCCCGAAATTAACACATGTGTAGCTATTTTAGTTAGGCTTAGTATATATTCTTTTTCTTACTTACTCTGTGGCAGTCATGGGGGGAAGGGTTTTGGGCTTGCCACATTCCTAAGGGGGGAGAATGGAGATAAAGAGAGTGCTTTGGCTAGTGATCTTTCTTCCTGTGGGAAATGAGCTGTCCGTGTTTGGGCCCCTTGAAGTGGAGATTTATGACATCAAGTAATGTTGAATTACTTCTATTGGAGAATGTGACTTTTGGGGGTTGTTTCTAACTTGTAATATTGTGGGGTAATTCTGGCTTATGTCAGATCTAGAATTACCATGGACTTTGCCAATTTGATGCTTTCCTAAATAAAAGAATTTGTTTTGGAAGATGGACTTTGTTCTTTTCTTTTTAAATGGATTTTGTTATGTATGTAGGTTTAAAGTCATTGGTTTAATTTGAACTGTTCTTGTAAAATGTTAGAAATGATTGGTTAAGTGCGGGAAAACCCTGCACTCTGATTGGCTGTCAAATGCGGCTGCTGGCTATAAGTAGCAGCTGCAGCCCAGCCAAATTGGGTCCGTTCTGAGCTGTAGTCACCAATAAACTAAGAGCTTGAAGCACTAGGCGTCTGTCTCTTCATGCAAACTTAACAATCCAAACAGTACATTTTGCACACTTCTAGTTAGAAGCATTAGAAAAGGTCTGTTGTAAAATGCAAATATGATATCCTTTCATCTCTGCAGCTTGCAAGAGAACTTTGAATTCAGGTGAAAACCTTTTTGTCATACTAACTGCTCAGAATTCTTAACAAACTACAGATCAAATGTGTTATGTATGTAGGTTTGAATGTTATTGGTTTAGTTTGAATTGTTCTTGTAAAATGTCAAATATGATTGGTTTAAAAGTCGGAAAACCCTGCACTCTGATTTGGCAACCACGCTGCTGGCTATAAGTAGCAGCCGTAGCCCAGCCAAGTTGGGTCCATTCGAGCTGTAGTCACTAAATAAACTCTTCACTGAAGCTATTCGCCTGACTCTTCATGCAAACTTAACACTGGCGACGAAGGTGGGATTCCCCTGAAGAGAAGACAATGCGGAAGACAAGCAGAAGAGGCTTCCTCAGCAGAAGCCACTAAGTCCTCAGCGGCAGCCATGAAGAAAATTAACAAGACCTCAAGCCATTCTGATGTGGAAAAGTCCACAACAACCCATTGCGAGCAAATAGATTCTGATTCAGACTGTAGTGAGGTGGAGGAAGGAATTTATAGACTCAGAATGGAGAAGAAAAGGAAAGAGCTTGGAAGAAAGAGGCAAGACTTTTATTGCAGAGGCTGTGGGGGGCGGCCACCCTCACACTGAATGCAAGTTTTTAGACACCATCTGCCTACGTAGAGAAAAGAGGTCACCTAGCAAGAGTCTGCAAATCATCCAGAACTCCACCTAGTAGGAAGAAATTTCCTGAGAAAGAATTTAAGTCCAACAACTTCAGTGAGAAAATGGGGCGCAACTCAGAAGCAAATGGGAAGAATGAAACTCATCAAACAGTCACCATTGGTCATTCTTCACCCTTAAGAAGTAGAAAAGTACATGTGAAGGTACTCATTGAAGGAAGGCCTTGCCAAATGGAAGTGGACTCAGGTTCCTATTTATCTATGGTGTCATGGGACACTATTCACAGGCTACTTCCCAACATTCAGAAGAAGCATTTCCAGAAGCAAGCACTGACTCTTAAAGACTACCAAGGGAACAAGATTCCAGTAGTTGGAACAAGAGAACTCAATGTGAAGTTCAAAGGCCACATCAAACGTTTGCCCCTGACCATCATGGAAAGGATCGCCCAAGCTTGCTGGGACTTGAGTGGTTCAATCCACTAGGCATTGAGGTGACTGGCATCAATTACGTGAGCAACTCTGAATGGGAGGAGGCCTTGAAGTCTGAGTTTCCAGAGGTCTTCAGCGAAGGATTGGGCAAGTATATGGGACCCGTATCACTTTCAACCTAGATCCCAGGGTGCCCCCAATTCGTTTAAAGCCCAGAAGGGTCCCATTTGCTTTAAAGGAAAAAATTGATGCACAATTAGACAAATTAATAGCTCAAGGGGTTTTAGAGCCCACTGACCACTCCAGATGGGAGACACCCATAGTCACACCAGTCAAGAATGATGGGTCAGTAAGAATCTGTGAAGACTATAAGGGGACACTGAACCATGCTGCAGCAAAGCGCATACCCAGTTCCAGTGGTCCATCATCTGTTACATTCCCTTGGCAGGGGTACAGTCTTTGCCAAATTGATCTGGCCCAGGCATATCAACAACTAACAGTTGATGATGCCACTGCAGAGGCCCAAACCATTGTGACTCATAGAGGTGCCTTCAAATGTAAAAGGTTACAATTTGGAGTAAGCGTGGCACCAGGCATCTTTCAAAGCCTTATGGAAAGGATGCTCCAAGGACTGCCAGGGTAGTGCCTTACTTTGATGATGTGTTAATCTCTGCTGAAAATGACACTCAGTTACAAGAAAGACTCAGAGAGGTCCTTACCAGATTCAGGGAAGCGGGGTTAAAAGTCAAGGAAGAAAAATGCACTCTTAAAACTGACAAGGTTGAGTTTCTAGGCTATATGATTGACAAGCATGGCATCCACCCTACCGATGCCTAGGTTCAAGCAATCAAAGAAGCTCCTATACCTAAATGCAAAACAGATTTGCAAGCCTTCCTTGGACTCATTAACTTTTATCACATGTTCCTACCTCAGAAGGCAACCATTGCAGAACCATTGCACAGATTACTTGATAAAAATCTGTTTGGATCTGGGGAGGAAGGAACAATCAGCATTTAACAGTATTAAAAGACTAATCATGTCTGATGCTGTACTGATACAGTTCTCTGAGAATTTGCCTGTTGTACTGACTTGTGATGCATCTCCCTTTGGAGTGGGGGTTGAGCCACAGGCTTCCCAGTGGAGAGAAGCCCCTATTGCATTTTACTCTGACTTTGACCAAAGCAGAGAGGAATTACAGCCAATTGGACAAGGAAGCATTGGCAATTGTTGCAGCTGTCAAGAAATTTCATGAATATTTGTATGGGAGAACATTTACCATTGTTACAGATCACAAACCTTTTTTTGGCATTGTGGCAGGAGATAAACCTACACCTACTATCCTGTCCCCAAGAATGCTGAGGTGGACTGAATTTCTTGCTGCTTATTCTTACAAACTTATCCACAAGCAAGGACATTGGACATGCTGATGCACTGAGTCGTTGCCCACTTCCTTGCCACAAGGAGGACTTTGAACCTGAAACACACACCTTTTTCCTTGAAACTGTTGCCAAGCTTCCAGTCCATGCTGCTGAAATTTCCAGAGAGACTGCCAAAGACACTTTATTGGCTCCTGTTATAGGCTGGATTAAGAGAGGCTGGCCTCTTCAAGATCTACCTCACCTGGCCCAACCTTTTAAGTCCAGGCAAACTGAATTATCTGTATTAAGAGGATGTATTTTGTGGGGTAACAGGGTGGTTATTCCTGCAAAACTGCAAAAAGAGGTTTTGGAAATGTTACATGAGGGTCATCCAGGTATTGTCAGAATGAAGGATTGGCCAGGAGTTATGTATGGTGGCCAGGTATTGACAAAATGGTTGAAAACTGGGTTGCATCTTGTCCCAACTGTCAGGTAGTCAGGCCTGCCCCACCTCGCCCCCACACAGGAATGGGAATGTCCTAGGGGCCCATGGTCTAGGATTCACATTGATTTTGCAGGCCCTACCAGAGGGCACACCTTTCTTATTATAGTAGATGCATATTCCAAATGGCTAGAGGTAATTCCTATGGCATCCACCACAACTGATGCTGTCATCAAACAGCTCAAAACTTTTGTAACCCATGGGTTACCAGATGTTCTTGTCTCTGACAATGGCCCTCAATTTACATCCAACCTTTTTGAATCCTATTTAGCATGCCCTCACTGCCCCTGGGCACCCTTCGGCTAATGGCCGGGTTGAACGCGTGGTACGTTTTACCAAGGAGAAGCTTCAGCAACTGGGTCCTGGGGACATCACTGAGAAAGTTGAAAAACTTCTTTGTGTTCAGCACACCACTCCTAACCCATCTAATAACTTATCCCCAGCAGAGTTGTTGATGGGTAGGAAACTTAGGTCTTCCCTTGACCGCCTTCATCCCACTTACGCACCCAATGCACCACTAGATTCCTCTTCCAAAGTTCGCACATTCAGTGTGGGTGATTCTGTTTATGCTAAGAACCTTATGGGTGAACCTTTGTGGATTCCTGCTGAGATAACTCAAATCACAGGCCCTCGTTCTTACAGGGTGCAAACAGAGGATGGACTCCTCTGGAGCAGGCACATTAATCAACTTAGATCCAGGTTCTCTCAGGAACATCGCACTTACTCCTCTCTAGTTCCCTCACCTGATGTCAATTCTAGGGGAAGGGAGGAACAGGAGGAAAATCAGCAAGCAAGAATCCACCCCATGTAACGAGTCATTACGACAGGAATCATCCCAAAACCTGTCACAATGCCAGATTCCATTCTTAGAAGTGGAAGATTGTACATCACTACCTGACTTGGGTGCTGACATTGGGCTGGAGATAGGTTGGGAGGAGAGACCAGATTCTAACAATCAAACAGGGTCTTCTTTCACAGGGAGTCCCAGAAGGGAAATGTCAGCAGACACATTTCCTCTCTCACTGGGTGAGAATGTTAAAACTTCTGAACCACGAAGGTCTCAACGCATTAAGAGCCCCACCTATTTAAAAGAATACATTAGATAGGTTGGGGTTTGGTATGGACTGAACCTAGTGGGGAGGGCTGTTATGTATGTAGGTTTGAATGTTATTGGTTTAGTTTGAATTGTTCTTGTAAAATGTCAAATATGATTGGTTTAAAAAGTGCAGGAAAACCCTGCACTCTGATTGGCTGGCAACTACGGCTGCTGGCTATAAGTAGCAGCCGTAGCCCAGCCAAGTTGGGTCCATTCGAGCTGTAGTCACTAAATAAACTCTTCACTGAAGCTCTTCGCGTCTGACTCTTCATGCAAACTTAACAAAATGGACCCAAAATAACAGTGAGAAACACGAGCAATCATTTTTCTCGTGTTGTGTGATGTTACAGTTGATGAAATTTTTGTTGCACCAAGATCTGTTGTAGCTCACAAAGTAGTGCAGTGACTGGATGATTTCTTCAAAACTTTCCTAATCGTCAACTGGTAATGAGCACTGATTTGCTTTCAGCATCCACTGTGTGTTCTCAAAAGAGTGAAGTCTACAGAAAGAAAGATAAAGGCAAGTCAACTTTGAGCGACATTGTGAGGGATTCAGTAATGGAAAGGAAGAATGTAGATCATGGGTGTCAACTCAATGGTGCCATGTGACATATTGTGACCTATCATGACATTTTTTTGCCTTTGCGGAGCCGGGTTGGGCATGGCCTGCATAGGCTGCCAGTTTGACAGGCCTGAAGTAGATGATGTATCTGAGAGACCTGTTTGTGTCATGTTTATGCAGTGGGCCTTGAAACTATTGTGTGGGTGTAAAAATAAGGCTTAATCATTTGCTTTTCATAATATCTCCTTTTGTATATGGGTTATTTAGAGATGGAGGTGAAAAAAACAGGACAGGAATAATCGGGGTTTATGGAATTGATGCAGAAGGGGTTAGGCACATATAGTCCCAAGTGTCTTTTTGTGGGTTGCTTTTTTATATTCATAGTTTGCAGAAATAATATTTCCCTTTTCCCTAACATTTCTGAAAACTGATAGCATGATTTGCTGCTTTATAGAATTGGGAAACAAATAAACACGGTTGTCCTAAAGCAGGCTTCAGATAGTAGGGCTATGTAAACTGACTGAAACATCCTTTAAATCAGCTTTCCAAAAATTACCCTCTTTCCCTTTTAAATAGCAGAGTTTCTGCAAAAGATCTTTCTGGCTAAGGGAAATGATGGGGAAAAGTGCTTTCTTTTGACTCAGAGAGGTAAGTAGCTTCAGTTGCAGCAAATTGTTCCTATCCTGCACTAGCTTAGAAGTTCATTATGAATAAAGAAAAGAGCAAACTGTCCAAGTTCTAAAGAAAAGAAAAACAGGAAATTACTAATGCAACTATTACCTCCCGCATCTCAATGTTTCAAAATCACAGATATTTCTCATCTGCAGTCTCCTAATTTCCATCCTGTATACAGCAGTCTAGGGTTTTGTGCATTGCTTGTCAATTTGCTTGCACAAAAAGGGACCCATACATTTTGCTAAGTGGGAATTACCAAATTAGAGAACTATCTGTAGATCAAAAATGACAGCAGTGTTTCAGACCTGAATAATCAAAAAAAGCAAGTGGCAGCCAAATCATTAAAGAATTGAATAACATTAGGGCCAATATTTATTTGCCAGTCAGCTTCTAGCACTACACATCCATCAACTAAATGTAACTTTGATAAATTAACCAGATTAAAGTACAGCTCTAAGAGTAAAATAAATAAATAAATATGAGCAGCCTTGACTGGCTGGTGTTTACACAAGGATCCCTGTGGCTGTGTCTTTAGAATTTCCATTTTTGGATATGCTAACCTCAAAATAAGAGAAACCAGGCAGACTTTTTTGGGAATTGTGGTTATAGCGTGTTTTGGGAGACCCTAAAAGGGTTGTAGAACAGTGGTGGGATTCAAATTTTTTTACTACCGGTTCTGTGGGCATGGTTTGGTGGGCATGGCAGGGGAAGGATACTGTAAAATCTCCAGTCAGAGGTGTTATTTGCTGGTTCTCTGAACTACTTAAAATTTCCATTACCGGTTCTCCAGAACTGGTCAGAACCTGCTGAATACCACCTCTGTTGTAGAGACTGTGTATACAACCTTGGATCGTCACACTGATCCTGGAGCATTAAGTCCTTAAAGATTAAAATAGTTGAAATGTGTTGTTTTCCACCTGGCATCCTACTCGCAGAACAACTGCAAGTATGCAGCACTTCTGTTATGGTGGTGTTTCAAGCCATTTGTTCCTCTTCCCCTTTGCAGAGTCTTGTGTTATAACCATGGGTTTGAGGAAAATGAACATACTTTCTGCATGGTCCTTTGCAAGCAAGTTCTCTTGGGACACACTACTTTGCCAGGACAAGTGGTAAAGAGTCATCATGTCCAGAATCCTTTGGGAGTTGGGCGGCATATAAGTTTAATTAAATAAATAAATTAAATAAATCACAGCTTGGAATCCTATAGAACAGGGGTGTCAAACTCACGTCATCATGGTGGCATCACGTGACATATCAGGACCTTTTCCCCTTTGCTAAACCGGGGAGGGTGGCCAGCATGTGACACATCTGTTTGACAGCCCTGTTATAGAAGTTCACTGATATTCTATATATCTATACAGGGAATGCATCAGGAAGCCACACTGAGTGATGCCACAATAATGTCCGTGCATATCTCTCTCCCTCACACACACAAACACACACACACACACAAGACAGTACCCTCTCTCCAAAAATCCCTTATAACCTACTTTGTTCCCAGGCCTGAGGTTAATGTGTTGCAAGGTTGGGGAAGAGTTCTGGTGCTTTGTTTAAGCAATTTTTTTTAATGTGGGCTGTTTTATCTACATTTTTAGCTTTTTAGCATTACATTTTGTAATGCACCTAGAATCTACTGAATTGGGTACATGTAATAAAATTAATTAAATAATAAAAATAAAATTGACAGGCTTCCGGTGATGCAGGGAGGACAAATGGTGGTGTAGAAGTCCGGCTCTGGGGCTTCTAACCCCTTTTTTGCTGCTTAGTACAACCGCTCAGGGGTGCATGGTTCCCATAGAGAACTGTGCTGGTGTCGGGAGACTCAGGCTTCGGTGAGAGGGGAGGGCAACCCCCTACCGCAGCGAAGAGATACTCTGCAGAGACTGAGCAGCAACAGATCACCGGTTTGTAATGGTGATCCCATAGTCCAAACGATCACCTAAGAGGGGAAGTGAGTGAGCAACTAATTCTGGTGGTGAAGGAAGAGGTTCGTCTGGAAAACTCAGTGAGATTTGGACAGTGTGCTTGATTGTGAAAGTGCAGAGAGATATTGGAAGTAGCAAGAAGCCAATAGGAGCCTGGATAGAAGCGGCGAAAGAAAGGGAAACGTGAAAGTGAAAGGGCTCATTGGAGGAGCTGAAGATTAACTGTAGTGGCTGTGATGAAAAGGAGGCTCAGATCTGGGAAATCTGCTACATGGATACTAATTGGAAAAAAAAGTTTGTCATATGGAGGGAGGGGGTTTTCTGTGATCGTTTTTGATTGGAAAGAGAGAAACAGCCATCGGGGAGAAAGGGAAAGGATCTGAAGATTTGAAGTGGACTAGAAACTGGTGATTTAAGAAGAAACTAATAAGTGAGTTAAACTCCTATGGACAAAAAACGAGTAGCTGCTGGAGGAAATATTGGTGTGTTGATTTTTGGAAAGTAAACTTTCATGAACTTAGGAGGAAATGAGAAGCACAACTTGCTAAGTGCATTGAGACTTTAAAAATCCATAGATGTGGCTCAGCAATTTCCTTCTGTTTTGAAGCAAGGAACGAAACTATTCTGTTGTAGAGACAGAGATCTACATAATTATCCGAAGACTCTCTTGCTTCTTTTTTCTTCTTTAAACTTCTTTTAGAAATTTCTCTCTTTTGAATTTTGGATAATAGGATTGATTGCTCTATACTTTATTATGTGTTATATATGCATTGATTGACTGATTGAAGAGGGAAGGATATTTGAGTGGCATAATTGAGAGGTGTTTGGATTAATTATATAGTAATATTTGAATATATTCACTTTATCTTTTTAAATGATTAACTTTTGGGGTTTAACTTATCTTTACTTATAAATCTATGTGTATTGATGAATTCTGCATAGCACTATGATATAAGATTATACTGCTTTATAATATTTATAGATATATATTTTGATATTCATTTGGAAAGGTATAAGATATACAGATAGATAACAGATAGAAGTTGTATATGAATTAAGAGGATAGAAGAAAGTACTTATTATAAATATCGATAAGCTTTTATAACTACTAACCTTTTATAAAATTAAGGAATAGTAACAGAAGTATATTAACAGAGTTAATTTGGAGTCGGACTTAAATCAGAGATTATATTGGATAGCACCTCTATATTCAAGGTGGGCAAATATAACAGGGAAGCTAAGGAGATAATAAATAGATAGATATTGTAGAGAATTAGTTGGTTAGACAAATCAGATTATTGGTTAACATTGTAATATAATACAGTATATAAGAGTTGGATGCTGATTTGGGACAACGTGCTGAACATAATACAAAAACAAAAACAGATTTTAGGAGAAATGACTTCTTTGACTACCACAACGCTTAAGACAGGAAAGAAGATGACAATAACAGCTTCGATGGCAACACCTTCACCGTCAGCACAGAAAACAATTGAAGAAACATTGACAACGGACAAACAACCTCTCATAACTAATGCCAGTATTCATTTGGTATTACTTACATTACAAGAATCCATGTCCAATTTACAAGAAATAATGCTTAAAAATCATAAGAGAAACTAGGGCAGATATAAATGAATTGAAAGAAGAAATGGGAAACTTAAAGCAGAAATGAAAGGAGACATTCTGAAACTAGATGAAAAAATTGGAACGATTCAACAAGCGCTGGAAAAAAATGAAATGACAATAAAAGAAATAGAGAAAAGGATGGAACAAACAGAAAAGAATTTGGAAAGAGTAGATGAGCATCTAAGGACTGTAAATAAGGAAATGGATGACTCCTTGGCATATTTAGAAATGGATAAGGCAGCATTATACCTTAGGTTCCAAAATATAGTGGAATCAAGAGAAGAGGATATAGATCAGCTGATGGCTGAAATTCTGGCAGAGGTTCTAGACAGAGATAAAGAGATGCTGAGGGAATTGGATGAAATCTACAGAGTGAGCACTAGCTATGCAAGGAGACATAAGTGTCCAAGAGAAGTTCATGTGCACTTTGTAAGATGGAAGGTACGAGATATTATATATAAAATAATGAGAGACGAGACAATCAAATACAAGGATAAAGAAATTTCAGTGCTCAAGCAAATCCCTAGAAAGGTCAGGGAAGCAAGAAAGGACTATAAACAGCTAGCAACTCAACTCAATCAAAAAGGCATCACATTTAAATGCCTGATTCTGGAAGGGATGCTAATCACGTGGGGAGAAAGAAAATTCAAAGTGGATTCACTGGAAAAAGCCCAAGATTTTTATGAAAGACTGACAGGCCGGAAGAACAGACCAGTAAAGACGAATCAGACCACGATTCTCAGGAGGATCAAGTGCACTTAAGGAAGGGACAGAAAATATCAGTAAACTTAGAAAATAATCAACAACAACTGAAAGAAAAAGGAGTAATGACAAGGCAAAGAGCAAGAACTAACCAGACCTAAATAAGCGAGGAAAAAAAGAATAATCTAAAACAAGGAAGGAAGGAAAACTAATTATTGTTAAGAAAAATCTTAAATTAAAGTAACACATAGAGGGAAAAGAACGACCAGGAATTAAAAGAAATAGATAGAATTAGAAATATGGAAACAGAAGTGAAACTTCTATCTATGAATATAAATGGCCTAAATTCACAAATTAAAAGGCAAAGGATCCTGGCAATGTTGATTAAACAAAAAGTAGATATTGTTTGTTTACAGGAAACTCACATTTTAAAAGCAGAAAAAAAAGGTTTAGAATGTATTAAATTAGGGATGGTGTATACATCTTCAGCAGATGATGAGAAAAAGAATGAATAGCAGTTTATATTAAAGAAGAGATAAAAGCAGTATTAGTATTTGCAAATCCTAAAGGAAGAGTTCTGGCAATAGATATACAGATAAATTTCAAAAAAAATTTATTAGCGGTCATTTATGCCCCAAATGCAAATCAAAAATAATTTTTTAAAGTTTTGTATACTAAAATTATTGAATTGGAAAAGGAAAATATTTGTATTATAGGGGATTTCAATGCAATTGCAGAAGATCAAAAAGACTATAAAGGAGAGAACAAGAAGGAAAGGAAAAAAATAAGAGAGAATTACCAAAGATTTGTGGAGAAATGATTAATGAATTAAACTTGATAGATATATATATGATAGATAGATATATGATAGATATAAATTGAACCCTGATAAGAGACAGTATACTTTTTACTCAAATCCCCATCAGTCATGGTCACGTATTGACATGGCATGGATGACTGGAGATTTAGTAGATGAAGTGACCGAAGTAGAACTTTTGTCGAACTCCTGGGCAGACCACAATCCTCTTAAAATAAGCTGGAAAGGTAAGAAAAAACCAAAGAGAAGGTGGACTTTGGATACCCAACTATTGAAAAATGAAGAATTTATAAGGAAAATTAAGGAAGAATTAGCTTTTTATTTTAAAGAAAATAGTAACTCAGATACATCTATTCAAAATCTATGGGATGCTATGAAAGCTGTCATAAGGGGAATTATAATATCTTACACTGTGCAAAAAAATAAAGAAAAACATGTTCAACAAAACAAATTATATCAAAAAATTAAAGAATTAGAATCTGAACTACAAGATGTCTCACAAAATTCTAAAATACAAGAACAATTGACTATGTACAAACAAAATTAATTTGGTGGAACAGGAAGAATTAATCAGAAATATGAAAATAATCAAACAAATATACTTTGAACAAGTGAATAAACCTGATAGATGGCTTTCTTACAAGCTTAAAAAAGAGAAGGAGAAAAGAACTATTTATCAATTACAGGATGATGGTGGAAATTACCAAGGAAGAAAGAGATGGCATATAAATATTTTAAAAATTTATATAGGAAAGAGACTGTGGATGAAGATCAGATAAGGGAATATTTAAGAGAAAAAAGAATGATGGAAATTAGTGAAGACATGAAAGAATTTTTGACGAAGGATATATCTATGACAGAATTAAAACAAGCACTTAAAAATCAGAAAAGTAATAAAACTCCAGGTCCAGATGGTTTCCCAGCAGAATTTTATAGAGCATTTGAAGAACAAGTGGGACCAATAATGGTGGACTTATATAATGATGCTAAATTTAGTTAATTTAGTTAATTTAGCTAATTTTAGCTGCTAAAATGCCAGACACATGGAGAGAATCATTGATTTCGCTAATCCCGAATGGGGATTCAGATGTCAGAAAGATACAAAATTACAGGCCAATTTCCTTGTTGAATGTTGATTATAAAATATTTACCACAATTATTGCTAGTAGACTAAAGAAAATAATGAATGAGCATATACATTTGGACCAAAATGGATTCCTTCCTAACAGACAAATCAGAAATAATTTAAGAAGAATAATGGATAGCTTGGAGTATTATGAAGCCCACCCGGAAAAACAAGTAGCCTTTGTTTTTTTGGATGCTCAAAAGGCCTTTGATAATCTTAATTGGCAATTTATGATACAACAAATTTATGATATCAATTTTGGCACTAAATTTGAGAATATCATTACAGCAATTTATTCGATACAGAAAGCAAATATTATAATAAATGGAGAGAACACTCAAACTTTAAACATAGAAAAAGTAGTAAGGCAAGGTTGTCCATTATCCCCTCTGCTCTTCATATTATCATTAGAGGTACTATTGGAAAAAGTGAGGCAAAACCCAGGAATAAAAGGATTGAAAGTTAGGAATGAATCTTGGACTTCAAACAACAAAGAAAATTAAATATTTGGGAATATGGCTGACAGCACATTGTAAGGCAATAAAGGAGAATAATTATGACATGTTATTAAGGCAAACAAAAAAGGATTTAGAAGTATGGATGAACTTGCAATTATCTTTAATAGGTAGAATAGCAGCCATAAAAATGTCCATATTACCAAAGTTTTTATATTTATTTCAAACTATTCCAATGAAGTGAAAAAAAACTTTCTTTGATGGTTTGAATAAAATAACATCAAAATTTGTTTGGCAGGGTAAAAAACCCAGAATAAAACTGAAATTTCTACAGGATATGAAGAGCAGAGGAGGATTCAGACTGCCAAAATGGGAATTATATTATAGTGTAGCAAATTTAGTTTGGTTGAAAGAATGGATTAATCTAAAAAAGAATATTAGCTATTGAAGGCCATGACCTTCAAAGAGGATGGCATGCTTTTCTATGGGACATAGGAACTATTAAACAAAAATACTTTCATAGACACTTGATTAGGGATTCATTGATGTATAATTGGATTAAGGTTAAAAAGAAACACTACATGAAAATTCCAATTTGGCTATCTACTATGGAAGCAATGATCCATCCAAATAATTTGGATTTGAATAAAATGTTAAAATATAGAGATGTACTGGACACAACTGGAAATTTGAGAACGATACAAGGGCTACAAGAACAAGGGCTACAAGTGGACTAGTGGGCTTATCTTCAAATACAAAGCCGATATAAAAAGGATACAAAGGAATATGGAATACAATTAAAACCTCAATATTTGGATAAAATTCTATTAGGATCAGACAAAAAAACATTACTAAAATTTATAAATATAGTAGATATATAGAAGTAGATTTGGAGGAGGAGGTAGTGAAAGGTTGTATGATTGCGTGGGGGCAAAATATTGGGCATAGTATAAATTTAGCTGATTGGGAGACTATATGGAGTAGAAATTACAAAATAATGAAATCGGCAACATACAAAAAATATGCACATAAAATGTTTTACAGGTGGCATTTACTCCTTCAAGATTAGCAAAGATGTATGTTAAAATGAGCCCCATGTGTTGGAAATGCAAAAAGAAAGAGGGAACATATTATCATATGTGATGGTCCTGCCCAGAGGCTCAAAAATACTGGCTCAAAATTCAAAATTGGTTGCAAGAAATTACAAGTGAAAAATTAGATCTAGAACCAGAACTTTTCCTATTGGGAATTTTTAAGAAAAAATATGTAAAAAGTACAAAATATCTACTAATACATATATTAACTGCTGCCAGGATCGCATTTGCTCAATGCTGGAAACAGCCTTATACTCCTACAGATGAAATGGTTATACAAAAAATTATGAGCTGTGCCGAAATGGACAAACTATCATTAAGTTTGAAAGATAAAGAAGATTCAATATTTTATTCAGTGTGGGAACAATGGTATAATTGGTTAGATAGGAGATAGAATAAAGATAGGTAATTAGTAAATAGCAGTCATAGAGAGAACAAACATATTTAGGTACAGGTCACTATTCATTAGAATGCATATAGGATTATTATGTAAATATCACCGGTAGTTGTCAATGAATAATATACTTTTAATGGTTTTTTGTCAATGTTTGTGTGTTTGATGTTTTTATTTAATAAAGTTTATTTAAAAAATAAACTAAAATTGACATTGTGAATCAAACAGTGATGATAGATAATCCCTGGGTGTGGGCTGTCATAGATCCATTCAGAATATATACATTCTATTCTTTAATCAATGTAGCTTACAAAATCACTTAATTCCTGACTTCAGAATAATGCAGTAGTCCTAACTCACACACAAAACAAAGGTTCTAGAGGAAGAGGGAAAACCAACTAAAGGACTAGTTCTTGATGTTAAGTTTCAGTTTCAAATGAATTTAACACATTAGTTTAGGCAAACATGAGGAAATGCTGCTGGCTACTTCACAGCTGAGAAAGTGTCAAGGGTATAATCTTCTTCATAAGACATTTAAAAATATATCCTAGGAAAAACATGAAAAAATTGGGCATTTATCTCCTCACAGCTTGATTGTGCGTTTTTGTTATTCTTCTAACAATACTAAATATGGGTGTTGTGCAGTGATGGGATTCAAATTTTTTTACTACCGGTAATGTGGGCGTGGCTTGGTGGGTGTGGTGTGGCTTGGTGGGCGTGGCTTGGTGGGCATGGCAGGGGAAGGATACTGTACAATCTCCATTCCCTCCCCACTCCAGGGGAAGGTTACCGCAAAATCTCCATTCCCTCTCCACCCCACTAACCTGCTTTCCAGCTCCGTTCTCCTGTGCAGGGCAACAAAGGAAGACCCAGCCGTCAGGAGGCAGAGAATAGATGAGGGCTGGGCCAGTCAGAGGTAGTACTTGCCGGTTCTCCGAACTGCTCAAAATCTCCGCTACTGGTTCTCCAGAACTGGTCAGAACTTGCTGAATACCACCTCTGGTGTTGTGATGCCCCAGCACAGTGCATCAGAGAAAATCTGATCCATGTATAGCAGGGGTGTCAAACTCATGTCGTCACGGCGGTGTCACATGACGTTTTGGGACTTTCCCCCCTTCACTAAACCAGGCGTGGGCGTGGCCAGCGTGTGACGCATCCTGCCCACGGGCCGGGAGTTTGACAGCCCTGATATATAGGATTACACTTTGACTATTTCAATTTTTATTAGAAGGCATAATCTGCAGCTCACAAATGCTTATACCTTTTAATAAAAGTTACTCAAAAATGGTGCTACCAGATTTCTGCTTTTTGCCATCATAGACTAACAAGGCTTGCCTACATCACGACTGTTTTACGTAACTAGACAAAAGAAGAAGTGTTAAAAGGAAAGTGTTCATTTATGAAATTGTACGAAAGGTTTATAGGTCTGTCATAGAAAACCATAACTTTTTATTCTAGAAGTCTAGTGGTTAAGGTGTTGCCCTAGAAAGTTTTAATCCCACTTTAGGCATAAAACTGACTGGGTGACCTTGGGCCTCTTTCTCTCAGCTCAACTGACTTCACAGGGTTGTTGTGGAGAAAATAAGAGGAGTAGGATTATTATGCCACCTTAATTTACCTATAAAATAATAAAAGGATAAAAATTAAAAAATAAACATATACAAATATTTTAGATAATTAGTGTAGCTTCCAAACATAGCACCTGTGGGAAACTACTGTAACATACTTGGCATTTGCAAAGCTCCATATCCTACTTGATGATTTTTATATTAGATTTTTAGGAAAACATTAAATTGAGAGATAGCACCTCGCAAAGAATTCATTTGAATTTTCTAGAAGGCCTGGGGGCTCCAGGGGAACAAAAGTGTCCCATCTGTGCAGAAAAAAGTGTACAAAAAGAAAGTTGAGACATTAGGCGATGTTGAATGTATGACAAGCAATCACTTTCTATTGCATTCTGGCAATTGAGTGTTTTATGGCAAACTATCTTCTTCCTCAGATCAAAGCTCCTCCCCTTTTTAATGTGTTTTTGCAGGACTTTTTGCAGGATTTTTTGAGCCCAACCTAATTGTTAAAGAAGTTATTAATCCAGCTATTTGTTTTAGCAATTTAATGATTTAAATTTTATTTTAGAAATATAGGTACATGGCTATTTCTCCTGCTTCTGATGCTTATCTCTATTGAGTCTTTTAATTCCAATTATTTATTTATTTATTTATTTATTTATTTATTTATTTATTTATTCGACTTATATGCCGCCCCCTCTCCTAAAGGACTCGGGGCGGCTCACAGATTAAAAGAAAATACAACAATAAATTACCTAAAAAGCGTATTAAACAAACTAAGCCGAATTAACATTAAAACCCCCATAGATTAAAATCAAGAAAACCCAAGGAGTCAGCATAGCCCAGATTGTAAAAACAATTTAGGAACAAAGTCTGAGGTTCTATTCGCACAATGGACAAGCGGACGGATCTAGGAGTGGATACCCCAATCCGCTATGAGATGTAAGAACCCCTGTGGGTTGTATTAAAACAAGGGTCTTCAAACTTGGCAAATTTAAGACTTGGGGACTTCAACTCCCAGAATTCCTGAGCTAACATGAGTGGAGGAGGAATTATGGGAGTTGAAGTTCACAAGTCTTAAAGCTGTCCAGTTTGAAGACCCCTGTATTAAAAGGTCAAGACCAAACCACTACCGCCGGTATTGTCTCCATATGGGCACTAAGTGGTGTTTCATTAGCCTTGAAGCAGCAGTAGCACACACTCGGAATCATTAAGGTGGTTTGACATTTCAGCAGGCCAGTAGGAAGCATAGCCAAAGGCATTCAGGCATATAGGAGCTTCAAACAACAAAACAAAAACAATTAACTATCAACTTGTCTTCAATCGAGGACCTGTATACTGCACAAGTCAAAAAAAGGGCTTTGAAAATATTTACAGACTCCTCACATCCGGGACATAAACTGTTTCAACTCCTTCCCTCAAAATGACGCTATAGAGCACTACACACCAGAACAACTAGACACAAGAACAGTTTTTTCCTGAAAGCTATCACTCTGCTAAACAAATAATTCCCTCAACACTGTTACAAAGTCTGCACTACTATTACTGTTAAGCTTCTCATCACTCCTTATCACCCATCCCCTCCCACTTGTGACTGTATGACTGTAACTTTGTCACTTGTATCTTTACAATTTATATTGACTGTTTCCTAGTAAGATTTGATTGCTTATTTGTACCCTATGACTATCATTAAGTGTTGTACCTTATGATTCTTGACTCTTGACGAATGTATCTTTTCTTTTATGTATACTGAGAGTATTTGCACCAACAAATCCCTTGTGTGTCCAATCACACTTGGCCAATAAAGAATTCTGTTCTGTTCTATTCTATTCTATTCTATTCTATTCTATTCTATTCTATTCTAGTGAATTACATACAATGCAGGCAGAGATGGAGAATTCAGATAGGCGACTGAAACATGAACCCGCCTATTTTAAATGTGTGTGCACTGTGCACTGTTCAAATGAGTTTGGATCAAAAATGCTTCCTGTGTGTTTGAAAGAAGGTGTTTTTCCACATATGTTGCATTTTTCACATGTGACGATTCAGCAATTCTTATTTTCCTCCTAATGAGGGTCAAATTGACACTCAAAACGTAGGTATTTGGAGGTATGGGGTTGTAATTTTAAAAGACTTCCCATTTTGCGGGTTGGCGCTTTGTGGTAAGCCATGGTTTGCTTAATTGGTGAATAAGCCATAGTTCTTTTTCATTCAGTACACCAAGAGTAAACTATGCATCTTAGTTTGCAAATTTCAGAAGCCATGTTTTCCGCAAATGTGGTTTACTGAATTAATACAGCTGACTGCATTTGCACAATACAGTACACTGAACAATAAACTCAACCAACCACATAGAATTCAAACAATGCATGGAGAAGCAGACTGGACAACTAATTCACAAAAATAATATCAGAATGAAGGATGATGTTGGCTTAGGTTTACATTTTAGGCCTGCTAAAATGAGGTAGGGTAATATGTAAAACCACATGCCTTAGTATGTATGAAATCACATTTAGATATATTTATTTGGACATGGTATATTATATGAAATTTACTGGGGATAGGATTAAATGTGTGAACACAGTAATTACGGCTTTCTGCAATATGTAAGTGAGCTTTGGTATTATATGTGAAAATATTTTAGTGAAATGAGCCACGGAAAGGAAACGTATCATTCTCTTCTATTGGTCCATAATGTGTGTGTATATATAAACTATTTTATTCTAAGCTGTAAACTATTATTTATAACCAATTTGTGTAGTTCCATGCCCATAAAAACATCCTTCCTGTGACCTTTGGAACTTCCTCTTATCATGACTGCTTCATACTTGCAGTAGAATTCAGTTGCTCAAGAAGAGTTTGCACTCATTTGTGTATGAAAAGAGAAATTTGTCTGGTTCGTGTAAAGGTTTGCCACAGGAATAGGTCTGCAATACTGTCTGCAGAAAACTCTGTAGACATTAATGAAGATCTGGATCCAATGGCACAACTTCTAGAGTGAAGGATGCATAGGTACAGAATAGGTCGGGATGCCAAACTCGCGGCCCACAGGCCGGATTTATCACATGCTGGCCACGCCCACACCTGGTTTAGTGAAGTGGGAAAAGTTGCGATACATCAAGTGACAATGCCGTGACGACACAAGTTTGACACCCCTGGAATAGGTGGTACCTTGGTCAATAGTAATAACTGAGAGATATCTAAGTGTCATGTTAGACCACACACTTAAGTATGAGTTAGCACTGAACACAAAAGTGGTAATACCGCTTTATACAACATAATGAGCCCACATTTGGAATACTATGTACAGTTCTGGTCACTATGATACAAGAAAGATGCTGAGACTCTAGAACAGGGGTGTCAACCTCATGGCCTGCGGGCCGGATGCGTCACATACTGGCCTGCACCTGCCCAGTTTAGCAAAGGGGGAAAAAGTCCCGATACATCACATGACACCATCATGACAACGCGAGTTTGACACCCCTGCTCTAGAAAGTGTGTAGCAAAGAACAACAAAGATGATAAGGGGTCTAGAGGCTAAATTGTATGATGAACAATTGAGGGAGCTTGGTGTGTTTAGCTGAAGAGAAGGATTGGGGGGACATGATAACTGTCTTTCAGTATTTGAGGAACTGTCATGGAAAAGAGGGGATTGTCTTATTCTTCAAGGCATCGGGACAAGGCAAGAAGTAATGTGTGGAAGCTTATTAATGAGAGATGTAAGCAAGAAATACAAAGAAATTTCCTGAGAGCAGGAACAATTAATTGAACATCTTGCCTCTCTGAATTGTGAGTGCTCCATCATTGGAGGTTTTCAAAAATAAACTGAGCAACCATTTGACCAGGATGGTATAAGGTCTCCTGCCTTGAGCACAGGGATGGACTAAAAGACCTCCAAGGTTTCTTCCAGCACCATGATTCTATGTTCTACTCTGTTCTCTCTTCTAGCAGTCCATCTACTGCTTGTCTAAGAGATTGCTCAGCTGTCACTTCCGTTTGCTTTTTCTTCCAGGCACACACACACATCGACTCCCCTGGCAAGAGGTAATTAGCTAGTGGTAGGCTCTACCTCAGCCGTGGGCAAACTACGGCCCGGGGACCGGATCCAGCCCCTTCAGCTGTTCTATCCGGCCCACGGAGCTGAAAGAGTGGAGGGTTCTCTTGCTCTCCCAGAAGGCTACGTGAAGTAATCTAACTTTGAATTTATATTAGTTCACACAAACACTCCATCCATGCTTTTGTTCCGGCCCTCCAGTCCAGTTTAAGAACCCATTGTGGCCCTTGAGTCAAAAAGTTTGCCCAACCCTGCTCTACCTATTCCAGTCTCATATTTTCTGTAAATAAATAATCCCTCAGTTCTAGTTACAAAACCTGATTCACTACTTGTTGTTTTAAGACTTGTGGACTTCAGACTACACATTCAGTATTAAAAATACGTAGGCACTGCTATTTGCATGAGATCATGCATGCTACATAATTTGCCCCTTCCCCAAACTCCTCTACAGGGTGGGTTGACTATGTATTTATTATTTATTTATTTTATTTATTTCAAGCATGTATGAGAAAACAAGTATAAGTATGAACATAATATATAAACCTGCAAGTATAAACAGATATAAGTATATAGATAATAAATGAGTACATATAAATGGGCACAGTAACACAGGGATGGTAGGCATCCTGGTGCGCTTATGCACGACCCCTTACAGACCACTTAGGAATGGAGTGAGGTCCACGGTAGACAGTTTAAGATTAAAGTTTTGGGTGGTTTGAGGATGTAATAACAGAGTCAGGTAGTGAGTTCCAGGCATTGACCACTCTGTTGCTGAAATCATATTTTCTGCAATCTAGTTTGGAGCGGTTTACTTTGTTTGTATCTATTGTTTGCCCATGTTTTATTGCAGTTGAAGCTGAAGTAATCATTGACAGTTAGGACATTGTAGCAGACAATTTTGTGTATTAAGCTTAGGTCAGACCATAGGTGGCGTAGTTCTAAATTGTCTAGGCCCAAAATTTCAAGTTGGTGGCATAAGTTATTCTATTGCGAGCTGAGGAGCGGAGTACTCTTCTCATGAAATACCTCTGGACTCACTCAATTGTAGGTTCTGAATATGTACTGAATACGTACTCAATCATATGTACTGGGAAGAGAGCTGAGGAAGGGGAAATAAAAAAGAAGAGTCTAAAAGTAGAGAAGACATTGGAGTTTGAGGATAGTTGCACATTCCCAGACTACACTCAATATACTGTATCTCTTATACTTTTATAAGCACTGGGACTACCCGAAGTCCCCAAACCACTAAGGAAGAACAGGATTAGAGTAGCTGACAATACTTGAAATTGGCAACCGGTTATTTGACAGCAGTTTCAGAGAAGATAATTGATAAGGTAATCGAATTCAAATTGATGTTTGATTTGCATCATTTGGAAACCTGTATATTTAATCATAATTAAAGAGTTGCTACTTTCCCGAGCAAACCTTGTCCTTACAAGGCAGGGGTCCCCAAGCTTGGCAACTTTTAAGACTTGTGGACTTTAAGTTGCTAAGTTTGGAGATCTCTGTTACAGAGGTCTGCCCTTGTAAGCTTTAATTAGTATTCTTTGCCAGGATTCTTCTTCAAACTACAATCCCCAGAATTCTTTTGGGAGAGGGAAAGCTATGCCCACCAAAAACCCATTGAAGTTTGTCAGGCAGACGTCATCTAACTTCCTCTAAGTCTAAGCTCGCTGTCATTTAACAGCACTCCGGCTGATTTTCCCCGCATGCCTCCGTTTCCTGAGACCTCCACGGTTGATCGTGCGCGCCAGGGTTCTTTTTCTTCTTGCTTTGTAATACAGCAACTGTGGCAAAACCGGCTTCATTCAGTTTCAAGCGGCGCCTGCGTTTCTTGGAAGCGGGTGGAAGGCGTGGTCTTTACAACTTCACTGCCCTCAAACGAACGCGATAGGCTTACAGATTAAGAGAGTTGGAAGGGATCTGGAAGGTCATCTAGACCATCCGGGTTTCGCTTCTTACATTGAAATTATCACCCTTGCCCCGGATCTCTTGCAGCCGGGCAGCCTAGACGACCGGGAAGCGTGGGAAAACGGATTTATGACGGTCAAGCTCTCCTTTGCCGAAAGGACCAGTAGTTTAAAAAGATGAAAACTTTTTAATATTGTATTAACGGATATGATTATGCCTAGTTTCTCTTTAAGCATCCAAACAACCATTGTATACACAGATATACGATGCTTCTTTTCAAACATTGAGGTCTTGTTTACTGGCTTAGCTTTGTCAAGACAGCAATCTCTCACGTCATCTGAAAGATACCGTGTGTGTATGTAGCTCTCTCTCTCTTTCCGTTTGTTAACTGGCTTTCTTCTCGCAATCAATTTGCTTGTTCTCTTCGCTTTTGCCCCGCCTTCCTCATAAGGAAATGTAAAGGTTAACCCTTCATTTGCACAACTCAGAAGCCGCCCTCTTCTACCGCATCTCGGCCGGGGCACTCGCTATGTGTTACCGGTCGGACTAAGGAGGTTCCTCCGCCGTCCAGCCCGGCCTGGGAGCTCCAAGGAGAGGCAGCCAGCCAGCGCTGCTTGCATTCATCCGCTCGCCCTTCTTTGTCCGGGATTCGCCGGCTTCGTTCCAGCCGTCCGAGCCGAACCGGTTGGAGAGCAGCGGAGCGGGAAACGGCGCTGCACCCCAAGCGACAGGAAGAAGCGGAGGGCGGTGCGGCGGTGGAGTCGCCTCCCCTTAGTCCCCGCGTCTGCCTTCCAAGCCCGCGTATAGACTCCTCGTAGCAGCCGCCTCTTCGGCATCCACCGAGCAGGAGGGGGGGGACTCGCTCTTCCGAGCTGCAGAAGGCGAGAAACTACGAGGCGACGGCGGCGGTGCCGAAAGAGGAAGCCAGACAAAAGAGAGCGAGAGCGAGGAGGTGAGCGGCAGGCGGAGAGCGGGTTGGAAGCTCAGCTTTCCTGCGGCTCGGGCTTCATTGCTACCGGGGGCGAGGCCAGGTAAACGTGTTCTTCTCTCCCCGACATTCCGCGCCCGATCCTCCCGCCTCAGTTTGCAGCCGTTGATGGACGGGAGCACTCGCGGTCCTTCCAGCTAAAGGCGATCGGGGACAGCGCCGGGTGATTAAGAAACGGGGTGCCAGCGGCGTGGCTGCAAGGCTCGGCACGTGAAAACAGAAAGTGCTTTTCGGAGGAGGAAGAAAACCAGCCCTGGCTGATAGCCGCATGATAAAAGTGCGAAAGGCCTTCCTGCATGTCTGTCTGTAACTGCACCAGTGTGTGACTTACGCCTCTAAGATCCACGCTGGGGCCGATTTATGTTTTCCCGTGTGTTTCAATTGATTTAATAAATGCGGTGGGTTTTTTTTTTGCTCCGTGGCTCTGCTCTCCTTTTCAAAGGAAAGGAGCGGCGCTGAATGAGAAATACTGAGGTAGCCTGGCGTGAAGTCGCGAAAAAGCATCGAACCACCTCAGGAAAAACAATAATAATAATAATAATAATAATAATAATAATAATAATAATAATAATAATAATAATAATAATAGGGTTAGTTGATGGGGGTGGGTGGGTGGGAATGCACCGCTGCTAAACTAGCCAGCCATAGGGATGGAAGCAAGAGAAGGGGGGGGTCTCACAGTGGCAAAGAAGAGGAAATGTTTCCCTCTCTGCCATTTTTTGCAGAAAGCAAAGCCTCATGAATAGGTGGTTAAAAATGTGAGCCTTTGAACGTTTAACTAAGGATGAACAGTGGCCTGTGTGGTTTCCTAATGATGAGTTCAAGGTCTGAGAGAGCATGTTGCTCTCCTACAGAGATAGTGTTATTTATCATCAGTATAGGAACTAGATTAGTATATAGTGTTATTTATCATCAGTATAGGAACTAGATTAGTATTTCGGTATTTTCTTATGGATTTAAAGCAAGTGAGAGCACAGGGCATGCTTCTCCCCATTATATATGGGTACTGTGTAATGGCATTGGTGCCCTTAATAGGAATTTCAGTCTGGTAAATGGGAAGAAAGTGAGAATCTTTGGATACTGTGATGTTTGTATTTGGTGGGAAGGTACATTCACCCTTCTTGATACTTTTAGGAGGATATTTTAAAAATTGCTTCTTCTGCCTGAGTGTAAAAGCAGAAAGGAAAAGGTAGCTAGCTAAGTGCTTTAACAGGTTGTTCAGCACTACAGTAGTATTTTTTGGGCTCAAGGACCAATGGTAGCTTTACTTTTCTCTCTCTGTTATAAGAGAGGGTGCGGTACCTGCTCTGTAATGCCGCACTGCTAGCAGCAGATAGCAACCAGGGCTTCTATGCAAGTACGGAATAATATTTCTGCACTCTTTCAGACTCTTGTCAAAAGAACAGAGAAATGTTGCTTTGGGCATAATACTTTACATTTTGTAAGAATTTTTTTTATGAACCTCTGCATAAAATTGAATGCTGAATTAAACCATAACAGAAAATGTACAATATGTTTTTTTAATGTTCAAATATAATAATTTTCTTAAAATTATTTTTCTGGTCAACTTTAATCCTCCTCAGCCTTCCATATCTGTAATAGACTAGTACTTAAGTACCTTTATCAATGTTAAAACGTATTAAAAGTAATAAACTTTAGTTTTACCATATACTGCCTTTCTATGATAGGTTTTGCCTAATACTGTTGATTTCAGTGTGAATAGTAGATTTTAGTTTGACAGTGGCCCATTTGCTAGGTTTTGAGATCTATATGGTTTGAAATCAGTATTCTCGTTTAAAAATAAGCACATTTATGACATGATAAGAGACTCTGTTGCAAGTACACCCTTGGCCATGGAAGCATGCTGAGTGACTATGGGCTAGTTTCTCTTTCTCAGTTCAACCTACCTTCCAGGGTGGTTGTATGGAAAAATTGGAAGAATTGTCTTGAGTTTCTGGAAGTAAAGTGGATTATAAATCCAATAAATAAATAAATGTATTTGTATTAAAGATAGTTAAATAACATACACTCATTGCTCTAATTAAACAAATAGCAGCTGTAGTATTTTGAACTCAAAATTATTTCTAAATGGTGAACTCATATTTTAATGAAAGGCTTTTTAATTATGGAAAAATGTGAATGATTGATTTCAGGATTCATTGAGTACTAATTATATATTGATAAATAGTTACAAGCACTTAGTTAGGAAGAAATGTTGACTATATCACAGCATGGTGCGTGCTTATTTTTCTGTCCACTATATTGATTGGGATTTATAATTCCCCAGTGTTTGCTTAGAAATTGGATGAGAAATATATTGCATTTGTATAGGGCTCACTGGAGAACAGCCTAATGCTAGGAAATATTGAGGGCAGTAGGAGAATGGGACGACAGAGAATGAGTGGCTGGATGGAGTCACTGAAGCAGTAGGTGTGAGCTTAAATGGACTCCAGAAGGTGGTAGAGGACAGGAAGGCCTGGAGGAACGTTGTCCATGGGGTTGTGATGTGTCGGACATGACTTCACAACTAACAACAACATATAAGATATGCCTACTGTATACAATGGGCAAAAAATGATTCTTTGATATGGAACCAGGGTTTTGGGTGGATTGCACTAGTTTTATGTTGGAATAAAACATAATGGAAGAAGGCAGTGGCATTTTCATGCTGCTCCCTTCACTCCAAAACGTGAATATTTCTGTGAAATCACCATGAGCTGAGCTGGTGACTTTACTGTTTTCACATAAACAGTAACAGGACCTAATCTTTCTGTAATAAGAATAAATGGTTCTTCAAATTAATATTTTTCCAGGAGAGAAAGAAAGCTAGATAAATTCTTAATATGGCCTAAGTCCTGAGAAAGGACATTGGAGACATAAAAGCCTTCTCTGTTAATTGCAGTCCAACAAAGTTGCCTTTAAATTTTAATAATGCATTATACATTTGTTGGTAAATGGAGGTAGGGACATTCTCAGCTTTTTCTGTTGAGTCAATTCTCATTGTGACCTACCTTTTGGCCCTATGTTACGCATAACATTCATGTGATGTGTCTATTGTTGGCAGTGTAAAAGTAACTCATGCTATTTTTCAGGGATGCCATGCCATGTTCTGGTTTATCTCTAAGCCCAGCACATGATCCCACATGGGTAGAACATTTATTTCCAACTTCGTAGCTTTATTAGCATGGTCTTCCAGTTAGTATATTAGACCTGCAAACATTAACCTTAAACTTAATCTTGGTTTAATTTCAACTCAAAGGACATGATGTACTACCCCTATGTTTTCACTTTTGAGCCCTCTCACCTCTATTCTGATCTGTTCCATTGAAACCATTCATCTCAATATTTAATCTCTAACTGAGCTTTCTACCTCTAATACTATTACCACCATAAAGTCTTATGTCAGCTACTACACAATAAAAGTCATTTCTGTTTTTACTTCCTGTCTCTCCTCTAGCATATTTTAACTGACTTCGCACCATTGTTTCTCTGCAAAGTGCCAAAATGGTACTAAGTATTAATAACCAAACTAGCATTTGATCACAGATGTGATTTACTAATATAGTTTTCATCTGTGTAATAGCGATTGATATATTAATGGCCATTTCTTCATAAATGCCTCTACAAAAGTTTAAGTTTTGTTTACATTTTTGTAATTGTAAGACATTTTTGCTAACTTCAGCTTAATTTCCATGATTTATTAGGTTTGAACATTTCTGATAGGGTTGATACTTTTCAGAACTTGGAGTATTTCTTCTACTTTTTTCCCCCTTGAGCCTGCCTTGCCTTTTTTTAAAAACTGACTTTGCCACTTCCTCTCTGCTAGAACATGCAAAGTTGAAGTGTTATAAATCTCAAGTTGTGAAATGCTTGCATTTGAATTCTATAATGGAAAATGGATCAGTCAATTAATCTCTGTCTTATGCATGAAAGTCTGGTTGTGATAGAGATTACCAATTACTGTATTCTTTACTTATTTTTTTAAATATGTGAGTTTTGCTCCCCCCCCCTTATTATTTCCTTCTTAATTTGTTGTTAAAGTGCATTCCCAATCATTTGGAAACTAGATCAGTAATATGACATCTTCATTTATTTATATTAGAATTTTAAACAAGATCTGTAATAACGTTTCAAGTAATTATGGCCTGCTTTATAATAAAAGGATTTATGATTGAAAATGAGGTATGAAGTTGAGAGGTCATTAAGAAACAAATAATGTTTCACTTCTGTATAAGTATTCTCAGTAATTATCTTTGGCAGCCTGATTTTTTTTAGTTAGCTTTTTCTTTCCATGATATAGTACTTATTCTGAATTTGTTTCAATTAATCATGTGACAGTAAAGCAAAGTAGTTTCTTTTTTGATCTACTATGTCAGTTTTCAAGATTATTGCCAAATGTACATTCATTCTAAAAGAAAACCTTTAAAAACTTCTAAATTCTATTTGATGCTTCACCTGAATTTAGAAGTTTTTAAAGGTATCTGGATAATTTGTGAAATAATCCAGAATGGATGGATATGTAAAGATAGGTGCGTGCTAATCTCTGTCTAGCACCATATACCTTCTAATTTAGCTGAAGAATCTACAAGAAGAATAAAACCAGATGGTCCCTGTTTACAGGGCTTGTAATCTGAAAAATACAATTCAGGTAGTCCTTGATTTATGACCACAATTGAGCCCAAAATTTATGTTGTTAAGTGAGACATTTGTTAAGTGAGTTTTGCCCCCATTTTAATTTAATTTATGACCTTTCTAGCTACAGTTGTTAAGTAAATCATTGTAGTTGTTAAGTTAATAACATGGGTTAAGTGATTCTGGTTTCCCATTGTCATTGTTTGTCAGAAGGTCACAAAAGCTGTTCATGTGACCCAGGGACACTGCAACCGTCATAAATATGAACCGGTTGCCAAGCATCCGAAATTTGATCATGTGACCATGGGGATGCTGCAATGGTCGTAAGTGTGAAAAATGGTTACAAATCTCTTTTTCAGTGTTGGTACAACTTTGAATAGTCACTAAACAAACTGTTTTGTAAATCAGGGACTACCTGTAGATAAGGGACATTGAAAGAAGGGGAAGAGACAACCAAAGCAAGAAGAAGAAGAAGGAAACTCATTCTTAATACTTCATGGTTCTTTCCTACAAAGGTAGGATGGAAATGGCAGTGTACAGGAAGACTTTGGAGATACTGTCATCCCCAGGAGCAGACTGTCCCCCTTTTTCATCATACAGTAGTTGATTGTGAAGAGACAAAGATGTTGAGCCAAACAAAACACCTGCAGCAAGCAAGATAATGACATTTCATTGTCTGCTGCTTCTTTTCCTCAGATGGCTTTCGGTTCTGAAAGCCTCTGTGAGAAATGAATGGACGTGTTGCTTTTGTTTGTAGAGTTGTAGGATGATTAGCAGTAGAAGGCAACTGCAACTCGTCTCTCTCTTAATGGTTAATTTTGCCAATATGAAGTCTTCAAACTGAGCCTTATTCCTGGTGACTATGTTTTTCATTGGCATCTTCTGGGTTTTTTCCTCCCCAGCTTTCAAAACTACTGCTTTTGGATTTTCCAGTGGTCCCCCATCCAAGTAGTTACACAGGTACAACTTGCTTAGTTTTTTCCAAGAATTAGTAGCTAAGTGCTTGTCTGAGATTTTTGCTGGGAAATTTGGTGACATTTACAAATGGCTGGTATGTTCAAATGAACTAACTAGGGTGCATCTATAAGGAGACTCCTTTTGTCTTCAAGGCATGGCAGGGTAATTATATTTTTTAAGGCAGTTGCTACTATGTAAGTTCTTGATAATCTACTGTGCTTCCAGCGTGATGAAACAGCATTTGTTGGTGCATTGTCTTATAATTGCAGGGGTGGAAGGAGTTTGAAAGGCTGTGTAAGATACATTTGGGTTTAGAGATCAAGGTGTAAAATATAATGCTCTGACTGAGGAAGTGGTATCTTCCAGGTTTCAGTTTTCATTAAAACAAAACAAAAATGCTGATAAATTCATGTACAGGTAATCCTTGATTTATGACCACAATTGAGGCCAAAATTTATGTTGCTAAGTGAGAAATTTGTTAGGTGAGTTTTGCCCCATTATGCAATTTTTCTTGCCACATTCGTTAGTTGTTAAGTGAATTTGGCTTCGCCATTAACTTTGCTTGTCAGAAAGTTGCAGAAGGGGATCACATGACCCCAGGACACTGTGACTGTCATAAATATGAACCAATTGTCGAGCATCCAAATATAAGTCACATAACTGTGGGAAAGCTGCAATGGCCATAAGTGTGAAAAATGGTCATCAGTCACTTTTTCAGTGCCATTGTAACTTTGAACAGTTGCTAAATGAACTATTTGAAAGTCAAAGACTATCTGTATTATTATTATTCAGGACTTTATATGTCAAAAGGACTTTGTTGTTATTTAAGATTGCTTATCTTGAAAATTGGGCTTAGAATGCTGTTAATATTAAAACAGGAGAGTTATGAATTTCCAGTCTTCAAATGCCTTCTCCTGTCCGAGGTCAAAGATGAAAATTGAGGAAAAATGTTACAAAACTAGTTTTATAGCTTAATGGGTTGTTTAAAACTTGCATGTTAAATAGCTACAGTGGAGTGTGAAAATTCTGTAGAGTACAGAAACTCTGATCACGAAAACAGAAAATTGTAAAATGCATTTTGAAAGAGAACAATACCAAATTCTCATGACCTGCATGTGACTGGAGAGCTTTTTCCATCTCCAGCTGCCACTTACTTTGTTAAAAGTTATGGTTTCATCTGCCTACAACTCTTCATCTTCCCACTAACCAATGAAAGAAAGGTGAGAGTTGATACTTTTCTTGAAAGACAACAGCCAATAGAGAAGACTACTAAGTTCTTCTCCCTATAAGGAGAATTTCCTACATCTTTGGCTTTCCCTTAAGGAGAAATATGGTATTTGTGGGTTGATTTTTGATATATGGTATTATCCGTTTATCTCCTACATTGTATGTCAGACATCTGTCCTTGCATAAAACCAGTCTTACTAAGTGAACATCCCAGATGACCTGCATTTAGCATAATAACATCAATTCTGTGTGTGTGTGTGTGTGTGTGTGTGTGTATGCATGCATGAATGCCATCAAATCAGCTTTAACTCCTGGCAGCTGCCTTGATAGGTCCATGCAGTTTTGGGGCATTTTCAATTGTGAATTACCGTTATCTGAGAAGGGATGACTGATCCAAGGTTACTGGGACCCAAGCTGGCTTTGTTTCTAAGGTAGGACTAGAACTCATGACCCTGGTTTCTAGTCTGGCTTCTTTAACCATTGCACCAAATTGTCTTTCAGCATTAGCTGTATTCTAGATAATTTCTCCAGAGGCCTGTTTCTTTTCCACTGGTCAAAGATCAAGTTGAAGCTAGCAATTAATCTCTTGAAATGATGATTGCACTGAATGGTGCACCGAGTGAAATTTAGCACTTTTGTTAGAAAGTGTGCAGGGTTTCTTACTGCTTTTTGTTGTACTGTATGAGCCACCTTCTGGGACCTTGAATTAGTTTTTCCAGGCTGTCATATGATTCAGCTTCAACTTGTTAATAAGCTAGACCAGGGGTGCCAAACTGGCTGCCCGGGGGCCGGATGCATTACGTGCAGGCCACGTCCACCCCAGCTCTGCAATGGGAATAATGTCGTGAAATGTCACTTGACGGCAACATGACATGGCAAAATTGGCACTCATGATGTGGACTATCATTCAAGGCACCCCTCTGCATTCCTACCTGCTGGGAGTACAGATAATCCTTGACTTTCAACAGTTAATTTAGTGAAGGTTCAAAGACACTGAAAAAAAATGACTTATGATCATTTTCCACACTTACGACCGTTGCAGTAGCCCCGTGGTTATGTGACCAGAATTCAGATGCTTGGCAACTGGTTCATATTTATGACAGTTGCAGTGTCCCAGGATCATGTAATTCCCCTTTTATGACCATCTGACAAGCAGAGTCAATGGTAAAGCCAGATTCACTTAACAACCAATAACTTAACAACTATAGTAATTCACTTAACAACTGTGGCAAGAGAACTCATAAAGTGGGGCAAAATTCACTTAACTGTCTTGCTTAGCAGCAGGAATTCTTGGCTCAATGATGGCCATAAATTGAAGACTATATGTGCACTGTAGGACTTCTATATGATGGAATAATGTTTTTGACTTGACACTTTTTAGATTCAAAGGACAGTAATACTCCACTGGTTGCGGGTTATGATCTGCTAATTTTTGTTTCAGTTTTCTTCATCTCAGAAATAGAACACTGGCATTTCCACACTTTGGCAATTTGTAGGTCCATGTAGTGAATTAATGTGTTGGTCCCCTTATTTTCTATAGGTCGGGGAGACATAGGCAAACTTAGAACTCTAATATACTGGCACTGGAGAGGAGGGTATTTAGCTTGTAGTTCAAGACCTGGCCAATTTTTTTCAGGGTTTCAACTCATTCTTTTGTTTAGAATAACAGAGTTGGAAGGTACCTTGTAGGTCATCTAGTCCAACTCCCTGCTCAAGAAGGAGACCCTATATCATTTCTGACAGATGACTGTCCAGTCTCTTTTTGAAAGCTTCCAGTGATGAAGCACCCACACAGTGGTGGGAGTCAAAAAATTTTACTACGGTTCTGCGGGTGTGGCTTGGTGGGCGTGGCAGGGGAAGGATACTGTAAAATCTCCAGTCTTTGGGACCCTGCAAGGCATCTTGCTCCAAGAGCTGTGCACGCATGACAAGTCTCACAAAGACTCATTTCTGCAGAGTTTGGGGAGAGAAAGACTTCTGCTGCTTTTGTTGCTTTCCTTGCATGAAGCCAAAAGTCTCTCTCTCCCTCTGAGCACGGAGCTGGAGACGGTATCCTGCGATCCCAAATAAAGAATGATCAATCGGTAGGAAAACGGGGTAGGGAATTTTCCTGCAAACTTTTTTTTAGATTTTCCCAGGTTCTCTACTGCTTCTGCTGCTTCTGCTTTTTCTGCAGAGACCATGGGAAAATTCCCAAAAAAGTCTGCAGGAAAATTCCCCACCCCGTTTCCCTACCAATCAATCATTCAGGATGACCAAAGGGCCAGTCTTGTGACTACTGCAGCTCTGGAATATGGGACCAACTTTCCTACGAATGTCAGCAAGCCACCGTCAGTCAAAATTCATATTAGTGGTCTGAGGGATTTAAAATTATGAGTTTGGTGGTCCCTGAGGTCCAAAAGGTTGGCAACCCCTGGTTTATGGGACCCAGGAATCCACTATTCTTCTGCAGGATAACTATGGGATGGTCTTTGAGCCTTTTTCTACTGCTTGTCAAAACAATATCAGCTAATGTGCTTCCTTTTACATCCAAAGCATTTCTTTGCCTTCAGGTACAATAACCCGAATAGCCAATAGTATGGATTGATATTGATATCAGGAAGAGAAGGTCATAACTTAACTACAGAAGTTTCAGAAGAGCAATTGCTATATAGATGCTCCGTGTTTCAAATGTGGGAACAGTAATGATATATAAAACAGAACAATTATATATTAAAAGGGAATTGATATGAGATGGCTTTGGCTCCTTATTAATTTTGGGCATACTGGTTGGTTTTTTTCTACAAGTTCTGAATATATTTTAGTGTTCTAGCAAATAAATCATTTTTGGACTTTTTCTCTGACAATTTGATTCAATCTACCCATGTATATTTACTACTTTTTCTATCTCTGTGCATCTAATGAAACAAGCTCTTGTCCTACAAAAATTCTGGCCGCACTAAACTGAGTAGCCTCTATGGTACACTGATATTTATAGCTCTGTTGTTGGCCACTGGCTTCCCTGAACTAATGTTATTTTTCTGGAGGGGTAGCTCGCTCAGGATTACCACTTAGTACTTGTACTGAATGTTATGGTATGTATCTTCACAATAGAGTAATTGCAATAGTACTTTAAGACACAAGTAGGGGCAAAATATTTAATTCTCTGCAGCTATTTTACAGCAGAACAATAACTTACTTGTTTAAAACAGGATCCAAAAACAGCAAGTCATTTGTTTGCCGAATAACTGAAGGTCACACATGGATTCTAAACCTACTAAAGCATTATATGTTTACCATTTAAAAATATTTGGGGGAGGATAAATTTATTTTCTCCCATGCTTCTCCCCAGATTCAGTTTTTGTAGCAAATCAAATCAGTAAAGCTAAAATCTTCAGAAAGAAAGTAGGTGGTGATATGTATGTGACATAACATTAACATTCTAATGCATCCATTTTAATATGTGTATATGGTGATTTAGATATACTGTATATTAAATGAGATAATAAAACATATTTCCAGATGTCCATTGATATTTTAGATACTGTTGTATTAGAAAAATGTTGTCATGGAGCTATTAAGTTTTAAAAGTTTGAGCCAGTGCTGTGTTTGTAACTAGTGGAGTTGTACCAAGCTTTCAGAGGAGTCTAATGCCCCTCCTATGAGTTTTAAGGCGGTCGCGCCTTTCAAAACGCTGCCCATGTGCATCCATAGGCTCTTTGCTTCACTGGCAGTCCCAGTAAAATAACTCTACAAAGTACTCAAGAAGGCTCCTTAAACAGCAACATATAGCTTTCTGAAGGACATTGTTGCCTTGTGGCTTTGAACCCAGGACAATCCATCAGATGTTTTGCACATCTGTCCTTAATATCATCCTTAATATTTACTCTGATAAAAGTTACTTTGTTCATAATGTCACTGAGGGTGCTACATCAACAATTGGAATGTCAATTTATTGTAGAAGTTTCTGTTGTACAGATAAGTACCACCACCATTGAGCCCAAAATTTATGTCGCTAAGCAGAACATTTGTTGACTTTTGCCCCATTTTATGACTTTTCTTGCCACCGTTGTAAAGTGAATCACTGCAGTTGCTAAGTTAGTAACAAGGTTGTTAAGTGAATCTGGCTTCCCTTTGCTTGTCAGAAGATGACAAAAGCTGATCACATGACCCCAGGATAAATATGAACCAGTTGCCAAGCGTCTGAATTTTGATCATGTGACTATGGGGATGCTACAACAGTCCTAAGTCACTTTTTTCAGTGCCATTGTAACTTTGTATGATCACTAAACAAACTGTTGTAACTCAAGAACTATCTGTATTTGTGACAAAGAAGAAGGCTTTTGATCCAGAAGTCTTCATTCTCTACTGATAATAAGACAGTACTATTTATCAGAATATTAGTCTTATCCCCTAATTTGATTTCTATATCCTGAGTGTTAAATTCTATTCTATTGTTTTCAGCATGTTTCTCTATCAAGATTTTTTTTAACTTTTAATTTTATTTCTGGCAGAGTGTTCGATGTTTCACCCAATCATTATCATCCTCAGATTTCCTAAGCATTGCCTTGACCTCATATATAACTAATCGATAAAAATGTTGATGAGTAGAACTCCAGGACTGAACCTGAACCTTATGTTACTCCCGATGTTACCCCACTTCTGTTTGATGAGAAATCATTGATAAACACTTGTTGTATATAATTTGCAAGCTGCAGTATCTGTAGGCAGACTATCCTCTCAGCTTCTACACGATTTGGGAAAAATGCATTTAGTTAGAGGTGCAGGCATGTGCTAGTTTCATATCCACGTGTACTCTGATTTCTTTGAAAATGAGATGCTGTACAACTCTACTGAGTACCTACTAAATTATCATTTCAGCCAGCCCATAATTGAATTTCTTAAGAGCCAGAATGTTATGGACCACTTTGCCAAATGCTTTGCTTAAATCAAGACATATTTATTGCATTTCCATAATTTACTAAAGAAGTATGAGATAAGTCTGGCAAGATTGAAAAATGCCTGCTGGTTTCTGATAATTGTTCCCAATTTATTTAATCTCTTTACAGTACAACCTGCTTTAAAATCTTCCTAGATATCAGTATCAAAATGACACATTTCCTGAGATCCTTTTCCCTGTGATTGGAAATTATGGACATTGTTTTCTGTTCATCTGATAGTTCACCAGGTCTCTAGAATTTTTAAAAATGATGGATATAAGTCTAGCCAGGCATCATCAAATTCATTAGGATGCAGCTTGTCCAAAGGAATAGATAGTTATTTATAGATATTTATCATATTTTTGTCAATCTTAAATTTTAGGACTTCTTTTTATTCTCATGTTCATACTGGCTTTTAAATTTTATTAAAGTTTATAAATACAAAGATAAAAAAGTGAATACAAATTAAAGAAAATATAACAGAAAAGAAAAAGAACAGTGAAAAGTAGAAAAAAAGAAAAAGTAAAGGTATATAAGAGATGACATCTTCACTAAAACTTCGATTTAAAAATTGCTTCTTCCCATATGTCATCTGTTAGCAATAATCAAATTGCAAAAACACATCATTCAGGCATAATCATCTAAAGTTCGTTAAGAACGACCCCCAAATATTAACATAATTTAATTTTTAAAAAATGAAGTTTATAATCTAAATTTACCACTTTTTCTTTAAAAAAAATAGAACAAAAATTTCTTTCTGGCCTTCATAATAGCTTAATTGAACTCATGCCTTTCTGTTTGAGGAGACTGAGCCAAATAAGACTGAAGTTACTATATCTTAAATATAATTAATGGACAACTAATAGGATTTTGTAGTGTTTTGTCATTTTTAAAATAGTAGATTCTACAATGCTTTCATGGCTTAGTTTGAATTACTAAATGTGAAAGTGCAACTTCCACAAAATCTCATGCTTGTGCTTTCTCATCTGTCTTGGGAAGAGAGAGAAACGAAGAAAATTGAGTCCTATTTTTGCAGATTTTTAATTTGTCATATGTTCTGTGAAATGTGTTTTAAAAACAACTTAGTTCAGTCTTTTTAAAAAGTCCCCAGTAGCTTAATTGGAATATATGAACATATTTTTTTTTCAAATAGACAGCCTCGGTGGCGCGGTGGTTAGAGTGCAGTACTGCAAGCTACTTCTATTGCAATTTGTCAGATCGAATCCCACCAGGCTCAAGGTTGACTCAGCCTTCCGTCCTTCCGAGGTGGGTAAAATGAGGACCCAAATTGTTGGCGGCAATATGCTGACTCTGTAAACTGCTTAGAGAGGGCTGTAAAGCACTATAAAGTAAAGCACTATACTATAAGTATATAAGTCTAAGTGCTATTGCTATTTGAAGTTACAACTGCCAAAACAACATCTTAAGGAGATAGTTACATGACCAAGATTCGAACAGCTTGACACAATGGTCAGATATGGGAGATTCCATTCTATACCCTATAGTGGACGTCTGCATTTGTGGAGCGGCAGAGGTAGAAGACCTGGCTCATATCCTATTTGATTGTTGCCTGTATAAGAGAATGAGAGACAGGTACCATGGTCTGTATACCAAACAAATGACCCATTGGGATTCCCATATCAAAACAGCTTGCTTTATGTGCGGCCAGAATCTGAAAATAACATTTAACACAGCACAGTACTTAAGCAAAATGGTTCGGTTGAGATCTGCATATGCAGGACTGATTGGGATAGATTGTAGGGATGACACAGAAATATAATTTCATCATATTTTATCTGTATCTTAAATTGTTGTATTTTATTCTATTTTAATCTTAGATTATATTTTATTCCAATTTCATTTTAAGTCATGTTATTCCAATGTCATTTTAAATTGTATCTTATCCAATTCAATTTTAAATTGCTTTTATCAAATATCAATAATAATTTGTTTCTGGAACTCTGCACTTTGATATGGTCCAAGGGCTAATCAATCAATCAATATAAATATGTATAAAGAACATACTGTTATTGTTGCTATTGTTGTTTTAGAATCTCAAAGAAGACCTTATGTTATTTCCAGGCCCTTTTTATTTGTACTTACTTGTTAAACTCATACCTGCCCTACACCAAAGACATTTAAGATAACATATTCACTACTCAACAGTCCTATGAGTTAGCTGAGATTGAGAAAGAGGATCAGCCAAATTACCATTTGATGAGTTTCTGTGATTTAGCATGAAATTGGCCCTATGCCTTTCTGATCATAATCCAAGCTCGTGACTTTCCCTAATTTCATTTTCTGCAATAGGCAGATGAAACTCAAAGTATTTTGTAACACTGTAGTATTTTGTAAAACTCAAACCATTTTTTAACACTGTCATTTTCAGAATTATTTGGATCTCTATCTGAAAAGCTTTCTTAATTATGTACCTGTGTTGAAAACATCTGTTGGTTCTTGTCTGTAGCATGTCTCCTTTATAAATCCCCATTCCAAAAGCGTATAACCCATTATCTGAGCTCCTGTTCTTTTCCCCCCCTTAGAATTAATGTGTACAAGTCACTATGGGCAGCCTTATCTATGCTTTGCAGATTATAGGTTCTAGAGGTAAGTGCTCTGTTTGGGCAATGAAAGCATGTGTAAGTGCTTGATTTATTAAATACCAAACAATCCTCTTGCTGAGTGATGAGACTGCTCAGTTAACATTTGCAGTGTTTGCCAAAACTTCTTCAAACTGACATTTAAAAGTTATAAACTTTTATGATGTCAGCTTCTCTAGGAGAGCTCCCAGTTTTTACTGAGTATCCATAAAATGTTCGCCCAGCTAGTCTTCCAGTTTGAACACGTACATAATCTGTGATACAGTCTGCACGAAAGAGATTATTTTGGCAAGCAGTATTTAATTTATTCAGGCATAGTGTTTCACATGAATAGTATCAGACTATTCTTCTACTGGCTATGGTCTTTCCTGATAATCCTTGTACAGTGATTTGGTGCTTATGTCCAAGGCCAGTCAAAGATTTTTTGCTATATGTTCTGCCTGAAGTGAGCAGCGGTCTCTCGTACTGTTACAGGGCAGGCTTGAATAAAAATCCCATGTCATGTATAAGTACACATTTTGAGATTTCAGTTCTAGTTAGTGTCATTGCAAGGCTTCTCAGGTGTACCTTAGAGCCCTAAATTAATTGCCATGCAAGCAATTGGGTTTTGTTTTGTTTTTACATTTAGCCCCATCAGTTGTGTAGCAAGGCATGCTATACAATTTTCGGTGGGCACTGGGTGGGATGCAGATTATATTTGTATTATTATAAAGACATGATCATCTTGACTCTTGACAAACGTATCTTTTATGCATACAGAGACCATTTGCACCAAGACAAATTCTTGTGTGTCCAATCATACTTGGCCAGTAAAAAAGAATTCTAAGTGAGACAATATTTAAGAACTTAGTTTGGATCTCATTGGTTTCTTTAACATAGCCTAACCCTGGATTTTTAAACATAGTTTATTAAATAAGATACAGTGACTGAATTCACACAGTACCAAAATATAACCCATGAATGAAATGCTGCAATATCTGGGTGTCTTATTCTTCTTTTATATTAATCCATTATGTAGTTAATTTTATTTGGGAGTGTATAGAGTACCATTCCCCAACCTTTCTGACTTGGCAGACCAGCGGAGGCAGGGGGAGAGGGATGATTTCGCATGTGTGTGTATGCCACTTTTACAAATGCAGTTTCTCATATGCCTGCCACTTCCACAGCCCAGTTCTGAACGGATGTGGCCCAGCAATAGGCTACGGACTAGGAGTTGGGTGCCCCTGGTATAGAGGAAACCCAGACATGGTAGTTTATAAATCATGGTTTATGTAAACTTGATGTGTGAACCATTGGTTATTCAAACCATGACACAACCATGACCTAACCATGTTTTTGCAGGTTTTGGAAACCAGAATGGAAACGTGTGATATGTGTTTGTTTTTTTTCTTGATTTTTCTTAAACTGTTCCCTTTATTTATGTTATCACTTGTTTACAATATTTATTATAGGGCTCAATCACAGTTGTAATAATTAGCTTAGACTACTGTGTCTCATCGGAAGTTCCTTTTTCCAGTTCTTTAAAATCTTTCTGTGTAGCAAATGATGATATGAGCACATTACCGCAACTTTTTGAGGAATTGTCTGACATTCTGCGTAGGCACTGTATTCTTTATGCTGCTAAGTAATTGTTAAAATAATATTCAGATTCTTTCAGTTTATCTAACAGTTAAGACACTGAAAGTTAGTAAGTTTGTGTCTTTTTGCTAATCCTAGAGCATAATATCCTTAGTAACATATTGAATTGTCCATATATCATTATTTATCTTTCTCATTCAGATGACTTTGAGTGAAATACTGTGAACATATCTAACTTTTCCATAATGCAAAAGTGTTGTGTGTTTTATCAAATGTGATTCCTCTGTGGCTTGGAATGTGACTGCTTCCTGGTAGTTTATTGTACTTTAGCTTTTGAAAGAATAAGCCAGTATTCTCCTGGCTGCTGCGAGAGCCCAGGATGAGTATGACTCCTCATCATCAAGCTGAGTCCATCTAGTATAAAAGTAGTAGCCTGTGGGAGAAACCCCCCAGCTTTGACTCAGCTTTTTAGATGACTATAAGCTGGTGTCTCTGAAAGCAGTTTAGTCAGCAGCAAAAGCGAAAGCTATTTTCATCATTGGTAATAGTTCCCAGGGAACCGATGCAGCTGTGCCTTCAGGAGAGTGGGGCTCCACTCTCCTGCAACGCCGAGGATTCGACGTTTCTTTAACCAGGGAGACTGTAAGTAGGGAGTAACCCTTGATCCTCCCCCACAGTCTTCCCTCAGCGATTTTGGCCGCCATGATCATAAAGATCGCATCGGCGATAACTGTGCCTCTCAGCTGATTGTTAAAACCACATTTTTCCCCTTTACTGCCGATTTCGCCGTTCGAGGCTGTTTACAGCCTAAGGAGCAATTTATCCTCTGCGTAGCCTGTAACTCTTGTGAGCGGCCAATTTTGGAGGCTTCTTCTTCAACCGTACGTGGCGAGTGGCCATTTTAGGTGGCATCATCCCCCAAAGGCCAGCTTCTACCATTCATAAGTCCCTATTCAGGCTACTGCGTAGGCAACACATTGTGAGGATCGCTTCCAGCACCTTTTGTGTCTGTTTATGAATACAATGGATCAAGACAAGGTCCACACAGAGCCTTCAGGCCTGATCTCTCAAGGCCCCCAAGCTGGCAAAAGAAAGATAAGGAGACAATGCTCCCAGTCTGTGCAAAGGGAGGTGGTGGCCAAGATTAGGGCCAAAGCTTTGGGTCCTAAGAAACCAGCAACCTGAAATTTATTTTATTTATTTATTTTTAATTACATTTATATGCCGCCCTTCTCCGAAGACTCAGGGCAGCTTAAAATCCAAGCAGGGCCTCAAGATTTGAGCAGGCCAGGTCCCAACTTTGCCCAGACTCCTTGGGATCTTTCTTCTTCCTCTATCCCATCCGTGGTCCAAGGCAGCTCTCGATCAAGACCAGAGGCTACTTTTACACCAACAGCAGCAGGTCTTTGGCCCTCGGATCCTGCCATCGAGTGGCAGACCTTCTGACATCAACGAAGTAGTCTCCATAGCCATCAGACAGGGTCTGGCAGAAGGGCTTCAACACATCTTCAGGCATTCAGGCAGACCTCAGCCTTCCTTCCCGGCCTTTCCTCGAGCTCATATTCCCCAAAGGGGACTACCTTGCCGTGCAGAACAAAGGGCCCATCTTACCTATGCAGAAAGTGGATCTCACTCAGGGAGATTATGCGGAATCATCTGAGTGCAGCCCCTCCCCTGATTCTGATCTGGAAGGGAGAAATCTGGGACCCCAACCTCTTGGAGGAGGAGAAAGATCTGAGGCCTGATCAACCTGCTTCAGCTTCTGTATTCAAATCCGCTTTATTCAAATCTCTCCTATACAAGGCACTGCTCACAGCCCAGTTGTCAGCAGAGAAAATTGCCCCTGAGCCTCAAGTGGTACAATCGGGACATCATATCAAACGCACCTCAACGTTTAGGAAGACAGAGGGTATGTTTGTATCCTTTTCCCCTTCCCACTGGGGGAACAAGGCCTCTCCTGCCACCTTAAGCAGGTGGATCAAGGCTTGCATCGCACAGGCCTACAAAGCCAAAGCTCTGCCAGTACCCCATGGCTTGACAGCACACTCAACTATAAGTGCTGCAACTTCGGTGCCTGGGCCACCCAGGCACCCCTAGAAGAGATTTGCAGAGCGGCTACATGGACATCCCCGTCTCTGTTCATCAGACACTACTGCCTGGATTCTTACACCACAAGTGTGGCTTTTGGCAGACGGGTTCTTCAGTGAATGGTGCCTACTTCGGAGTGAGAGACCGGACGAGGACCCTCCCGAGGACATGAAGGCTTTGGTATGTCCGATCCTGGGCTCTCGCAGCAGCATGGAGGAGAATGGGCATTGGTAAATTTACCTGAGAATGCCCTTTCTATATATGCTGCTAGAGAGCCCAGCCCCACCCTTGTTGCGTCCGGATTGTGGTAAGTTCTGCTTTGGTTCCTGTTTCTGTTTGGCTTTCAGAGACACTCACTAAAGTCTGTCAAGTATCTTCGCCAAAGCTGGGGGGTTTCTGACGGACTCAGCTTGATGATGTCATCAGGAAGAGTCATACCCATCCTGGGCTCTCTTGTGTTAAGCTTGTGTTAAGTGTGTATGTCTATTTATAAGATTATGTGTGTGTAAATAGTTGCCATAGAAGGCCTTAGTCATATATGACGTATGAAGACCAATACAGTCTTTTTCTCACAAATCCAGTTTCTAATATTCCCTATCCGCTAGACAAAATCCTGAAAGGGAAGCTGCTCACAAGGCAGACTATAACCTCCTTTCCTTCATATTTAAATATTAATATCACTGTGATTCAAATTATGATAAAAGTTCATGACAGAACATAAATCATTAATAGTTAATTACTGTAGTTAATAACAGTTAACAGTAAATATAACATGATTAATATTAATTATATAACTACATTAATGACTGAGCATGATGTTGCTTTAGTATAAGGCCAGATAATCCACTGCTATGTCCCAGTGGTTCTATTGATGCTAAAAATAAACCAGTTAATTTACTTAAATGTTACTGGCTAATATGTCAGATGTAAATACCAGAAGGTGCCATGTTTGCTAATGGTTTTATTTCATCCATGTATTTCCAGTTTTTCTGTCCTGTGTTTCATCTGGAAAGGCTAAACAGATAATTATGGGTAGTCCTTGACTTACAATTCATTTAGTGACTGTTCAAAGTTACAACAGCACTGTAAAAAGTGACAGGACCGTTTTTCACACTTAGGACCATTGCAGCATCCCCATGGTCATGTGATCAAAACTCAGAGGCTTGGCAACTGACTCATTTATGTCAGCTGCAGTGTCCTGGCGGTCATGTGATCCCCTTTTGCAATCTTTTGACAAGCAATGTCAATGGAGAAATCAGATTCACTTAACAATTATGTTACAAACTTATCAACTGCAGTGATGAACAACTGTGGCAAGAAAGCTCTTAAAATGGGGCAAACAGAAATTTTGGGTTCAATTGTGACCATAAGTTGAGGACTACAAACATATATGATTCTCATATTAAAAAATTTAAAAGGCAAGACATAATGAAAAATGAGGTTGGGAATGAAAAGGAAAACAAAAACCAGGCCCGATTTATTGATGTTATGCAGTTCTCATTGTGGTTTGATTTAAAAGAACTGAAATGCTATCATACTGTTGGCTATATTGGGTCTTTTTTCATGGCCAGTGAGAGCAAAGCAACTCATAAAGTAGAGCAGAATAACTGTCTCAGATGCAGTGGTGGGATTCAAAAAAGTTTACTACTGGTTCTGTGGGCATGGCTTGGTGGGTGTGGCAGGGGAAAGATACTGTAAAATCCCCACTCCTGGGGGAAAGTTACTGCAAAATCTCATTCCCTCCCCACCCCCACTAACCTGCTTTCCAGCTCCATTTTCCTGTGCAGGGCAACAAAAGAAGACCCAGCTGATCAGCTGGGACTCAGGAGGCAGAGAATAGATGGGGGCAGGGCCAGTCAGAGGTGGTATTTGCCGATTCTCTGAACTATTCAAAATTTCCGCTACTGGTTCTCCAGAACTGGTCAGAACCTGCTGAATACTACCTCTGCTCAGATGATATGGCTCACTTTTCTCCCCTTCACTTCCTGTCATAGTACAGATGGATCACATGGCTACCGAATAATTTTCTACTGAAGGAAAAGCAAATCCTTATGAAATAGGCCTATTTCTTCAGCAGGATTTATGGTAACTTGTTTTGTCTCTTACTCTGGTGCAGTCTGGTGGAATGGCTGCTGATCTTCCTTTCCAAGTAAGATAGTAAACTAGTAAAGTCTATATAGCCTTATTTTATTTCATAAAGCAAATCATTATCAGTAAGCAAGCACAGAGAACATGGAAAAGCCCACCTTATAATGACCAAAAAGTGGATAAGAAATAGGAAAAGTCCACTGCAGCCATCTGAGTCTGATTCAGCAACTAACCAAAAGCTTCTGTTACTATGCTTGTGAGATGCTAGCCTAAGAGAGTATTAATCCTAGTACAGACTCAAATATGACCACAATGGATCCCGGAATCTTGATTGTAAGTTGTTGCGGTCATGACATCAATGTGACTGGACTTGATTTTGTGATCTCTATACAATGATTGTAAAGTAGGTCATTGTGGTCATTAAGTGAACCATATCATCATTAAGTGAATCCAATGGGCTTTTTTTGCCATTCTGCTGGAAAACAGAAAAAAATTGCTAATCGTGGTTACATGATTGCAGAATTCTGCAACTAGTCATAAATGTAATCACCCAAAATGCCATTACATGACTGGGGAAGTGGGACAGCAGTCATAACTTTGAGGAGGAGTCATAAGCAGCTTTTTAAAAGTTTGTCATATCTTCAAGAGATGATTAAGTGACCAGTTGTAAGTTGAGGACTTACCTGTACTGAAATTCATTATGAGTACAAGGACATCCTGGAATGGAACAAGACACTGAAGCCTTAAACAGGGCTGTTAGAAAGAAAGCATGAATGCAGTTTGTTCTGTAAAATTCATTGTGGATTATTCAGTCAATTTTATTTTCAAGATGCTAATAAGGGTAACCACTGGCCTCAAAATTATGGCTGTACCATTCTCCCACTTTGGGTCTTTTATGAATAATGAAGTGTAAGGATCTTACTGGAGTCAGTTGTCCCCTGTATATAAAAACTTTCCATATTGCATTCCTTCATTGAGAATGAATTATGAGGAATGTAAACTAGATATTTATTCAGTGATTTGTTATGATGTTAGTCGTCTTTTAATAAAACATCTAATTATTCTCATTATCTGTTTTTGAACCTAAGAAGATAAAATTATACCCTGCCTTCAGTTTTTTGTTTTCGATATAAATTCACTAAACATGCTAGTTGACATTATCTCAAGTTCCCTGGACTATTTTGACATCTGTCTGTACATTTGGCATTTCTTCTCCATGATGCAGTGAGAGGCCAGGATGGGTAGACTCCTTCTTATGACATCATTAAGCTGGGTCTGTTCTTGAGTATATAAAAGCCAGCCCCCGGGAATAGCACCAGCTTCTTTAAGTCACAAGCTGTGTCTCTGAAAGTGTTAGAGTTGTTTCACCAAAGGTTATCTGTTTTCACTCAACTCCCGGGGATCCGGGCAGCTGCAACTTCAGGAGAACAGGGCTCCGTTCTCCTGCAACATTGGGATCAATGTTGCCTCAACACTGCGAGGCAAGCAGGGAAGCATCTGCATGACCTTCCCCATAGGCGCGGTTTGCCCGATCGTAAATCTGATCAGCAAACCGATAACAGCACCAGCCAGCTGATCGCACAGGCGGTGGGTGTTACATTCGTTGGCTGATCTTATCACTTGGGGTTTGTAATAGCCTAAGGAGCAATCTTTTTCTTCGGAGCCTTCGAAGATATCTTCAACTGCGCAGCAGCCATCTTCGCCTGTAGTTTCTTCACCACGAGGTGAGTGCCCATTTTAACTGGCCCGGCGGCCATTTTCAGCCACAACAGGCCTCATTTCTTCCCTCTGCATAGCCTCAAGTTTAGATTGAGAGCCAATTTCACAACGCTTGAGCCTTCCCTCTTTTAATATGGATCAGGACAAGGCTCATGCAGAGCTTCCCCCCCCAGTGGAACAAACTCTCCAACCCACTAAAAGGAAAAGACGCTGACAGCACACTCAATCGACTCAGAAGAAAGTGGCTGCCAAAATCCAAGCTAAGGCTCTAGCCCCCAAGAAGACAACTCAGGCTGAATTGAGGGCAGAAAAGCACAGACATGCGGCTCTAGAGAGGCAGTTTAATAAAACAATACAACAAATGAGAGGCCAACTGAAACAAGCTTCCCAGTCAGGTCAAAACCAAGGTCCCCGGGGAAGCCCCCCCAGGGAAGTTATGTTTGGAGCCTTTGGACCTCCTCCATCCTGGTCTCCGGAGGCATTTGAGGAACAACTAGATCCTCAGGATCTAAGCAAGTCTGGGCCCTATTTCCAGAAGGCCTCTGGGTCCTATGCCCCTACTCTTCCATCTAGAGTTCAGGCCTCATCACAAATCAGGCCGGAAGCCACCTTCACACCCATGGCATCTGGCCTTTGGCACTCCAACCCTACCTTTCCTAACAGGCCCAGGGATATCCAAGATGTCATTTCCTTGGCCGTTAGGCAGGGATTAGCTGAAGGATTTCAGATTCTCCGGCCTCTGGAAAGGATTCAGGCTGTTCTCCCTTCTCAGTCTATGGGTCCCTTACCTCAACGAGATTTCCACAGGCCCCAGGACCTCAGTACTCATTCTTCACAGGCAGAATTTGAGAATTATGAAGGGGAAGAGGGTGCCTCACCATCTGAACACAATTGCTCCTCTCGTTCAGAGCACGAAGAGGGCGAAATTTGTGATCGCAATCTTTCAGAGGAAGAGGACTCTCATCCAGATCAGCCCTCCTCTGCATTGGTCTTTAAGCCAGCCCTCTTCAAACCTTTACTTAGCAAGGCTCTGGTCACTGCAAAGCTGTCACCTGAAGAAGTGGCCCCTGAGCCACAAGGGAACCTCCAGGCAAGGAGTCTCCCTCTTCTTCAAGCCTGTTATATACACGGAGGTTTTGCCTTCCCCACTACCGTGTTTCCCCGAAAATAAGACCTACCCCGAAAGTAAGACCTAGCACTATTTTCTAAACCTGCCCTAATATAAGACCTACCCCGAAAATAAGACCTAGTGTAAATCTCCAGTTCCAGGAAGACTTTTCAGGGAGCAACCATGCACCCGCGAAACACCCCCCCTACACACTCACACCCACTATTTGGCACCATAAATATATAAGACCTACCCCAAAAATAAGACCTAGTGTATTTTTGGGAGCCAAAAAAAATATAAGACAGTGTCTTATTTTCGGGGAAACACGGTATTATTTCTTGACATGGTCAAGGAGCAGTGCACTTTTCCTTCGGCAGGTCCTTGTCCATCATCTCTGGACAAGCAGTTCTATAATGTCAGCACATCCCTAGACAACGCCCTCGCAGTGCCCAAGGTAGACACTCCTGTGGTGGCTTCATTCTCTTCTGGCACTCCCACCGAGCCAGAAGATGTACTTAAGGCAGAAGATAAGTGCTCTGAACAGACCCTCAAGCACAACCACCAAGCTGCTGTGTAGGCTGTCTGGGCTTCGATCGCGGTGCTGTTTTTTACGAGGGCATCACTAAGATGGCTGCACCAACTGCAGGACTGACTGCCAGCCTCTGACCTCAGGTCTCATCAAGACCTTAACAAAATCATAGCAGCTGCAGAATTTACTGTGGATGCCACCCTCAATTCCGCCAAATTTGCATCAAGGGCCATGGCATCTTCAGTGGCGGCGAGAAGGCTCTTGGGGCTCCAAATTTGGCAGACGGAGTCACACCGCAAATGGAAACTGGCTTCTGCCCCCTGCTCTGGGGACAAGCTCTTTGGCGAGGTTCTAGAACCATATCTCATTGAGACCAGAGACAAATGGAAAATCCTTTCCTCCTCGGGGAAAAAGGCTATCACCCAGCTCCTTATCGCCCACCTGCCTTCTGTGCGGACAACACCTCCCGCTTCAATCGGCCACAGAGGGCATATTCACAACGCCAAGAACAATGCCCAGAAACATCTGGCAGACAACAACCTTCTGCTGGTAAACGGCCCTTTCATGGGGGAGGGGGGTTGTTCCTTCCATCGCTCTAAGTAATATCTCATTCTCGCCACCCTTGGAGGTCAATTAGCCTTCTTCACCTCCAAATGGGAGGAGTCAACGACGGACGCCTGGGTACTCAACACTGTTAGGTCAGGGTTTCAATTGGAATTTCTATTGTCACCCCCAGAAAATTTTTTGATTTGTCCTGTTTCATGGGACACTACAAAGAAAGCCCTTATGACTTCGGCTATTCAACATCTAGCCGACATAAGGGCTACTCAACCAGTCCCCACCTTACAACAGGGACGTGGATTTTACTCTCATCTTTTTGTTGTTCCTAAAGCCTTGGGGGGGGGGTGGCAAGCTATCCTTGACCTAAAATTTCTCAATCAGTTTGTCAAATACAGGTGATTTAAAATGCAGATGCTGCATTCTATTTTAGAGAGCATTCGGGAGGGTGACCTCCTCTCTTCCATTGATCTCACGGAGGCTTACCTCCACATCCCCATTTGGCCACATCACCACCAGTTTCTCCATTTCTGTTACCAGAATGCCCACTACCAGTATCGAGCCCTTCCCTTCGGCCTCTCCTCAGCTCCAAGGGTCTTCACAAAGATCCTAGCAGCATTGGTGGCTTCACTACGTTCTGGTCCAGTGAGGATCCAATGCTACTTGGATGACATGTTGATACTGTCCTCCTCCATCCACTCCGCCCATTGAGACCTACAAATCACCCTGTCCTGCCTCCAAAGCCACGGCTTTTCCATCAACACCAAGAAGAGCCATCTGTCACCCACGACCAAACTGCTGCACTTGGGAGCAGTTATCGACACAACTTTGTGCCATGTTTTCCTGTCTCCAGATCGTGGAAAAAGCTTTGCAGAGATCATCAGTCAGATTCAACAGCAACACACTGTTCCCTGTTGCTGCTGTCCAAACATGGTTTCCTGTATCGGCATTGTTCCATGGGCATGGCTTCATTCGCGATCGCTCCAGTGGTTCCTGCTCCCTTTTCAATGAGCAGGAACCAGCCACACGTCTATCAGGGTCCTGCTCTCTCCACAGGTCCGGCGATCCTTCGGTTGGTGGCTCTCCCCATCCCTCTGGAAGGGACTCCAGTTTAAGGAACCAGACAGGCTAGTAATCACCACAGATGCCAGCCTTCTGGGTTGGGGTTCCCATATGGAGGGTCAGATGGCTCAAGGGTTTGGTCCAGATCAGACAGAACCTGTCCCATAAATTGGTTAGAGCTCAGAGCCATCTCTCTGGCTCTCAGGTCTTTCAGAGCCTCGATGACCGGCTCCCATGTTCTCGTGTTGATGGACAACATGGCCGCAAAGGCCCATGTCAACAGGCAGGGAGGGCGAGATCCAAGGCTCTTATGAGGGAGGCAGAATGCTTGGGCCTATGGGCGGAGAGGCACTTGTTGTCGATCTCAGCAGATCACATCTCTGGGGTCGACAACTCCCAAGCCGACTGGCTTAGCAGGAGTTCAGTCAACCAGGCAGAATGGTCCATTCACCCATCCCTATTCAGGGATCTGTCCCTCAGATTCGGAACTCTGGAGGTGGATCTCTTCTCCGCTCCTCAAAATGCCCAAGTCAACAGATTTTTCACCAGGTTCCCTTGCCAGGTAGTGGAGGGGACCAACGTTGTTCGGTGCAGATGGCCTACGGGTCTCCTCTACACTTTCCCCACTCTTCCCATCATTCCAGCAGTCATACGGAAGTTGTTGGAGGAACAAGCGGAACTAATTCTCCTGGCATCCTATTGGCCACAGAGGCCCTGGTTTGCGGACATGGTCAACCTGTCTGTGGCCACTCCTTGGAGGATCCCACCCCATCTGATCTCCCTGCATCAGGGAGCCATAATCCATCCGGATCCCCAGTGGCTCAAACTGACTGTGTGGCGCTTGAGCAGCAATGGCTATGGGAGGCTAATCTCCCAGAGAAGGTTATCCTCATGATCCAGGCATCTCGTAAACCATCTACGAGGTGCATCTATGATGCCACCTGGTGGGTTTTCTGTCAATGGTGCCTCAAGGAGAGCCTCTCTCCTTCCTCAGCTTAGTTAGCAGAGGTTCTTAGATTCCTTCAGGAAGGATTGGACAAAGGTTTAGCCCCCAATACCCTACGTCGCTAGGTAGCGGCTCTCTCATTTCCTGGGGTTCATTTCTGTCCTTGTCTCACCATACCTCGGTCAGGAGATTTTTGAAAGGGGTTCCAATCTACACCCACCTGTGGCACACAGGTATTCATCATGGGGCCTTCACATGGTACTTAATGATACTTAACAAAGCCCTCCTTTGAACCCCTTAGAACGATATCTCTCCAATTCTTAACACTGAAGGTAGTTTTTCTCCTTTCAATCACTTCAGCTCGAAGGGTGTCAGAGCTGGCTGCCCTTTCCATCAGGCAAGATCTATGCACTTTTCACGATGATAGGGTTGTTCTCCGTTTAGACCCTTCCTTTATCCCAAAGGTTAACACCTGGTTCCACCGATCCCAGGACATTGTGTTGCCTAATTTCTGTCCCCTTCCGCACCATGACTTAGAATGCAAGTGGCACACTCTAGATGTCAGAAGGGCTCTTAAAATTTACATCAAGCGCACTTCCTCCTTTCGAAAGACAGAAGCCATGTTTGTTTCTTTTTCTGCTTCTCACTTGAGGAACAAGGCCTCTTCCCCTACTATTAGCAGGTGGGTCAGGACGTGCATTGCACAGGCCTACAAAGCAATGGCTCTTCCAGTGCCTCGAGGTCTGACGGCGCACTCTAACAGAACTGCAGCCACTTCAGCCGCCTGGGCCACCCAGGCATCCTTGGAAGAGATTTGCAGAGCGGCCACGTGGACATCCCCATCTCCTTTCATCAGACACTATCGTCTTGATGCCTTTGCCTCGGCGACTGCGGCCTTTGGCAGACAGGTGCTTCAGTGAGTGGTTCCACAGTTGGAGTGATTGGCCGGACAAGGACCCGCCCGTGGACATGCAAGGTTTGGTATGTCCCATCCTGGGCTCTTGCTGAAGCATGGAGGAGAATGGGTGTTGGTAAATTTACCTGGGAACGCCCTTTCTATCTATGCTGCGAGAGAACCCAGCCCCTCCCTTGGTTCGTCCGGAGATGGTAAGACATGTTGCTGTCCTTGATTGTTGGCTTTCAGAGACACTTATTTGGTCTGTCAAGTATCTTCGCCAAAGCTGGGGCTACTCCCGGGGGCTGGCTTTTATATACTCAAGAACAGACCCAGCTTAATGACGTCATAAGAAGAAGTCTACCCATCCTGGGCTCTCTCGCAGCATAGATAGAAAGGGTGTTCCCAGGTTACATTTGCCAACGCCCATTCTCTTTCCAAACATGTTCCATTTTTCTAAGTAGCATATTAAACATAACTTTAACTGAGGAATTTGGTTGAGTATTTGCACACTTTTTAATACAGATATATTCACCCATCTTTTCCAATCACAGTCTTGCTGCATCTTTGTTGATGTACAACCATTAGCACATTAACTGCCTCTTCGGCAGTTCTGAGGAGGATAGCAGTCTGCCATCTGTGCTTGATATTTTCCTGTTTGATCCCTGAATCCAACTTATTAGGCAAATCTGTCACTCTCAACATCCTTTAGTAGCTTCCTAAGGTGCTTCTTTCGATATTACTAAGTATTTTATATTCCTGTCCTTTTTCTAAACAGGCATGATCAAATTCGCTTGTTCTGAACGTGTCGTTGCTTACTGACTGTTCATTTAGCAACTCTTCAAAATTATTACAGTGCTTAAAAATAACTTTATGGCCCCTTTAAAACCAATTAACAATATTTGTAGCATTCCTCAGTCACATGATTGTCATTATTATTATTACGTTTATTGTCAGAGTACAACATGTGTACAATGAGATTGGCTGAGCCTCCCTTTGTGCACTCCGCACCAACACAACTCACAGTGAGGACAGAAGTCCCTAACCCAGTCCCAATCTTATTACACTATGTGACCTTGTTGCTCAAGGTGCCAGCCCTGCAAGTCTATCATGCTATGAAGTTATTTTCCATTCAGAAGTCTGACAACCCACGGGTAGAAACTCTTCTTCAGCCTGTTGGTGCGGCTGGCTATACTTCTATATCTCCTACCCGATGGTAGGAGAGTGAAGAAGTGCTGACCAGGATGTGAGTGGTCCCTGAGAATTTTCTGAGAATTACAATCAGTACCATCCTGTCCCTTCTTGGAGAGCAAAGATATTGAAGAGAGTGTTTGCAAGAAAGTAAGTGATTTGCTATTCTTGAAAGAAGTGAGATCATGCTGGCAACCTGGGGTAGCCAGGGATTGAGAATAGCTGGCATGCTACACAAACAGCTAACAGTATTCTCTTGAAATCTCATTGTCTTCAATCTTTTCCCTCTGTGGGGTAGGGTGGGGGAAGCAAGCGATTTCTGTAGGCATCTCTCCTTTGCCTTTTCCCCACCAACAGAGGGATTGAGGAGAAAGAGATTTAAAGAGAACAAACTGTTTGGTCTTCTACACATAAAGAGCAATGTGATTATGCCAACAGCTGGGAAGGTTAACTGAGAGCTTATAACATCATGTTACTTAAATACAGCTTGCTTCTTTCCCACAGTGAATGTACTTTACAGCTACTTTGAGTGCTTTATCCTTTTTAATGTATATTTGGCTAATCCATTCTTTTTCATTTTCCCATTTTCATAATATTTAAATTTGTTCATAAATATATTTCCATGTTTTACAATATACTTTTAAATAATTTTAAATGAAATATTTAAAAATATACTTTTACTATATTATATTATAAGTTACATGAGCAATTTAGTAGTTTGATAAATGAATAAAAAATAGAAGAATCTAGGCTATGTTAGTTTTTAGCCTGGAGAAGACTAGATTATAAAGACCTGTGCAGAAGACAAGTGACATATACCCAAGCAGAAATCAACTGAGCTTTAAAAGCACCTGATGATAAAGTAGATTATTACATTATTGGGGGGAGGACTTTATTTTATTTATTTAAAAGACTTGTATGGCAGCCCATCTCAGAACCAATCTCTTATAATAAGAGACCTTGATAACTAGTGTAAAATGTATCTTAAATAAATAAAATAAAAGTATTAATTGTATACCCCTTTGATATAAATCACTTTTAAGGTAATGCTCCATTTAAAATTAGCTGGAAAATCCTGTTTTTGGTCTTTCTTTTGTCAGTATAATATGAGAATGTTTTCCTTCACAAAATATTGAAGTCATTGGGTCTTCTGTGGAAAAGGATCAGAGTATCCAAATACCTTTATAAGGATTTGAGAATCACAATCTTCATCATCTAAGCCTGAAGCATTTCCTAGAAGGCTACTTGTGTCTAGTTAAGTTCACTTGGACCTTTCCTTCCCATTGATTTACTGGTGGGAATATGAATATGCAGGATTGAAATTATTTAAATCTTAAATTCATGTTTCCAGACAAACTATCATTTTCCTGCAACTTGATAGACTTCACGCAAATGAGATTTTTTTTCTCTAGCCTTTTCTTCAATCTCTTTCACACTGTTTTTGTAGCTTTTTAAAGCAATACTCTGATGTATTAATGCAACTTTTTTCTGCAGTGCTTCCTCAGTATAGGCTTTTCAATCAAAGAGAAGGGGTCCTGATTATTACTAAACTTTGCTGTTTATATTCGTTGGTTGAAGAAGAACCATTTCCTTTTAATTCTGCAAATTATTCAATTAAATAGCAAGAACAGATGGGAAAGTACATTTATCATGGCACTGTGCTCATCAAGGCATGGCAAGGAATTTAACCTTAAATAGATTGGATTTGGTTCCATGAGATTCTTTCATGAATTTCTAAATAGTGCTTCAAGTATCCCTTAGGTAATGAACCCCTCAAAAGCAGTATGTTGGAATTATGATATGCAAAATATCTTCTGTTTCTACAATAAGAACATACTTATTAATATTCTTATATAATACAAACCAAAATTGACAGAAGGTCCAGGTGTTTCATGGCCTTCGGTTAATTGAATGAATTACTTTTGACAGTAATTAATTCTTCTGTTTCCCCACTAGCATTATTTATAGTATCCTGCCCTAAAATGTAGAAACATATATGATTCTAGGTTTCTGTTGCTTATTTTTTGCAATGAGAGGAGCAATTCAATTGGCTATAGAAGACTGAAGTTCATTGCATATCTCAATATTACTTTAAAGAAGAACTCTTCCATGATAACTTATTTTATGTTGCAACAAGTGTAATTTTACTGTACTCTTCTCAATGACTCAGCCTTATTTTATGTTGCAATTAACAAGTAGTAATATATACAATTGAAATAGCGCAGGAATAAGAATTTAGTATAAAAATGCTATTTTTGACTTGATTGTTACCAATTTTATTTTTTTAGAAAATTAGCTTCACATTAAGTTTTTTTTCTTTTTCCTTAGTTCTGCCTTCGTAATTTAGAAAATACAAGAGAAAAGGACTATTTTGTCAAAATATTGAATAAAAAGTAGGTCTCCTCCTGTCTTAATATCAAGCTGTTAAATGAAAGTCATTGTCCCAATCAGTGCATAAATGACTTTCTAGGACAAAACCAATAATAGCTCTGTTAGTTTGATAGAATTGGAGAAAAACTAAAAGATCATGAGATCTGAACTGCCAGTCATAACTGAAATGAGGTTTCCAAACAATCATCAAAATTATTCACTCTGTGGCGTCTTGCTCTAATGTGTTTGCAAGTTGACTTTAGAATCGGTTATTTGAACACACTTCATGGATAATCTTGCCTTCCAGCTATGGATAGGCAGGTCAGTTAACAATGCATATTTTTTCTTATGTATAACTTTAGCCTTAATGCTAACTCTAAAGAATAATTGCTTTTTCTTTAGCTATCATTATTTATTCAGTGTTGTTTCTTCAGAAAATCCTGGTGCTAAAAAAATAGTCTGATATTTGCAAATTATGTTTATGCAAATATATAGAAATAGAATTATATGATATTAGGACACTGTGATAATAATATTCTAAAAGAAACGAGGCCTATTCAATTTTTGTTGCAAAAATGCAGTCATCTATCATTCTCATTTTACATCTAAAGCATTTGTTCATTTGCAAAACTGTGGCACATCTTCCAAGTGTGCTACACTGATGAACTTCCATTTTTCTTTTTACTTCCCCTACTATCATAATAACTTTTAAAATGACTAACAGTTGTCCTCATTGCCACTATTAAAGAAACACCAAGAATACTGGATGAGCAGGCAAGCCTTCCCACTAGTTACCCAATTAAAGAGGATATGCTCCCTCCCAAAAAATCTGAGCATCCAACAGTTTTAGATCCTCATTTTTAATTTGTATTACTTTTCTTCTTGGCCAATTTAAAATAAAATTAATTTTGGCCAATTTTTTTTAAAAACTAGTTTCTTAGGCTGAGGTACAAACCCTTCAAAACCGTTCAGCTGCTTGGTGTTAAAGGCACAAAGAGAAAAGAATGTCTTAGCAACTAATAAAAAAACAACATAAGAAATCAGGATATAATTAGAAGGTGAAATGAAACATTTATACATTTTGTGTAAGCTGCCCCGAGTCCCCTCGTAGATGGGGCGCATATAAATCCAATAAATAAAATAAATAAACAATTTCTTTTCAATAGAAACCTGCTTACTTTGAACGTTCATTTGCAAAGTTTTATTTGTAGCAATTTTTTGTACTTTAGCAAAGCTGGAATTTAATCAAATTTGCTGCTCTGAGGAGGAAACCAAAGCAGGGAGGGCATCTCCACTTACCAATGATAGTGTCCTTAGATGAGATGATAAGGGCCATTTGATTGTGAAGAAAAGCTTAAGTTCTATTTTACACTAATTGGCCTTATTTTACAAATGCAAGAAACCATCATACATAGAATGCAAGTACCCCTAAAATAATGAAATAAAATTTCATTTTTTACACATCTTAAAGATTTTATATGTCCAGAAAAGGGGCTTCGGTCCAAATTCCTAGATGTCTGTACATTTAACATGATGGTATATATGCAGGAATCACAATATGTAGCACAGAACTATAACCATTTAAATTCTTCTCTGTTAACAGCTTGGATGTAATGTGCAGTGGACATAGGATGAATTTAAAGAACCCTCTAAATTCAAACATCTGTTCGATTTTATCCCAAGACAGCTCATGTGATATCATTCCCAAGGTGATAGCAAAATTAAAACACAAAAACTCTTGAGAGAAAATGTTTAAGGAAAATAATAAATTAGAGATGTAATAAATGCAAATATATATGTGGGGAATGGAATGGTCATTTATTTAAAGACTGCTTAATAGATTAATTGGTTTTTGTTGTTGTTAGAGGCCCATTAGAGTGCTAATAATATACAACCATCTGTAACAATGTAATCTGCAAGGATGTTCACAGCCATCTGTATTTGTGTTTTAACAGGACTGTTGCATCTACCAATCAATCAGTAGTTATTTATAAATCAGATAGGTTATCTGGAGATGTGTATATTAGTATATCTTAAAATTAAAAAATACGAATGATAAAATCATTGACTGTAAAAATGTTTAGATTTTAACCCATCTTCTATAATTTGGTGAATTATTAAAAAACAGCAGATGGATGATTAGAAATTGGATCAGATAGAGATTTTATTTAGCACATGTTAGTGGCTTTTAGTAGAAGCAAACTCACTTATTTTTCTTTCCCTGGATGAATTTTAGTATGGGGAGAGAGACTCCCAAATTCAGATGGAAACATTTTGTGCTACCATTAATGGAAACCTTTGAAACTTTACTTAAGTTATACCTTCCTGTAATAGAAAGTATAACTCCTGTCATGGGGTAGGATTCAATCAAACTTGTCCATTTGTGATTTACATAATAAACAATTTCTCAGATATATTTTGAGTTTGATGGACTGCCATATGTTTTTCAATACCCTCTGAAGCATTTGTTTCAACTAAAGTTTAGTTTTGTTAGTGGTTTAAATATACCTGGAACCTAATAATTGTCAATTTTAATATTACTGAAGAGAGATCAGGAAAAACCAGGCTTCAAGAGTTTTACAACTGATATGGATTTTGGAAAGGCTGAAATAAGACTTCCTAAATTCCTGATCAAAGACAAATAACTAAGGAGATTCTCCATAGTTATTCCTGTGCTGTCCAAATCAGGACTTTCATGGCATTTAACTTAACATTAATTTGGACATTCTCTAATCTGATAGGCATTAATTTGTGGTATTAATTTATTATTTTACTGTTTTTAAAATGATGACAAAAAAATGAAAAACCCTCACGAAGATAATATATATATACATTGTAATAAATACTAATTTGTGTGTTTAACAACACCATTTTTTATTTCTTTGAAGATTTCAGAATTTTAGTATTAATATTAGAAGAAAACACCCATAATGTCCCATAGCAGTTTTTTTTCTCAAAAGGCAACTGGACTTTGTTTTTTGCTTTTTTCCCTTGACATTTCGTTTCTCATCCCAAAAACTTCTTCAGGAAAGTTACCTGTTGAAAAAAAAGCATTTTGAGAGAGCCATGACTGAGAATATCCATAGACAAAACACCCATAAATATGTTAATAGTTAAAAGGGAGCTCAGGCTGGACTTTATAATATATTCACATTTTAAGTAGTCTTCCCAAATTATGATTAAGATAATTAATGTTTTAAAACTACATTCTAAGCCTACCACATATAAAATTCTTGCTTTGAACCAATTATTGAAACAAGTTATAGTATTATTGATGATAATTTTAAGTTGTTAAGATTACAGTTTCCGTTAGCCGTGTCAGTGAAGAAAAAAGTATATAATTTCTATTTTGTTGGTCCTAATTTTTGTTATTTTTCTTCCAAGTTACATGCTTTCTATTCTTACTTCTCTTGAAAAATGGTCCTTTCCCTTTGCATTGTAGATTTATCACTACTACAAGGGAAAATTAACTGATATTAATTTTAATTAATTGTAAGTGGTTAATATCTCTGATACAGTTATCTTTTCTGTTTACTTTATGGTTTTTTTATTTTTAACACATTTTTTCTGTGGTAATCTTTGAAACCAATTAAACATCCTGTAAAAGTCTATTTTTGTCACTAATTTCTGTACTGTTCTGCTTCAGATTTTTTTTATTATTAATGTGTGAGTTTGCCTGGTAAATTGTTTTCAAATATTTCTGCAAACTATTTTAAGTGCCATCTTACGGATGAAAAACGTCATGCCATTATTGTGTGTCTGGCTTTAAGAGTAGCATTATTAACAACTGCATCTTTTTATTATAACATTTTAGAAATTATTTAACTATACATCAAGGTTGAAAATGTTAAAGTTATTGGGTTCTGAATGAATGGACCTGAAGAGTGCTTTGATTTCTGAGAACAACTTGTAGCAGACACACGGTACAACTTTTGAAACTTGTACAGGTTGGTTCTTTCCCTTCCATGGCTCTTCATATGTAAATGGGCATGATTGAGTGGTTGGAATTATTCAAGGGAGAGTGGGCCAGCAAGAGCTTCATTCTCTCCATGTGAGTGCTCTGAGAAAAGATAATGAAGCCCTTTGTACCCCCTTGAAAGATCTGCGTTTCAGCTGGAATTGGCTGAGCAGCTGGCACCTTAGCAACCAGGCCTAGTAGAAAAGAATCAGAGCAGTCTTCCAAAGTGCTAGGCAGACAAAGTGGTCACAATTTGAGATGTTAATCTTTATAGATAAGCAAGACCACCATCTTCTGAGGAGGGTAGATAGTAGATGTTGGAATTTTTAAAATCTGTTTTAGACAAATGAAATCATTTCTAATGACAGCTACTAGTGCCTTTAAAAATATTTATCAACTTGTAAAACTGAAGTGGAGCCTGAGGAGTTTGCGACAGCAGGAATTGAATTTATACTCATAAAAGTTGGAAAATCCTTGGTTGATTTCAGGCATTTTGTTTTGCTATTTGCTTTTAAGTTTTCAGCAGCATGTAGGGCCATAGTTGTTTGAAGAAATTGACTAAAAATATTTCAGTGGGAATAAGATGTGTGTCCTCACTCATGTGATTTGCTGTTTGCAAAAGCTGTGATTTAATCAGAATAATGGTGCTGATGTGAATGTTTGCAATGGTGCTGATGTGAATACAATAGACTTCATTAATCACCCAGATGTTAAGAGTGATTCAACTAGTTCCACCACAATCTTGCTGGGGGGAGAGGAGAGTGAATAAGACTACAGTTTTTTTCCCTTAGACTAAGTTTCATATTTAGTAATGTGTATCAATTTTTTTAATAGATTGGCACACAGGTAGATTTTTGGATGATCAGTGGAAAGGGAATCATGTATATGAAGTAGTATGTGATATGCCCCCAAAATAATTGCTTACGCTGTCCTTTCTTCTAACAAGCAGGAAGTTGTGAATAACTTACAGCACAGATAACCAAACTCCATCAAAGACCACATAAAGTAATATGTGGAGAGTTCTAGTCACATCCTAATGGTGGATTGGCCTGAAGAAAATGGTGGATGGAATCACTGTTCTTTCTATCCCTAGAACCAATTATCTTTGCCAGAGGTTATTTGAAATTAAGCTGAAAATTGTGTACAAGCCTGGGATCATAAGCTGTACACTATCATCTAGATATAAACTTAAACTTTGTGAAATAGTTATTTGGATCTTAGATAAATGATCATTATTATTTGGGTTATTTTTCATAGTATCTGCTCAAAACCACACAGTGCTGATCAACAACTGCTATTAATATTTGCATTCTTCCCTCTTGATGGTAAACATTTCTTATGCTTAATGTTGTGGATATTCGCACAAAAGGCAGCAATAGGGCCTTTTCAAAGATGTTTGGGACTAAAAAAATTGGGAAGCCTTTATAAATTTTGGGGTATTGGAGCGGCATGTAAACATTATTTGGCTTGTGTGATTCACTCATGTTTCATCATCAGGCACAGAGCAACTTGTACAAATCATTACTGTAAATTGTACCCTTATTGAATTAATGTGTTTAGCTGTCAGTGAAATCATTAATAAGATAGATAATTTTACCGAATATGGCAGCTTCTTTTGTACATTTCTGTACTGCAGCCCAAAATTGGAATAATTTCCATTTAAAAAATGGGCTCTAGATTCATAGTTAATGTATTCTAAATAACACTGTATACAAAATTTGTACCATTTTCAGGAAATGGTGAGTGGCATGATGAATGGTTCTATGATATATTTAGTCCTTGACAGACACAGAAGTTCAGAATCAGTGTGGTACAAAGGAAAAAAAACTGAGGCAATTACTCCAAAGGGTAGAGGTGAGGGCTATAATTTTAGATTAAACTACTTTGTTTCAAAAACAAAAAAAATACATTTGGTGTTTATATAATGGATAGTGTAAATGATTTTTTGTTGAAAAATTAATATTAAAGAATATAAAGGATAGTCTCTTAAAGTTGCATGTTGTATATGCTACGGTGGTTTCATGTGATCTCGTTTACATTCTCAAAATAAGTAGTGAATATAATCAACTTCATGAAGTCAAAACATGCTTGTAATTACAGAGTTTAAATGACAGATTCCTGTTAAGTCAATAAGATACTTTTGTCGGCTGCTTCTTTCTCTTATAATAAGGTTACTTTTTAATTATTATGCAGTTTCTTTTATAATACTGTAAAGCTACCTACAATTAGTCATCATACAGAAAGTCTGCACTATATACTATTCACTAGCACTGTGTCTATCATTATTTGAAACCATACAGTATTTAATCACAGAAATGAGTAAAAACAGACTTGGTCAGCATAATAGCATAATCTCTTGCTGACGAATCCATTACAGTATCCATTACTGAGCTCTAGGAAACTACCTCTACCTATGGGGAAGGGAGGGAGAGTTTGTTGCATGGCCAGTCGATTTGCATTTCCTTTACGTAGCCCAGAAATAGGAATGAGCATGGCAGGCAAATGGAATAAAATGAAACACATTTGCATTGGTGGAAAATCCCTCCCAAAAACCCCTTGTTTTCCAAGATAATCAGGACCAATATTTTTCGGATTACTGTAGCACAGGGGTCTTCAAACTTGACAACTTTAAGACTTGTGGACTTCAACTCTCAGAATTCCTCCTCCAGTCATGTTAGCTCAGGAATTCTGGGAGTTGAAGTCCACAAGTCTTAAATTTGCCAAGTTTGAAGACCCTTGCTGTAGCACTGTAAGAGAGCAACAGATACTTCCAGCAGCAAAAATTGAGTTTTACATTTGTATAGACTTTTGTTTTGATTAATACTTAATATGTAATAGAAAATGAGCTTGTACTCTGTTGTGCTAAATTAGCAGTTACAGGGCAATATCTGTACAGGTAATCCTCGACTTACAACCACAAGTCCACAATTTCAGTTGTTAAGTGAGACATTTGTTAAGTGAGTTCTTGCCATAGTTGTTTAGTGAACCTGATTGTTAAGTGAATCTGTTTGTCAGAAAGTTGCAAAAGGTGATCATAGGACCTTGGGACATAGCAACCTTGGGCCTTGGTGGTGCAGGCTGTTAATAGCCTAGCACTTAGTTCCAGCTGCCTGCAATTATTGCAGGCTCGAATCCCACCAAGCTCAAGGTTGACTCAGCCTTCCATCCTCTCGGGGTAGGTAAACTGAGGACCCAAGATTATTGGGGGCAATAAGCTGACTTTGTAAAAATGCCACTTAGTAATAAGCAGGCATATACAATGGAAGGAAGGCTATTGCTGAGCGCATTGGGTTGTATCCCAAAAATTGTAAGCCGCCCTGAGTCTCCGGAGAAGGGCGGGATATAAATATGAATAAAATAAATAAAATAAATAAACTGTCATCAGCATGAACGAATTGCCAAGATTCTGAATCTTGATCTTGACATGATCATGGGAATTTTGATCTTGATATGATCATGGGAATTTTGATATTAACATGATCATGGGGATGCTGCAAAGGTGGTAACTGTGAAAATAAGTCACTTTTTTCAGTGCCTTTGTAATTTTGAATGGTCACTAAATGAACTGTTGTAAGTCGAGGATTACTTGCAGTTGAAGTTAAGTGTATCTCAATAAATTGGAAGTAATATTTTCTCCTGCTGTTCATTTTAGTTCTATTATAACTTTGTTCCTTTAATTGAATATATTCCCTTCTTACCTCAATGTTAGTTTCATTTATTCAGATATTTTGTAGATCACTTGTGGGAATATTTGCTAAATCAGAAGGGGTTTTCTGTGTGGGACAGTAGTATAAAGAATACTTATACAGAGAGATGCTCAAATAAAATACAGAAGTGCATGTAAAATGCAGAAGGTAAACTGTATTTGAAGTGTCTCCAATGTTTTTCATACAATGAGCATAATCTTACTTTCAGTGTGTGACTAGTGAGTGTTCTAATTACTCAATCTTCTAAGATTTGGACCCTGGATGTACCGAACTGCAAGTTCCATCTCAGATGTGAATAGTAAAGGATTTTGAGTGTTTTAGTTTGGTAGTAACATCTGAGGATCATAGATTTCCGATACCTGCTTTTTCATGCACTATTGGTAAAACCTCTATGTATGTGTCATATTTTTGCAATCCAAATAAATTGTGTAGAATAATAAGTAAGAGGAAATATTTTAAGCAGATAAATCCAACTCAGAAATGAATGATTTGATCTTCAAAGCATTCATCTAATTTGAAATGTTTATCTGTTAAACATTTTTATTTAATTATTGGATCAGTACCATAAACTGTATTCTGGCCCAAATAGTTTGCATCACTCTAAAACAAAGATAAAGAAGAGAGGGGAAACCCATCTTTTTATTTTGTGCATATCACAAAATCTCTTTATGGTTAGGCTGAAAACTGAAAATGTTCACAAAGCAACAGAAATCCAAAAATAACCACATGCCTTACAAGGCCTTAAATAGTCATAGGCTTGTTAGTTGCAAAGGAAATTGCGTGGGAGTAACTGAGCATGATGTGTTTTCTGAAGGAAAGAGATCTTTAATTTGTAACTTTAAAATATATTAACTGCTAAATAACTTTAATGGGAAGAATTGAATTGATTATGCTTAAGGAATTACTTATTATTACTTATCTAGTAATAATGAAAAACCACCGATTCAATCTTGCCTTATACTCTAGTATAGTGGTACAAAGATTTATTTATAGCTAGCTTTATGCAATATAGCAGCTCAAGAATGCTGCATTTTGTAATGGTTTATTTAGCAGCATGTTTATGCCACAGAACAAAAACCTGCTGCCTGATGCCTTATTATGCATGGGTTATGCCAAGCATTTAATGGATATCAAATTAGGTTATGTGATCCTAATAGGGAGCAGGAGTGGAAAGAGGGGTAGGTTTACATAAGGACAATTCATCTATGATAGTTAAAATAAATTGCATGACCCATTAACACTAGTTCCATCTGACTCCAGAGAAAAAAACACTGCTTGATATTACAATGGGAAATCCTATATTTTGTTATGTTCCAGAACTGCAACAGAACAAATAAACTAAGTTATCTACTATCGTTCTTACTAGCCTTGTGCCAGTAAAGCAGTACCGTCCTCTGATAATGCTAGTTTTACATGACTACAATGCAGCTTTTATATATGAGTCAGAAAATAGATTTCTTATATGTCCAGCAGATGGCTTAAGAAATTATCGATATTACATGCTTAATAGTAAAAACTCATAACATAATCAAGACATTAGGATGGTAAGATTTCTTAAAACATTTATCGTTTTCAGATACTTCCTGTATAAACTTTATCAGGGCGGCGAGGCGTGCTTACTTCTCAGCTCTGATTGCGTCTGCCGATGATCGCCCTGCTGCCCTGTTTCGGGTGACCCGCTCCCTCCTTCAATTGGGGGGGGGATGACCCGTTGCAGGGCAGAGCAGAGGAATTTAGCTTACATCTGGCGGATAAGGTCGCTCGAATTCGTGCTTGCTTGGACTCTGACTGGTAGTGGTCTGATGATGGGGTGGCGGTGAGTCTGGTGGAACCTATCTGGGTTGAGTTTGACCTGGTCTCCCTTGATGAGGTGGACAGGATCATGCGGAGGCTGTCTTCCACCACGTGTTTATTGGACCCGTGCCCTTCCTGGTTGGTGTATGCCTCCAGGGAGGTTACGTGCGGCTGGCTCCAGGCAGTTGTTAACGCTTCTTTGAGTGAGGGAGTCTTTCCTGCCACCTTGAAAGAGGCGGTGGTGAGGCCCCTCCTCAAGAAGCCTGCCTTGGACCCGGCCGTTTTGAACAACTATCGTCCTGTCTCCAACCTTCGCTTTTAGCGAAGGTTGTTGAGAGCGTGGTGGTTCAGCAGCTTCCCTTGTTCCTGGAGGAAACTGAGTATTTAGATCCGTATCAGTCGGGCTTCAGGGCCGGACACAGCACGGAGACAGCATTGGTCGCACTGATGGATGATCTCTGGAGGGCTCGGGACAGGGGTTTTTCCTCTGTCCTAGTCCTTTTAGATCTCTCAGCGGCTTTCGATACCATCGACCATGGTATCCTTCTGCAGCGGCTTAGAGGATTGGGGTGGGGGGAACTGTTTTGCGTTGGTTCTCCTCCTTCCTCTCGGGCCGCTCGCAGTCGGTGTTGGCAGGGGGCAGAGGTCGGCCCCGAGACCCCTCACTTGTGGGGTGCCGCAGGGGTCTGTCCTTTCGCCTCTCCTGTTCAATATCTACATGAAACCGCTGGGTGAGATCATCCGAGGTTTTGGGGTGAGGTATCATCAGTATGCTGATGATACCCAGCTTTATATCTCCACCCCCAGACCAGATCAGTGACGCTCTCTCCATGATGTCCCGGTGCCTGGAGGCGGTACGGGTCTGGATGGGTAGTAACAGGCTTCAGCTCAACCCCACCAAGACGGAGTGGCTGTTCTTACCGGCATCTCGGTCTTTATTGGATGTACCATCTTTGGTCATGGGGGGAGAGGTGTTGCCCCCCATGGATAGGGCGAGAAACCTGGGTGTCCTCCTGGACTCACAGCTCGGTTTGGAGGAGCATGTGGGAGCTGTGGCCAGGGGGCTTTTGCCCAGGTTCGGCTGGTTCGCCAGCTTCGCCCTTATTTGGACCGAGATGCCCTTCGAACGGTTACTCATGCGCTTGTCACCTCTAGGATTGACTACTGCAATGCTCTCTACATGGGGCTTCCCTTGCGGACGGTCCGGAGGCTTCAGCTGGTGCAGAATGCAGCCGCGGGCTGTGATGGGGGTATCCCGATACTCCCATGTTACACCCTCCTGCGCGGCTTGCATTGGTTGCCGGTTGCCTCCCGGGTCGCCTTCAAGGTATTAGTTACAACTTATAAAGCCCTTAATGGCTTGAGTCCAGGGTACTTGCGGGAACGCCTCCTGCCAGCATCACTTTCCGATCGCCCTGTTCGCTCTCATAGGAGGGGCCTCCTTGGGGTGTCGTCAGTCAGACATTGTAGGCTGGCGGTCCCCAGGGCTAGGGCCTTCTCTGTGGGAGCACCTGCCCTTTGGAATCAGCTCCCCGTGGATCTCCGTTTGGCCCCTGACCTCCGCTCCTTCCGCCGGGACCTGAAGACTTGGTTGTTCCAATGACCCGGGGGGTTGGGTTTTATTTTAACTTTATTTGGCTTGTTTAGTTGTTTAATTCTGTTTTATTGTAAATTTTTTCTCTGTTTTAATGTTCGCCGCCCTGAGTCCTTATGGAATAGGGCGGCATACAAGTCGAATAAATAAATAAATAAATAAGAAATACAAGAAGTTAAAACATATGTTCATATTCACATACTCAGTTTTCCACTGTTTTGAAAATATGGACTACATGATATTTTCAAGCTCTCTTTCATGATAACCAAAAACAATACTGTATGTGTGCGTTTACATGTAATTAATTTTATTATAAAACTTTTAAAGCAACTACTTAAATAGGTGAGGAAACAACAGAATTTTAATAAGGATACCTGCTAGTATGTTAGTCACAAAGAGATTTCCAAGCCCAATCAAAACTTCTTAGAGAAGAGTTGACTGCTTCAGATTTTTTTTAGTAGTGTAACATGTGATGATAGCATTGCAAAGGAAACAAGAATAGATAATGATGTCAACTTAAGAGACCATTAAATCCTTGTATAAGAGTACCCCTCTAAATACAAGAACCTGCATGCCGTATTTTTCTGTGAGAAAAAAAAAATCTCAACCAGTTTACAAATTTAATTACTGAAACAGAAACATGTGTACCAAATGGATCATCTGAATTAAATATTTCAAATGATTTAACATCAGCCTTCCTTAACTCAGGAATTCTCTAGCTTTTTTGAGCTATAGTCTCTACCATTCTCAAACCTACAGTTGCTGATAATGCTAAAAATACATATTTCAAAACTATTAAGTTGTAGACAGCCTTCCACTTTTGTTTTTGTTAAATGTTAGATGTTTTCTGGTTAGTGTTAAGTTTGCATGAAAAGACAGACGAGGAGTGCTTCAAGCTCTTAGTTTATTAGTGACTACAGCTCATAACAGACCCACTTTGGCTGGGCTGCGGCTGCTACTTATAGCCAGCAGCCGCAGTTGCCAGCCAATCAGAGTGCAAGGTTTTCCCGCACTTTTTAAACCAATCATTTCTTACATTTTACAAGAACAGTTCAAACTAAACCAATGACTTTAAACCTGCATACATAACAGTTAGGGTTAGGTTTCCCCATTGATTTTGCTTGTGGGAAGCTGGCAGGGAATGTCACAGAAGCTGAGATGCTGCAATCATAGCCTTCATCCAAAAGGGACTCACTGTTAACCTTGCCTACAAACCTAGGAGAATAACTAGGTCTTTACTAGCTTCCTGCATATCATCACGATGGGTATAAACTTTCCTAATTTAAACCTCAAGAGATTGTAAATTGGGCACACAACAGTTTAAGGGACTTTTAATCATACATTCTGATACTGTGTAGCTTTCTATAATATATTTTGACCATAGCATAAAAGAATATGGAAGAATATGCCAAACAACTAAATAAAAGCAGTAGAATGCCTCATTAACTTTTCAAAAAAAAAATCTAGGTTAGAGATTAACTATCCCTTCAGTCTCACAAAAGTATGGATGGAATCTTGTGTGCTTCAATTTTTCTGCTATAGGAGCTTATCACCTTTTAAGGTAGCAGTTCAAAAATAGTCTATATTTTGAAAACTCCCTTTCTTTCAGCAGTAGGGTAGCAATAGACAATTTATGTTCGTGTAATAGCATGTCAGCAAGAACACAGCCAGGTTGCTTAAATACACTTAAACGAACCTGGATTATTTAGCAGGCCAGTGACATAAACAAATAATACAGAGATAGAGGATATTCTAACAGAAACTAAATTGCAATAATAAACAAGGTTGCTGTTAAAGAATCAGGAGGACTATTACTGTGTCAAATTATGATATGCAGAAAATGTTCACATGGAATATTTAATGTGGCCTTTTTTGGTGTTTGAGAAGTATGGAAGAGGAGAGAACATGCTCTGAATCTCTGCATATTTGAGATTTATTCCTTATGGGTCTTACCGTAGAAAAAGCAATTTTATATTCAGTTCCATATAGCATATAACTTTGTAGAATATGGAATGTTTAGCAATTAAAACCCACAAACTATTAAGTAACAAATTCTCATTGTGTAATGAGCAATATATCACATTTCTTTAATTTTCTCTTTTTTGCTTTTCTTCCAGGATTTTACTAAAACGCTAATAAATGAAGGAAATTATCGGTTTGGTGATGCTGCAATCAATACCTTGAGAGATAAAGAGGAGAGCTACGTGGACGCCAACTAAGTTCATTTTGTAGACGAAGAAGCTTAACGGAATTTTATTTAGCTACTGTGGGACCTCATGCATACTGATTATTAGGGCAAGATAGCTTTCAGATTTGAAGTGTTGTGTCTTGCTCCTGAGATTTGCACTTTGAACTGTTAAAAAAATGAGTGAGTTCTGGTTGTGTTTCAACTGCTGTATTGCAGAACAGCCTCAGCCTGTAAGTATGGATTTTAGATTACTTTTCCATGGTTGAATAATGTTCCTTACATTTTATTTTATTTCTTTTCTTTTCTTTGTTTTTAATCATTTTAGAGATCAAAATATTCCTACTGAGTTATAAGAGTAATTAGCTTGAAGCCATTTTGTGATATATGCTTTTAATTGATTATTTCTATGGTAAATTCTGCTAAATCTGATGAAAGGAACAGCAATTGACTCTTCACCTCATAAGATAATTTTGTATCTGTGGTATTCTTTAAACCTGAAAAAGTAGTAAATGTGGTTGAGGTGTTCTCTTACAACCACAATTGAGCCTGGAATGTTAGTCATTGAATGAAATAGTCATTAAGCAAGATGCTATGTAACCACCCCATTCAATAGCCACAATCCTGGCTCACCCAATCACAGTCATTAAATGACTGCATAGGTCCCTAGTGGAACACCAGGGAGAGGGCTCAATCCTCCTGGGCATGGTGAAACAGAGCACATGGGGCTCCCACTATACTTGGAAAGCCCAGACCCTCTCCCTACGCCACTGGGGAGAATAATTATGAGAATGATGGTGTTTGGAGGGAAATCTCTCAGCACACTGGAGGAACAGATCTCAAATCTAATGAAAAGTGAATCTCATTCAGTGCTGTCATTCACTTGATTAGAGGACTGGAGGCCAAAACATATGAATGGTTATAAGAAATTGGTACATCTAGTTTCATAAAAAGAAGGACTAATAGTGTTCCAGTATCTAAGGGGCTGTCACAAAGAAAAGGGAGTCGACCTATTCTCCAAAGCAGTGGTCGCCAACTGGTGAGCTGAGAAAATTTTGGTGGGCCGCAGAGAAATCTCACCCCCAGAGCACCCCCCCAAAGCAATTAATCCAGGCTGTGCAGAAACACAAGGCTGCGTCACCCTCATGGCCCGTGGGAACCCTCCCCGCCCACTCACTCCTTACCTGGCAAACTTGCCTGCTAAATTGCTATTTTTCCTTTTTCTGACCATCAGCTGTTCTGCTGTGCCGGGAGATTTAGATTAGCTAGGAAGCAGGAAATGGTTGGATTTCTTGCTTTCTAGCTAGTCTTTAGATCTTCGGTTCTGCTTTTAAGCGCAGCCAAACATTCCTTAGAACTGAAGGTTCTATTATTCCGTGCAGACTCACGGCAAGCAAATTTTATGTGACAGAGAGAGCTAGCCGATGGCAGATAGATAGATCACTGAATGATTTTGTGAGCAATTCAATCTGCCTGCCTGCTTTGCCTGATTTTGGGTAAAAGTTGCTCTTTTTTAATAAAAAATTCAATATTTGCATACATGGTGTGTTGGGAGTTAATTTTGTGAGTTTGCTTGCTAGCAAATTTTATGAATTTACTTGCAAGCAAATTTTATGTGACAGACTGAGCTAGCCAATGGCAGATAGATAGATCTCTGAATGAATCTGTGATTCTGTGAGCAACTCAATCTGCCTGCCTGCCTGCTTTGCCTGATTTTGGGTAAAAGTTGTTCTTTTTTTTATAAAAAATTCAATATTTATATAAATATTTATAATATTTACATACAAGCCATGCTCAGTCAGTCACATGACCACCAAGCCACACCCACAAATTAGACCATGCCCACAGACTCAGTTAATGGTCCCTGGGATTTAATATTATGAGTTTGGTGATCCCTGAGGTCCAAAAGGTTGGTGATCCCTGCTCCAAAGCACCTGAAGCCAGGACAAAAAGCACTGATGGAAAATAATCAAGGAGAGAACCAATTGAGAACTAAGAAGAAATTTCCTGACAATTAGAACAATTAGTCAGTGGAAGAAGGACTTACCTCCAAAAGTTGTAGATGCTCCAGTCTTGGAGATTTTTAAGAAGAGATTGGACAACCATTTGTCTGAAATTGTGTAGGGTTTCCTGATGGAGCAGCGGGTTGGATTAGAAGATCTCCAAGATCCCCTCCAATTTTGTATTCTGTTATTCATTCTGGAAGGCTCAGATTAAATAATCAAGAGATTATTGTCTCCTGATAATAATCCTTGAAATAATCTTTTCAGTGTGATTGAAAGGATTGAACTCTATCAGGAGCAAAGATGAGAAACATTTAAGTTAAATAAACAGGCAAAAAAGACTGAGGTAATGACTCAAGTTTTAAGTTACACATAAGCTGTAAAACTACTTTTAAAGTCAGAGTATTATGAGGAACCCCCAAAGCGTTTTGAAGCTATTTTTAAATTAAACTTTTCTCATGTTCATTAGTGAAAACGTCAAAATAATGCCTGTCACTCAGTTAAAACACATTTTTGTAAGATTAACCAGTATAGTAAAATAGATGCACCAATATTCTATGAAAATTTCTACAAAATAATGAGTCACTTTCAAGCTGAATAGAGAGAGGAACTAAATCCTGAGGCTGCTTGAACTTGCAACCAAAGTTCCATGGGTAGTAAAAGTTAGCGATGTTCCCCCCTCCCCTTTTTTAAAAATTACATTTATATGCCGTCCTTCTCCGAAGACTCAGGGCGGCTTACAATTTTTGGGATACAACCCAATGTGCTCAGCAATAGCTTTCATTCCATTGTATATGCCTGCTTATTACTTAGCGGCATTTTTACAAAGTCAGCTTATTGCCCCCAACAATCTTGGGTCCTCAATTTACCTACCCCGAGAGGATGGAAGGCTGAGTCAACCCTTAAAATATGATAGCCTGAAATCAAAAATATATGAAGCAGTAAACATTTTTCTATTTCCATAAAAAGGCACTTGTATGGTGTCAGATAGAAGCAGGAAATAGTTAATGGCAACCTCTGCAAAAACATTTCCCAATCTATATAACCTGTCTGATCTAAAGAAAACCTGAGCTGGGTTTGGAATATTTGGCCTATGTCAGGTGAAGACAGATTATCAGAGGATATATTAAATAGGTTCACTGAAAGTTTGAACTGCATATTAGGTCCTTTCTGCTCCTGAAGGTCGGATGGATCTGGTGAAGGTAAAATGCGATCTACTAAGATAATTGATCTAGAAGATAAATAATCACACAGTAAATGTCTATGAAAAATACCTTTGTGTTAATTTAATAATTTCTCAAATATTTGTGGAAATTAAAGTTTAGATGCACTGCTGCAATTGGCAAAGAAAGTAATTTTAGGCATGCCAATATATTTTCTAAAAATGTGAATAATTTTTATTAATTACCGGACAGGCTACTCCTCCACTCTTTAAACTGGAAATGTGACCAGATGCTCACTTTAATAAGCAAACTTTGGGAGGATTTCATATTTTGGATGCCTGAGTAGGGAGTAAATGCCCTCTTAAAAGTCAAGTGAAAGTTTAGAAATGTTAGGGCTGATCTATATATATATAAATATTGTGCAGTCTTCTTAAAACTGTGTTGTTTCATATTACAGTTGAGAATTTCATAGAGACATGCACAACATAAACTTTAACAACATTAAATAATCCACTGGAAGCGCTAGAGTTCCACATTCACATTCTCATTTTAAAAGTACAAAATAAGTGTTAAGTTCAGTGTCTTCACTTGTATTAATCTTCAAAATTTCATGGTTGTGGTTTAGATATTCAATTATTTAAAGCCTTTGTAAAGAATGTTTAACAAATGATGAATTAGTAAAATTGTAAATGGTCATGAAGTCATGTTTTTGCACAACTTCTTCAAGCAAAATATTAGCAAAGTTTTTAAAATAATAAAAATGCCAAATCTAGTTAACTGTGAGACGAATCATAATACTAAACTGTAATAACAAACACCAACAAGAAATTAGCAAAAAGTTTAGTTTTACACCATCAGGCTAGCAAAAGCCAAAAGGTTTTCCAAAGTTCTATGTAATTCATGCAGACTTATCAAGATATCTAAAAAACTAGTTAGAACCTAAAGCCAAGGCAAAAGTTAGTAACAGGATGTAATAATAGGGAATGATAGGTAACCAGCAATAATTTTGGAATAGATAGAAACTCATAGAATTACGGTACATTGGAAGATTAGAGAAAAGCTTCCATTGGTAACGCTAATCCTTTTTAGCATCAATTAACTCTCAATACCTAGGAAAAAAACTGAAAGCAAAGCATGCAAACTTGCAAACATCTTTTTTTTAAATTTGCAAACATGTTGGATTTTTTTGTTTGTTTGTTTTACTCTCATTATATTTAAACATTTGAGCCTGGCTCATTTCACGACATCCTTTATAAATATGCACACTCAAATTACACTGAAAAAGAAGGATGTGGGTTGATTATTTAAACAATTTTCTTCAGATCAGCGGAAGTTATAATCAGGGAATTAGAACTTTGTATATGCAGTCACATCTCTTTTTAACTGTGATTCATCTTATGAATGTTACAATTTACAACCATAATGGGCAGGCTCCATTTGGTTATAACTCAAGGACTATCTGTGCTGCATGGCTGAAACTTCAAGGACTATTGTTGTAAGTACATTTATTCAGCACTTTCATAACTTTGAACAGTCAATCAGTAAGTGATTGTTAAATGAGGACTAGCTGTAATAGGGAAGGAAATAGAAGTAACTGAAATATTGAGATAAAGTGACCATTTAATTAATATTTCTTGATTTTAGGGGGCATTAAAACTGTCATTTCCCCCCTAAAATCAAGAAATATTAATTAAATGGTCAATTTATCTCAATATTTCAACTACTTCTATTTCCTAGTGAGTAGATAAATAAGTACCACTTTGGTGGGAAGGTAGCAGCATTCTTTGTGCCTTGGTATATAGTCAAGCTATCTATAGGACCACAGAAAGGATCTTCAGACAAAATCAGATTAAATCTCAAAATGAACTGAGTTTGATGAAGTATGCAAGGACAATAAAGACAACATTTTAAGGTACAGTATTTTTCAAGTACGTAAAAATTGAAAAGAAAATAGTATGGTTATCTGCTAAGTGAAGATTTCAAATTCTAAAAGGGAACAAAGATAGAATTACTCTTGAATCTATACCTTTCATCATGCAATTGTGAAAAGCATAAAAAAGAGGCACAATTGAAACTTGAGATTGATAGAAACATAGTTAAGAAATCCAAGTTTATTTTGAATGACTTAAGTCTCCAATGGCAGCTCCAGTTGCATTTTAGGGTATTGAGAGAACATGATGATAGACTTGAGAAATATCTTTTCATTTTATTTGAGAAATCTTGGGAAAGAGGAGAAATCTAGATAACAGGAGGAGGGCAAATGCTACCCAGCATAGAAAAGTCTAGAAATGTGATATTTTCCTATTTCATATTCTATAGAAAGCATAATTGGTAGTGGGTTAGAAAAAACCAACTTTCCCCTGATGTTTTGTTTAAAAAGCTTCTGGGAGGGTTTGTGGAAAATGCCATTTCATTCTATGTGGTAAATTTACAATTGTTCTAGATAAGCATTGTTGGTAACAATGTTTATATTTTTTATTATTTTATTAACGTTATTATTTTTCTTTGTGTTGATTAGAATCCACTGAGTATTGCATCCAGTTCATGGCATTATGAAGGAGTTTATAAAAAATGGAAAAAGTTAATACAACAGCAAACATGTTGTGGGCTAGAAACTAAGGCAATCTATTGGTATTGCCTCCTTATATCTTCATGTTGTCAGGGCTTTTGTTGATTTGTAGAAGTTGAGCCAATTAACCCTTGGCTTAACTGTCTCTCCAGAGGAATCACTGCAAAAATGTGTGAGCATTTCCCATTATTTGATACTTGACTTATTTTCTTATTAATCCCTGTCATATCTCAACTTTCTCTAAATAACTAGAGATTAAAGACTTCCCCATTTTGGTACAATCTATGCAGTTCATCATCTAGATGATTTTTCCTTCCATGTTCAAAATGAAAATCTAAACAAAATAACATCACTGTCACAGGGATCAAAAGTAATATGTCTGAGCAGATGCAATTATTGTGTAGGTGTTATACTTCTTTCTTAGGAAACTGAACTGTCCTTTTTGTTCCACATAGCCAGTGTAGGTGGATGGAGTGGATTTTTAGACAGATAACAGCTCCTCCTTTATCTCCCTGTTGTCCAGTTAAAATTATATGTCTATACCATCTATCTAATCACTTTGATGAAATCTTACTCTGTTGCATTCCCTTCTAGTTGATGAATTAAACTAATTGAATTCCTTGTCTGTCGAGCTGATAATTGAAACATCAAATTCCCTCTAGAACAAAGAAATGTTTGAAAATGGCCTAGATATGCTGCAGTTCTTGACTTGTATTCATCTGTTGACACCAATTATGGGACAGAATAAATATTAAATATTCACTATATTCACTGTATTTATTAATATATTGTATTAGTTCATCTTTTTGTGCTCTGCTTGAATTGAATTGTTGAGGAACTTCATCTAAATAAAGTAAGAATAAAGTTCTGTTTATAACTGAACTATATATCAGTTTGGCAGAGTAGCAGAGCAGAGCATTAAGTGATGCTGTTGCTTAAGTTAGTCCTTTGATGTTAGAAGGCCACACTCAAGAGAACTTCACTTGTAAGATTTTATTAACTCTTTTCACATTTCTTACAATATTGTGCTAGGAATCTTAGGAATTGAAAGTTGTGTGAGAAACATGCTAACTAGACCACAACAGTTTGTATGGTAAATTTTCTATCAGCTGAGAGGGAAAAGTGTTTCAGCAAGTGTTATTACTCAAGTTTGAAGCAATAGACACATTTTGGACCATTTTTGTCCCAAACTTAATTTTTTTCCACTAGGCTGTAATTCCTTTTTCTGTGAGCTGAAAATCCTAAAAGCAATTGCATTTGAAGATTTAAGGGCTAAAAAAATAGATTAGGGCTAAAAACAGTTTCCAGTTCCTATAATTTGCTGACTCTTATAGGAAAAGCATTTCAGATTCATGACACATCACATATCAGTTATCATCTATTAGAACAGGAGTTTAAAGAAACCAAATGTTTAACCATTTATGGGAAACAATGAGGGCTTTGTTAAGGTTTCTTGCCTGGACAAATGGACAAATAGAGCATAAGGAAAGAAGACCTGTGGTCTATTATACCTGTACTTGGAAACTCTTACAAACAAGAATCTGAAATTCAGAGAACTATCCATGGAAAAGTCAGGCTGATAAAAATAAAAGAGACTGTGCTATCTCTGTGCTATGGCTGCAAAAATCTGGATTACCACAAGAAAATCTGGATTACCACAAAGAGAGTGGGTATCCTGTATGTCTTTGCTGCTATCTCATGGTAATCTGGACTGTTGCAGTCCAGATCTGATGCTCCTAGCTTTCCTTTATGCTGCCTATAACTTTCAACAGTTTTACATCTACATCTGACTGAGATAAGATTAGGAAAATTGTAATACATAATTTAAATCACATACACAATCTTATTTTAAATAATTACATAAAGCTTTGTGTTTTATAATTCCTAATGCGTCTGTCGTATCTGGCTGCTCTGACATTGAAAATTTTGGTTTGCAGCTAAATATAGTATTTGTACTATATAAAAACCATGATATAAAACATCTGCCAATGTAGTAGCCAACATGCTTATTTTTTGTACTGTATAATTATATCTGCTCAAAAATGGGGAAAAGGCTAACTGTGCAATTAATGAATTTCTATTTGGCTCCTGATATATATGAAGAACACACATGTGAAGATGAGTTGCAGTCAAATAGAGAATTAGTATACTAGGCTGTGGATCAGTTCCCAGAACTTTACTAGTTCAAGGATGACATTTATGAAGCAAAACAGTATTTACTCATAAATGGCAAGTAAATGTCCATGTTATTTGATAGTCATAAATATACTTAATTGCAATAATAAGATGGTTACTTGGCACACATTTATGATCCTTGCCTCAGAAGTCACATGACTTTTTCTTTTTTTTCTTTATATAGAAGAAAACATTTTAATTTCAAAAGTCTTTTAGAGAACTGTTGGAAATTAAATGCATTTCTATTCAAGTTTTATTTAAAACTATTTTAACTTTGTTTTTCTTTCTTATATAAAAGTAGGCAACTGAAAGAAATATTCAGAAAGGATCTTAAAATATGCTGAGGCTCAAAAGGGCCTTGGTGGTGCAGGCTGTTAATAGCCTAGCACTTAGCTCCAGCTGCCTGTAATTATTGCAGGCTCGAATCCCACCAGGCTCAAGGTTGACTCAGCCTTCCATCCTCTCGGGGTGAGGACCCAAGATTGTTGGGGGGCAATAAGCTGACTTTGTAAAAATGCTGCTTAGTAATAAGCAGGCATATACAATGGAATGAAGGCTATTGCTGAGCACATTGGGTTGTATCCCAAAAACTGTAAGCCGCCCTGAGTCTCCGGAGAAGGGCGGGATATAAATATGAATTAAAAAAATGACCACTTTCTATGCATAACTTTTATGGAAACAGTTCCTTAATGAAGCATATGTATACAGGTAGTATAAGATGCAGGTAGTCTAGTATCAATATAATTGGGACTGAGAACTCCAGCGCTAAGCAACACAGTCGCAAAGTGTAGCATCCCATGACCACTTCAACTTGCAGTTCTGTCATCCCCATTGCTGTGGTTAGGCAAATCCCATAGCCACAGACCACAGTTACATGATCAGTATTTGGGACCTCCTGCTGGCTTCCCCATTGACTTTGTTTATCAAAGCCAGCAGAGAAGATCACGAATGTGATCATATGACCCCAGGATGCTGTGACGTAATTGCGAGTAATCAACAAGCAGTCAAATCACAATGGTGATTGTGGAGATGTTGCGACGACTGCAGCTACAAGGACCCACAATAAGTACTCCTCATTCAGCACGATCACAACTTTGAACAGTCACTGAGTAAGTTGACATTACATGAGGTCTACCTTTATTGGTTGACATTAACATATAAGAAACAAAAACATTAACATATAAGAAACAAAAACACCTTTAACTGTACTGCAACTTAACTCCAACCTTTCAAAGCATTGATACTTAAGAATAAACATTTTAAATACAAAAAATTTCATTGCCAAGTTTCAGGGACCAGTCCTACTGCTAATGGGTTCATGGGTCTGGCTGTGATAGCTGACCACCTGAAGACCTTAGTTAGCCCAGCTTCACTTATTTGTTGTTCATTCAACAGATATTTTTAGCACTTTTTAGGCTTTGAACTGTAGTGAAAAGCAGTTCAGGAAGAGAGCCTGTTCAAGTAATGTCTCCGCTGGTGGTGGTGGAGGGTGAAAGGGTGGGAATCTGATAGGCACAGAGCAGGGTATACTTACTAATTATAATGGTGAATATGTAACTGAAAGAAAAATGCAAAGGTTATAAATGGGACAATTGATTGCAGGCTTACTTTTTTTATCACAATCATAACTGCAAATGGTCACTGTCAAAGACAATCACTAAACAAGAACTACCTGTATGTATTTCTTATAGTAGCTTGTAATTAGTTCTAGTATGACTAGCATCTCATACAGAAAGCTCATTTTCAACCTTCAGCACAATGAAGTGTTTTTTTTTCACCTCTCAGTGCTTTTGTCAAATGAAACAACTCTAGAGAGTTTCTTATTCTGGGCTTAGTAACTTGTGAAATCTTAGTTTGCAATAAAAATTGATAAGATTATGATTGCCTGTCTGAAAATAATGTATTTTGATGATTGTAGAGAACATCCGAGTTTCATAGGTATTATCTGAGTCCATTAGACATCTGGGTATTCTCTAATAAATGTTACTTGGTGTTTTACCTGTTAAACGTGACTACTGTGCAATCCTATTATTATGTTACCAAGTGAGAAGATTAAACTGATCAGTTATTTAAAGAGGTTCAAAGCAAAGGACCTTAAGTGAGGCTTTCTGAATCTGATACTCTAATGCATCTCTAAACTTTTGAAGGCAGACTGATCAAATATTGGCTGATAACTATCCCAGGTTACCTTGGGATCTCATATATCCAATATAGTATCCATTTTGTGAGCGAAGCCACATTATGCCTTCAAATCCTAAATGTGAACACTGATAGGAATCCCTGATATGCTATATCTGCTTGAATTGTGTAGATCATAAGTAATGTGTCTCAGCAAGATCGTTAGTGAAAAATACAAGGTGGGCAAGAAGTAACATTCCACAGCTCTCTATTTGTGCATCTAGAAGTGACTTTTACAATTGGCTAAGTGCCGATTTAAAAGCTTATTGCACACATGGAGAAGAAGCATGGAGAGGCAGTTTCTGAGTTAGATTAAATTTTAGCCATACGTTTCCTGTGAATGCAAGGCCAGTTCTCTGCTTCTTTTTCCCCTTCGCAATTGGAAGTGACATTTATTTAGCTGAATAGGAAGGGCTTCACATTGTAAATACTGACAAATATCCTGTCATGGAGCTGTAACATTTCATCATGTTAGTTAACCTCTCTCCAAATATTTCCTGTGTTACTTCCAAGAAGGACAGCAAGTGAAAAACAGGGTTTGCTATCTCTCCTGTACCTATATCATGTTTAGAGACAGCTGCCATTGAACAACACCCAAAATTATTTATAAATTACCATATTTTACTTCAAGATAACATTTCTAATCATTTAGACATTTAAGACTGTTTTTCTAACATTGGAGCATTTCTCATTTGGTCCCTGATCTTGCTCTCAAACAAGTTGAGTTGCCGTGTCTAAAATTCTATCCTTAAACATTGGGTTCCCTCAATTCTATTAGTTTTTACACCATTTTGAAGAATAATACCATGCAAGCACTTGAGGATTTTGTAATAAGCAGCCTAGATGTGAGAAATGACTATAATTCCATGCTAAGAGGTTCCCAATCTGTATCTTTTACCACCGAATTCTCCAACCTTTCTGGCTTTATAGACCAGCGGGTGGGGGAGACGGGATGGTTCTGTGTGTGCGCAGTTCCATTTGCTTGAGTGGCGGGCATCCCCACCTGCCGCTCGTGCAAATGGAGCATGTGTACACACATTAAGCCGCTGCTCTGGGGATACAAGTGCATACTTGCTCACCTCTTCTGCACCCTGGTTCCGAATGGCTCAAGGGCCAGTAGTGGACTGTGGCCCAGGCATTGGGGACCCCGTTTTACAAACATCAATTTGGGTGGGAAGATTTGCTATAGCATGGATAGTAAACTTCAGATTTAAATTACGCTTCCAGGAACACCAACCAACATGGATAGTTGTCACAGTTTACATGAATTACAGTCCAAAATATCTGTAAACCACCAGGCTACCTACTGGTGTCTCATAGCATAGATTTTACAGTAATCAAAAACTGCAGTATTTTGGCTTGAAAATACTATGTGATGAGTAAAATAATATATATATCATATCGTAATGGTACATTAGGAATTATTTACTTTAAAAGATTGCTAAGATGGTGATCTGCTGAGCTGGCTGAAAAGAAAGAAATTGTGTGGTTTAGGTAAACAATATCCATTTCTGAGGTCCAGTTGTTCAGCATCACTTACCAAAGTCAGTGTGATATAACTCAAAATAGATTTGTAATGAATATTCTTCCTATATTTACTACCACTGAGTGTTTCAGTACAAAAAGGGAAAGTCTCCTTGAGATTTTTTTTTATTTACAAAAGAAATTCTATGAAGTAAGATCCATTGTAAACCTAGGACAGAAAAAAGGATTGCTATGTGACACATTTCCACCAAATGTGTTTCCTACTTGAATATTCCAGTAAGGGTGTGGCATTGGTGGCAATGCTTGTGGATGGAGTTAATGCTGTATCCTGCTTTTACGTCAGGTAAGTAATGATAAAGTGCTATGAAAGGTCACCGATGAAAGTTGAAGATTTTTTTTTAAATTACATTTATATGCCGCCCTTCTCCAAAGACTCAGGGCGGCTTACAATTTTTGGGATACAACCCAATGCGCTCAGCAATAGCCTTCATTCCATTGTATATGCCTGCTTATTACTCAGCGGCATTTTTACAAAGTCAGCTTATTGCCCCCAACAATCTTGGGTCCTCAATTTACCTACCCCAAGAGGATGGAAGGCTGAGTCAACCTTGAGCCTGGTGGGATTCGAGCCTGCAGTAATTGCAGGCAGCTGGAACTTAAGTGCTAGGCATTTAACAGCCTGCACCACCAAGGCTGAAAAATAGAGAAAGGATTCACAGATCTAAGCTGGGAAAAGTGGGGATAAGGTTATGTGAAAACATCTATCCAGGTAGTCTTTGACTTACAAACTGAGCCCAAAATTTCTGTTGTTAAGTGAGACATTTGTGAAGTGAATTTTGCCCCCATTTTACAACTTTTCTTACCACAGTTGTTAAGTGAATCACTGCAGTTGATAAGCTAGCAACTCTGTTCTTAAGTGAATCTGGACCTTCCCATTGACTTTGCTTGTCAGAAAGGTTGCAAAAGGTGATCACATGACCTTGGGACATAGCAATGGTCATACGTATGAGTCAGTTGCCAAGCACCTGAATTTTGATCACATGATCATGGGGCTGCTACAAAGGTCATTAAGTGTGAAAAATGGCCATGTCACTTTTTTCAGTGCAGTTGTAATTTTGAACATCATAAATGAATTGTTGTAAGTCAAGGGCTATCTGTATTGCTAATGGAAAAAAATAGTCTAAGCTTATTTAGGAATATGCACATAGTTTTTAGAGAAATGATAAAATAGGAACACAAATAATCTTTAAAGGATTGAAAAAACTTTATGTGACAAGGAGAAGAAAGGAAAATATGTGAGAGCAAATACTTGGAAAAGATCAAACCAAATGAGGGGCCTGTACATATTTTGGCAATGCACTGTGTGGGTGTAAAGTTTTGTACTTAGCAGTGTTGAAACTTCTGCTAATTTTTCTGTTGTCATAGAAACTAGAGCACCCAGTTTCAAAGGTTCAATTTATTTTACTGTTTAGGGGAAGTGTAAACATGGAGAATTTTAAAAAAATCAAAGTGGAAGGCTTAATTATTTTCCATTTTTGCCCTATATAATTTACCTAATGAATCCTCTAACTGTTCTCAGAGGACAAGAGTTACAAGAAAACCAACCCGGGCTGGTGTCTCTACAAAATTCCTCCAGGTGAACCAAAGGCAATTCCCCAAAGTTGTAACCAGCAGCTTCCTAAATAAGTTTCCAGATTGTTCACAAAAAATGAAACCAAGACAGTTATTGAATATGGCAACCTTTCTCAACTGTTCCCTATAAGATGTACTGTGACTGAAATTATGAACCAGCATTGCCAAAGCAAGAAACTGGAAATGTAACCTAGTTTGTAGTAACCATGTTCAGGCTATTTATGTTTTAAATACATCAAAATTTTGCACTGGAAATACGATTTAAAAACAGCATGTCTTTCATTTTTTTTACTGGAAGATAATATTAGTCATAATTGCCATATCCAATGAAGTAGACTAGATAAGACAGCTGGAAGAATCTAACTCTCTGTTCTGCCAGCCTTTTCCTGTCTTCTCTGAGGCTTGGAAGACTGCTGGCATTGGCTACTACTAGTAAGTTTGAAAAAGGAAGAAAGAAGGCAAGATGACCTTCACACTCAGAAAGTACCACTACACCCCCATTGAATAGATATTTCCATTTATTTTCAAACAAATAAAAGTTGAAAATACTTTAAAATTTTAATATTCAGTGCAAAAAGCTGACTGAGGGAAAGGAGCAAGTGTCGTATACATCTGGCTTCTCTGATCAGCATTTTATATACTTCTGAATATATTCATGGAAGAGAATATTTGTAGCTCAGAATTGAACTATGTGGTCCTTGGTGCATTCTAGCTTGGTTGTTTTCTTGCAGATGTTTCACTACCAAACAAAATAACATCATCAATACTAGAAGAGTATGGTGTTTGCTCTCATTTTATATACTAGTGGTTTCCTCTGTCAGTGTTGGTGGGTGTGATCTTAGTTCCTTGATTTGTCTGTAGTTTATTGTTAAGTTACTTGAACATGAGTTGGTAGTTTCTTGATCAGGGTATTGTTTACTTCTTGATTATTGGTCCAGTGCTAAGTTACAATGGCACTGAAAAAAGTGACTTATAATCATTTTTCACATGATCATTGCAGCATCTTGGTGGTCCTGTGATTAAAATTCAGATCCTTGGCAACTGGCATTATTTATGATAGTTGCAGTAACCCAGGATCTTGTAACCTTCAACTGCAGTGATTCACTAAACAATTGGCAAGAAAGGTTGTAAAATGTGTCAAAGCTCAATTAACCACTGTCTTACTTAGCAACAGACAATTGAGACTCAGTTGTGGTTTCAGCAGAGTCTGGAACACACATGGTACTAAGCCATAATTATCATTTACAAACCCCAATCAGGCAGTTCATACAAAATACATGATCATTTTGCACAATATAGCCTTTATATTTATTTTCAGCCATCTGATATTATGATGTTGATAGATACATATTTGAAGCAAGCAACAATGTCTGAAAAATTTCACCAGCCAGCTTATTATGTTTGTCTTTTTCAAGTGAACTCAGTACATTGGGTTTAATGGGCGTATGTATGTATGTATGTATGTATGTATGTATGTATGTATATGCTTGGTTGATAGGGAACCATAGTTGATTATTCATAGACAATCAGCAATTTCTTGATAACATTTTACTACAAAGTCCAGAATGGTTAATGGTATTGGCTGGGTACCTTTAAGCATGTAAGAATTGCATTTTCATTGGAATCAATGGAATTCACATAAATTGTTTAGGATTTTGTGCTAGCACTTTCTTCTGCAGATTTGGCATATTTTTAAAGATGCTTGCTATTTATGAAAAAGGTTCAACTATCCTGATGTGTTTGTTATTCAGAAAAAGTGGGAAGTCTATAGCATGGGCATGTCTGTTGTGGGCTTGAGATCATTCTAAACAGATCTTGCTTTTATGGGCTATAGACCATGATGTATTCTCAGCTGTGGCTTTGATTTGCACTGACTCAACTAGGGCAGTGTTTGGACAGCAGAAATCCTGCTGATGAGATGAGTAAACTTCCACCCAGAACTCTAGGTGGTCTTACCATCTCCTCACATACCATATGTAGGAGGATGCTGATTCCTTAAAATATGTGATGGAGAATATGCTTATAGGGATAGTGCTGAAGGGGTCAAGAAACCTTTTCAGGGTAATGGAAAAACATTTAAACTCCTTTTAGTAATCACTTTTTTTAAAAAAAATCTACTGTGTTATTTAAGACTGCAATTTCTGCTTTGTAAGGGAACAATTTTTATTAGATATTAGGAAGAACTCTTAGGGGACCAATTACTTCTTGGGGGACCAAAAGTATGAAGAAGAGAAGCTTTTTTTAAAAAAAAAAAGTCTAGTTCTCTTCTATCCTTTAAATCAGAAAGCTGGTTTCTGTTCAAGGAAGTTGGTCTTGTAGATTTGGTATCAGCTTTATCTTAGAAAAATGAAATAGCATATCCTTTTGAAATCTCCCTAGCTCGGGAGTCTCCAACCTTGTGAACTTTAAGCCTGGAGGACTTCAACTTCCAGAATTCTGGGAGTTGAAGTCATCCAAGGCTTAAAGTTCACAAGGTTGGAGACCCTTGTCCTAGCTGACATTCCCAACTGGATTCCCTTCCTATATGTGAGAACCAAACTGGGAAAAACTACCCGTAATGGAAAAATGGATCACAAAAATATTAGAGCTTGCAGAAATGGCACAATAGCATGTTTGATTAAAGAAGGAACAACAATTAAGATTTAGAAGACTGTAAACCATTTATGGACTTTATGCCAAAATAGATTAAAATGAATTGATGCCTTTGGGATTCATTAATTTAAAAGGGTTGTTTATGGGAAGAAAAGAACCATGATACGTAATTTGGGAGGTTGGAAATGTTTATAGCCACTGCAAAGGAAGATCAGAGATTGCTTTTATAGATTTCTTTCTTTTTGGTTGTCCTTTCCTTTTGCTGTCTTTCACTTTTACTTTCATTTTTTTAATATCAGTCTTTTTTTTTTACTTTTTATGTTTCTGTAGTTTTTTTTTTTTCAATCTTAGGTAAAATGTGCTTTGAATAAAAATTACATATAACAAACCCAAAGCCTTTAATGGAAACACCCATACATAAGTTTGAATGTTGTTTCCTTATGAGTGGCACCATTGAGTTGTATTTTGCTCCCTTTTCAGAAGAGGCGGCGGCGGATCGATCGGAGTATGATTGGTGAGCCAACAAACTTCGTTCATACTGCTCATGTTGGTTCAGGAGATCTCTTTAGTGGAATGAATTCGGTAAGTGCATTTGCCAAGAATCCAGCAGGGTTAGAGACCTTATTCTTGAACGTTATATTTTGAAATAATATTTCTGTCCTACTGCCATGCAGATATGTTAGATTTCAATCTCCATAATTTCCAGATAGCTTTCGTCATACTTTCTGGAAATCATCAGTATTAAATTCCTACATCCTAATAGTTTCACAATGGAAAAGGATGTTTTAGAGTATTATACCTTTTAGATTTATAACTGTATCTAAAAGAAAAAAAATGAAATCCTTTGCAAATGGGACAGGAATTATTAGTAAAGAAAAGGAGAGAGGAATTTTCAGTGCAGCATAGGAATCCATTTATTAAGGGATAATGTGTTTCTAATCAAGAAATGCTTCTCCAGAGGCAACTAAAAGATATATCCATGATGTAATTGCATTTTTTTCCTTTTGTTTACTCTGTTGACATCACTGAGTTCAGTGGAGCTTACTCCAAGGAATTCTGCATCTGTGTGTGGTGTATTAAAATCGTTGTAAAAGCATCTGATAATAAATATGTATGCCAAAATTAGGGTATGGTACTATGTAGAGTAGCCTTCACGTACAGCAAAGTCCTAAAAAGATACATTTCAATCATCATTTTAATGGCATTATAAGTATGTTGAAAACAAGCCACAGCAAGTGAGTTCCTTTGCTCACCTTCTTTCGTGTAATATTGCCACAAGGAAGAATTTGAAAAGTTACCTGCTTGCTTGCCTAAAATGTTTAATTTTTTGTTAGCGATATTTTTTAAAAGTATGATTAATGTCATTTGGGATTTATAAAGTAAACTGTATATAGTTGGGAGCCTAGCATATTTAAGAAAAATATCATTACATTAATCATAATTTAGGGTTTGGAAACATGCTAGGATTTAAGAAATCTGTAGAATGCTATCTGTCTGATGTAACAGAGAAAGTGTTTTACAGCCCTATATCTGTTATTTATGTTTACATATATAGTCTCTGGTTTCAATATCAGGGAATAAGTTGTTGGTGTTGGTGATAGGTCACACATCCAATAATCATATGTATACTAAATCATCCCTCCTTGATTACAGTACTTACATACACGAATTCAAATGTTATGAAAAAGCATCTAGCCATTCTTCTGGGACCATCTTCTAAAGTCATGCAGATTGGTGGTATATAAAAAATTAATAAATAAAAATAAACAAATAAACATGTCCAGTGTGGCTATCAATAAGTGTTTGTGCAGTATCCTAGCCCACAAAAACTATAAGAAAATTTATGTACAATAAAATCACTTGTTGAGTTCTTGAGCTCTCCCTAGCTATTACATGTGCCTGACATATAGACATTTAAGAAAGGAAACAAGGAAAACCCACATGATCTTGCATGTTGAACCACCGGTCTGTCTCTTTTTTTTTTTTTAATTACATTTATATGCCGCCCTTCTCCGGAGACTCAGGGCGGCTTACAATTTTTGGGATACAACCCAGTGTGCTCAGCAATAGCCTTCCTTCCATTGTATATGCCTGCTTATTATTATTACTAAGTGGCATTTTTACAAGGTCAGCTAATTGCCCCCAACAATCTTGGGTCCTCAACAAAACACTCATACAAATAGCATGCAAATAATCTTTAGTCATAAAATAACGTACATGCAGCTGTTTGATAAAGCTGTAGAAGAGAAATTGCAATAGTAAGACATTACTTTGGAGCTAATTAAATTTTGGGACAGCAAAAATATTAAGTTGAAATTACATGAAAAAGAAAAGCATAGAATTCTGCAATATTCTTTTCTTACATGTTTGGCTGTATATATTAATGAGTAATATGGTTGACTTTGTACAAATTTTGCACTGATCTATGGAATTCAAGAAGTATCACATTATAGTTGACCATACTTTCTATAACAAACAAAACCATCGTGATTTTGTTTCTTAGGTGAGCTCAATTCAAAACCAAATGCAGTCCAAAGGAGGCTATGGAGGAGGCATGAATGCAAATGTTCAAATGCAGCTTGTGGATACAAAGGCAGGATAACTGGGGCATTTTTCCAGTAAGTATTACAAAGTCCACATTTTAACAGCTTTCTCTTCTGACTTCCAGAGACACAACAGTACAGGACAGCACAGTCATTCATAATTGTTACCTCAAAATTATATGCAATATACATTCTGGCGTATTAAGTACTGATTTCACATACACATTTATCAAAAACCAGTATTAGCTATTTGATCTTATTTCTTCAGTATTTTTCTCATACCAAAATCACACAATCAGAATTAACGATGGAGGAAATTGGAGGAGGCCATTGTAGTAAAACAGCATCATGTTGCAGACCTCCATGGCTTCTACATCATAGGAGCAAACTTTCAGTTACTTGCTTTGGTGTTGGCTTGCAGTTCTTGTTCCTCTTCCACCTTATTCCCCGCCCCTCCCCAAAGGCAGCAAAGGCAGCTAAAAAATTCACTGCTGTAATGACATATTATCACCAGATGGATTTCTGCAGTTTCTAGCAAGTCAGGAGATGAAGTTGTACTCCTTAGCCACTCAGTACAGGTAGTCCTTGACGTACAACAGTTCATTTAGTGGCCATTCAAAATTACAACATCACTGAAAAAAGTGACTTACGGCCATTTTTCTCATTGCAGCATCCCCATGATCATGTGATCAAAATCCAAGATGCTTGGTGACTGACATATTTATGATGGTCACAGTGCCTGGGGTCATGTGATCCCCTTTTGTGACCTTCTGACAAGCAAAGTCAATCTAGGGAAGTCAGATTAATTTATCAACTGTGCTCCTAACTTAACAACTGCAGTGATTCACTTAGCAACTGTGGCAAGAAATGGGGCAAAACTCACTTAACAAATGCCTCACTTAACAACAGAAATTTTGGGCTCAATTGTGGTTGTAAGTTGAGGACTATGCCTTACATGGCAGCATAAACAATGCAAAGCTATTTATACTTTCAGATATCACATGACCATGTACCATGACAATATCCTATACACTTTCTTCCTCCTTTATACTGGGGGTGGAAGATGTCTCGCCTGTAGATTACTCCTATCTAGTTCAATTAAGTCAAGATGCAGGTCTCTCCAACTCCCCTTCTCAGAAAAGTCTGCTGCTGCATTTCTTCTCTGTGTATAGAGAAAGGGACTGTTTCTTCAAGGATACAAAGAAGAAGGAGGTCCTCATCTTGTCTTCCTCTGTCTTTAATTTGCTTCTGTATATACATCCCTGTTTGGAGAAAGGAACTACAATTTTCTTCATATACAAATACCATATCCAGCAATATTTTTGAACTATGTGTATAACATAGTATTGAACTCTAGCTCTGCCTACTGCTAGTACTTGGCCACTGATGCTCTTTCTGGATGCCACTATAATCATTTCGGCAAACTATTTGCCCAACCCATTCTCAATATATTGCTGAGTTACCTACTTAGAGCGGGGAAATAGAAATTGTATAATATCATTGCGATGTGGAATAAGTCACCAATGGTATGACAAGGGGAAACCCAAGCTATCCTTGATGAACTTGAGGACTGTTAGGGTCATTGGTGCAATGAACATGAGTTTGGGAAGACTCCAGGAGACAGTGGGGAACAGGGAGGCCTGGTGTGTTGTGGACTAGGAGGCATGAAGGGTCGGGCATGATTTAGTGACAGAACAACAACTACTATAGTTCTGCCTTACTTAAAATTGTTTTATTCATTCTTTGTTCTATTTTTCACAGGTACCTGCAAGTTTCTATACTTTGTTCCTGTGTCCCTCTCCTTTATGCCTTGGTGACTGCTTCCTGTGCTCATGATAAGAGAAGTTGATGGCCCATCATCCACCCTTCATGATTATTATGCCATTCAGACATTCCTGTTCTGCTGTGAGGCTGACATTTATCAGACTAGTTGTGCCTTTAAAGTGGCAAGCTTACATTTCACTACCAAAACATCTGTGGACATTGTACTGGTTGACTTGTTTTTTTTTTGAGCTTCTAAAACTTTTACTCTCAGTATTTCAAAACAATATTTTGAGCAATCTAAATTCTGAACAGACAGGTTTGGTGTTGGGTTGACCCTCGTTTTGTACTTCCTCTGCAAACCCTTGATTATAGCATTCTCATCTTTTCATTGTTGTTATTACTTCTTTCTTTGTAATTAGAAGCAAGCAAGTTTCTGTTAATATCTTGCGTCTGTCATTGTTGATATAGATCTATTTTTTTTAAAGGTCTGGGACCTGCAAGCACAACAAACATTTCACACAGTCAGAAATCAGGAGTATATGAGTGTATGACCGCATGCTATGTGAATTTGCTTGGTATGGTGGCCTGTTGGATGCCAAAAACATTATTTTTATTTTTAATGCTTGTTGTTGGAGATGGATGATGCTAAAGTTGGTGGAAAAAATGCAGTGGTACCAGATTATGCCAATCTCTCTAGGGAAAAATGGACTTGTAACTCTTAGCTGCTTTGGAAATACGTCTTAGATTTTTAATCCAATTCATCTTGAAATAATAAAGAGAGAGTCTGCATTCAGAAGACATTTTGTTGTAAATGTTCAATATATTTATTTTGGAAGAGCTGACCTCAAGATTGTAAACCAGTGTGGTAACGTACAAAGTAAATATTGTGGTGGCGCTTTTGTCTAGTTAAGAGGCATTGTTATGTTGGCTGCTTTTTCTTCCTTCTTTTTCAGTGCTTAATTTTAGGCTGTTCCAGCATTACCAGTAGCAGCATGATGAACTGCCTGCAATATTATAGCTGGAATTTAGTTGAACTCTCTAAATAGTTGGCAGTTTCCACATACTAAATATTTAGGGGCCCATGTAAGTTGCTAAGAGCAACATAGTAACCTAGCAGGAATGGATATCGGTGAAAACAACATACAGGGTGGCTTTTTGCTATATTGGTGAAGAAGCCTTTTGCTCAGGTTCCAAAGCATGTTTCTTTCACAAAGTGTGAAAACTGTGTTTTAATATTGCACTGTTCATTTTTTGATGTTATTTTATATTTTGTTAAGTGGTCTATTTTTGTCTTCCCCATACTCATGCCTCCTTTGTCATATTAAATTAAAACAGTTGATTGAGTATTAACAACATAATTTTAAGACACATTTAGAATCTTCCTCATGCATCATTTTTTAATATCTTAACTGGCAAATAGAGTAACTGAGCCTAATTGGAGAAATTCTTAGTGTTACAAGTATTTGCTGCATATTTGGGGAAACAAGACCATGCAAGAATTTCATGCAGTTGTCCCTGAAACAAAAAATTATATAGTAGCATTGCCTTGTAGTTAATGCTTATTGCTACTTTCTCCACTGCCATTTATAGTTTGTAAGGGGAGACTAGAGAATGAGGGAACATCATACTTACGACTTTTTATTTTTAAAAAAATCCCTAACAGTTTTGAAATCATTAACAATTGTTCAATGGAAATGGTAGAATATCCTTATCTACAACCACTTTTGAGCCCATACCCACTGAGGAAGTAATCTATGTAAATATCTCAGAGTCAAAGCAGTAGTTGAACAAAATATATGAAGACTGCTGCTGCACAAAAATCCATATTTATGGGCTTGGTCCAGAAGACATTCCTGTTACAGGCAGCCAAATAATACAGGTGAAAATATAATTTTGTTGGGGAAATTTTCATTTCAGGGAGTCCAGGGAGATGCCTTTTATTGTTGGGGCCAAATACACAGGCAGCTTAGTAGTTGCCAAGATCAGGATGTCAAATGCATACATTTTCAAAAGTGCTCTTCAAAGTACTCTATGATATCTTTCCATATAATAGCTATCTAAATATATTGGACTGCACATTATCCCTGAAATCATAAACATTAGCTACCAGTCAAGGGAACTGTAGTTCAAAAGAGAGCATCAGGTTGGGGAAGACTGTCCTGGGGTTTCAGACTAAATTTCACTTTATTTGAACTGATAGAAAAGAATTCTGGGAAGAATTTTTGATCAAAAAAAAAAAATAGTCATCATCTTCAGCTCAGTCGCCAGAAAAGAGAGACATATTTTTATAACAAACATACATTTTTGTACATTATGTTCATTCTTAAATAATGTAAGTTCAATGTTGTCTTGTAGATATTAAAAGGAAAATATTGACCTTTGATTCAATAAATGTTTTCTTTCAGTTACTGGTTTTCCTATTTCTTTACCATAATCAGTATCTATTTGTTTGGACAAAGAGTCTGAAAAACAATGTCATTGTTTCAGATTTTTCTCAACTGATAGTATGGGTGAGAGAACTGTATAGCTGTTCTCTTTTCACATATATGGACATGGCACACATTTTAAAGTGACCCTTAAAAGGAAGGAAGTTCAATAAACAGCAAATCAGTTTCTTGAACATAAATTCTCAATGTTTACAGGTAGTCCTCGACTTACAACAGTTTGCTTAGTGACCATTCGAAGTTAGAACAACACTAAAAAAATGATTTATGACCATTTTTCACCCTTATGCCACTGCAGCATCCCCATGGTCATGTGATTTACATGCAGATGTTTGACAACTAACTCACATTTATGACGGTTGCATTGTCCTGGGGTCATGTGATCATATTTTACAACATTCTGACAAGCAAAGTCAATGGGGGAGCCAGTGTGATGACCCAGAGTGTAACACAAATGTAACAAAATCCAAAACATAAATAAATGTTCTTTAACGCCTCCAACTTGGCCCCACTGTTCAATAATTCTCAGTTGGAGATAAAAAGTACTCAAAAATAGTCTGAAATTTCCACAATGGACCAGGATAAGTAATTACCAAATTCAAGGAGATAACAAGGCACAGTCTGTTGGAAGGATGCCAACCAAGATAACTTCAGCCCAAAATAACACACGCTTTGCTTCTGGCAACGCTGTGTTGTAATCGTCTCTCCTATATACTAATCTCCCCAGCTGCAACCAATGAGGAGGATCATGGCCGGTTCCTCTCTCATAAGCCAAGTTGTGGCCTTCTCCTGCGTGTCCTAGAATGCAGAGGGGATGGGCCTGGTTTTTCCTCTGACTGCCCAGCCAGCCTCTGGTCTTCCCCAGCCTCCTCCACAACCTCCACACCCTGTCAGCTGTTCCTCCTCTCCCTCAGAGTCTGACTCTACCAAGGGCATGACAGCCAGATTCACTTAACCGTCAGACTAATTTAACAACTGCATTGATTCACTTAACAACTGGCAAGAAAAGTCGTAAAATGGGGCAAGACTCACTTAACAAATTTCTCACTTAGCAACATAAAACTTGGACTCAATTGTGATCGTAAGTCGAGGACTACCTGCATATGCCACTTCTTGCTATAAAAATTATCAGAGTTTGACAGAAATACAAACAGAAAATTAACATATGTTGAGCTCATTAAATAAGAAATGTGAAGACCAAGTTTCCTTGAGAGCCCCTACCTTTTTCAGACTATGCAGGAAATACAAGAATTTGCCTGTCACTGGAAATGGTCTTACAGTTAGTATCTGTAGGATTTTTGTTTTCAAATAAAATCAGTTGAAGATCTATTATAAACATGATAAAGCACCACATATTTTAAGGTCACAATCTTTTAATTATTTGGAAATAACTCCCATGGATTTCCAGAGATTTGTTTGTGAAAAAATAATAAATACACCATGCAAGCTTCTTACATTATATTCATATTTTTTTTGCCTTTTCTCCAACCATGTAAAGACTTGCTTTAAATTGAAATGCAGACTTGTTGCATAGCTGCATTATGAATGAACTGTATGGTATTAAATATGATATTAAATACATTAAATTATTTGAATAGCCTGACTTCACAAAATCTATTGCTCCACAAATAGTATTATGACTATGTATTATTTAGAAAAATTTCAGTTCCTGAAATCTCATGATAGTTTCTAACAAAACAAATGTTGATTTTAATTACAGTTAACTAAAGCAAATGATGAGAAAAAAAGGAAGAAGAAACAATAAAAAAATTCCTTTCATTGCAAATGAATAATAAATATCCTGTTGGTTTGATTAACCTTATATATAGTATATTATCTGTTTGCAGTTATCAAAGCTGTTCAAGAAGTATTTTGTTGCTAATGTGGGAAACAGGTATATGTATTGATGACAAGTCCAGTTAATAATTACTGTATTCTTAACTAAGAAATATAAATCACAAGCAAGAGCAGAACTCTTGTTGCAAAAGATTTATCTTAAAATAAATAAAGCCCCTGTTCTTGTTTCAGTCATTTTATTTAGTGCTTTATAGTATTTTTATATCACTTTTTATGTAGTTTAAAAGTCATTATAATAATTGTAATAAACAATTTAAAATGATAAAAACAAAACAGTAAAATAGAAACAGTAACTATACCAATAAAAATAGAGACATTTGTTTTTAAAAAAACAGGGAGATAAACAGTTTAGGCAAGAAAGAAAGAGGTAAAGAGATAACATCCTGCTTTCAGCAAAATCTTTCCATTCAAGAGATATGCCTAATTGCTTTTTGAAAAATGTTGTTTGTTCACAAAGAGTTGATAATGCTACTTTACCAGAATTAAAACAATTGACAGCTGTCAATGTCAACAGGAGGATTTCAGTTCAGTAGAATATCTTGTTTTCAAGCATATCTATAAACTGACTTGGATTATGTATGTTAGGGTCATATACACAGCTTGAGATTTAACAACAGATCTTTTTAAATTTTTGCATTAATGCCAATTTGCAGCAGCCTATTGTCTTATTTCAGCAGTCTCACAGTCTATCCTATCATCCTTCTGTTTTGGGGAATTATTAGCCAGCTAAAAGAGCAACTTTAATTTTTCTGTCACTAGTCTAATCCTAAAAAGAATTTGAAATGCAGAAGTGTTCTTTAGCTAGCTCAACTATATGTTGAAAGAAAATTGATTCTTAGCCTTAGTATATCTAGGTGAACCTTTTCCCCAATTGTTAGGGTTCTGTTTTTTCAGAAGCAGTGATTTTTTGGAAAATTTTTACAATTTGTGATTCTTTAAAATAAAGGATTTGTTATCATTATCACCAATCCTGGGAATAAAAACTATTGCTTCCAAAGATGAATGAAACAATGAAGACAGCCTCTAAAATCTGATATTTTTTACTCATCAGTCTTTCTCATGCTGTCAAAAGTCACAACTGGATGTTCAATAAATAACTCTACTCAGTTATTGTAGTTATTGAATCTCAGTGTTGAGAGTTATTGAATCTCAGTGATGAGATTCACAACTCATAATTCACAAAGTGCTTAGTTTGGATTAGGTTGCATGTGAATTCAGATATGATGGCTTGTAAACTGTTGTTTAGTATCTACAGTATGGCTTATGTGTGTGTGTGTGTGTAAAATCATAAGATGAAAATGGAAATTTCAGCAAAAAATCCAGCCCCTAGATATGCTTGTGTTTTACTTCACAAAGGGACCATGTTCAGAAAAAACAGTTGTAATAAGGATGCCTCTATACATTCGGTCTAGCTTAGTAGACATACAAAAGTTTCCCCAAGATAATGGACCTTGAAAACAAAAGCCTCCAATTACAGCCTGCTAGATTGATAGGACTTCTCAGTGTTGGTGTGTTGGTATCTTGAAGAGGCTGAGTTTAAGTATGCTTCAAAAGAGCTAATAAAGCTTGAACAGTATAAACTCAGACCAGAGGGTAACTGATCAAGTTTAGTTTTACCATCAGTTTTGTACAGTATACGTATTATATACCTGTAATTTAAAACACACTTAAGGTCAATAAATAAAAGCTCCAACCTTAGAATGGGGAAAGATATTATACAAGTTAAGATACATGCATAATATTACACTGGCTTCTATGATAGAGAAATGAAAATTACACTGCAAGGATTTATTAATGTAAAAGCATATCAATTAGAAACAACATATTAACTTATAATCAGAGCAGATGTTCCAAAGATACAGTATCACAAAACATAACACTGAATGTTACTACCATATATCTGGCAGTCTCTTTTTAAAGATGTGCTGATAAGGGGAATTTATATGTGCTGATAACAGCTGTTTAGTGCAAAACAGAAAATTGTGCTGTTTCATTCCAGTGTAACAGTAGGAGCTCCTCCACTTGAGTTCATAGCAAACACAGTCATATTTCTGGCCTACTTTTCATGAATTTTGACCTACTTGTGACAACTCCTATAAAGTACTACCAGAGAAACAACATAGTTTACTTGTGCAGCCCAGAGATGCCTTGGGTGGTTCTTTTGGGACATATTTACAACCTATTAGAAATTAAGAATATGCTTTGGTCTCGGAGGATCTAAGCCAGTGTTCTCCATCTTCCTATATAAGCTATATAAACGGGGGCGGGCTGGCTAAGAATTGTTTGCCTTTACATTCCACCTTTTCTATGAGAGCTGATATTGACACCCCCCCCCCAGCCACCCAGTTGCATCGTTTATTCCCTTTCCTTCCATCCACCCCAGAGAAACTTGTATAGTAAAACGAGTTGAGGGTGGGTGATCGATGCTGAGCGGGAGAGGGGGAGAGGACGACGACAAAGGGTCCTGGCGACGGGGGAAAGCAACGGGCAGCAGCAGAGAATCAGGCTGCGAAGGAAGGGAATCACCAACAGAGGATAAGCTGGGACTGGAGAGCCTGGGGGGAAAAGAGGGGAAAACAGGGACGGGAGGGGGAGAAAGGAAACGGTTAGCGACAGAAAGGGGCCGGGGGAGAGCCGAAGAATGGCGGGAAGGCGCGCAGACAGAAAAAGAGGAAAGGCGGCGTGGGGGAAGGGAATTGTTGAAGGAGTGCGAGGCTGCTCTGGCCTCTTCGGGAATGAATGAATAAATGAATGAGCAATCCCGGCCAGATCACCTTTTTTTTTTAAATTCCCAGACGGACGAGGCATTCAGAAGCTAAAATGAGATACCTCTGGGAAATAACCAAGCTTCGAGTATTTTGAATATGCAGTGTTAATTAAGGGATCAATCAGCCACTTAATTAAGAGGAATATGCACGGGTTCACGAAGCCTTGCCCAAGGATAGAACAGGAGGGCCGTTCCATATCTGGCCCGGGGCAAGGATTCTCTGAGAGGGCATGTAAGGAATTCAACTGAATTGAGATGCTCTCAGCAGTAAAAATCACAGATCAACTATCTAAGCTTGTCCTGAAATTATTTAAGTAAAGAGTACTTTATTTTAAAAAAAGATTTTACCCTGCTTCCCCCATATACCACTCAAAGCAGCAAATATATCAATAAATTCTCCTCCTATTTTCTCCAATCCAACACTCCTGTGAGATGAGTTGGACTGAAAGAGACTGACCCAAAGTCCCACCCAGCTGGATTTTCATGCAGTGATGATAAATATTAGCAAAATAATAGAAGTGACATGAGTTAGAAATCAGCATTCCAACATGAGTTACTCATCAATATTTTTAACACAAATGCTTTTACCTTGTTTATAAAGACTTACAGGTTTCAAATACTGAGTGAGCAACCTGCAGTAAGGCTGTGAGGGGCTCTTGACATTTTAACTCTGAACAGTGCTGAAGTCTTGGGAGAGGCAGTGCTCCCAGCAGAACAATAAATTTCATAGACTGGGGGGATGAGGAAGAAAATACAGGAAACCTGTATATTTTTTACCAGGATTGACAGGAGCCACAATAATTTAAAAAGCGCAGGCTTTATGAAAGCATTGATTCTTTACTGCAAATCTGCATTTCACAGCTGCCATTTTCTTGTTTTAATGAGAACATTTCTCTTTAAAAAAATCACAGTAATTTCTGCTGACATGCTGTGTTATCTGTTTCTAACAACCCCCCTACCTCCTTTTTATTTTAATCTCTTGTGAAGGCTTTGAGCTTGAAAAGCAACAGGGAGGGAGATTTTTCTCAAAAGTTCAATGCCAATGTATTTTCCACCTGAGGTTACTCTAATCCTTTCAAGCTGAATGGCATCAGCATACTATCCCCGCAAGGGATTATACAGAATAAGCAGTGGGAACTAATGAACTTAAAATACCAGGAGCCCTTTTAATGCAAATGAGCTTAGCCATAAAGAATGTAGGAGAAGAAGTAAAACCTAACAGTAAAAATGTACATTTTTTTCCAGTTAGGACTCAAGTTTGTTCTTCATTAATTCATCCAACCAGGTCAAGTTTGTTAAAAAGTTATTTACATTAAGTGCTTATGGTAAAACGATCCTTTACTGTACTGTTTGGCTAAATTTGGTGTATTGAATTTATAGTTCTATTGAATTTGTGCCTGAATAAATGCATTTCAGAATTCAGCCCTTTAATGAAACACATTATAACCTAATATAATATAATATAATATAATATACAATATAATGGTTCTGATTTGAAAACCATAGTATTCAATAAAAGCTCAAGAAATTTTACATAAGACAACTATCTTTTAATTTCTATTTTTCACCACATCTCATTTCTTTTATTAAGACAGTGGAGTTACAATGTAACTATGAATTTATATTCTTAGTCCTATAGAAGTCTACTTGTTTAGGCTTAGTGAGCGATTTACACTATTAATTTTTTCATGCTAAAGCTATTTGACAAATTATTGTTCACTTTCACTTTCTAAATAGTAGAGCCAAATTAAACTTGATCTATAGTAGCTTTTACCAAGAACTCAACTTGGACTAAACTTGAAGATTCCCGATGGCAATTAGTGTTGGTAAATCTACGCAATAGAAAGAAGACATGCAATGAACACAGTACCTGTTGCATCCCCTATCTGGGGAAGCTTTCACACAAAAGTTGTTACAAATATGATCATTTTATTACACTAGGTCTGTTCTGTGATATAATGATTTGTCTCCCAGGCTGAATAATAGAACAATACTATTTTTAGTATTTTCTCTACATCCAAGGCTCTTCACTGAAAGAATACTTGGGCCATGCACAGTCTTCAACTTATAATCATTTGTTTAGTGGTTGAAGTTACAATGACACTAAAAAAAGTGACCATTTTTCACACTTACGACCATTGCAGCATCCCTATGGTCAGGTGATCAAATGTCATGGGGTCATGTGATTACCTTTTCTGACAAGCAAAGTTAATGAGGAAGCCACATTCACTTAACAACCATGTTACTAACCTAACAACTGCAGTGATTCATTTAACAACTGTGGAAAGAAAGGTCGTAAAATGGGACAAAACTGACTTACCAGTGGCAATTTTGGCCTTGGCTCAATTGCGGTCATAAGTTGAAGACTACATGTGCTAGTTTTTTCACTTGCAACATTTCCTGCCAGCATAATATTCTGTAAATCTCATGAAAAAAGGATGAAAAGATTCAGCCCAATTCCTGTAGTGACAACACACCATCATTGAACAGACTCCTGTAATTCTTCAGAAAGGTAGTAGCTTACCTCATCCATCAGTACAATCAAGGCTGAGCCAGTTCCAAAGTAATGTTTGTTCTAAAATAGGCTTAATTAATTAATTAATTAATTAATTCCTTTTCTCCAAGAGCCTCTGCTGTGATCTTTTCTGATATCTTCCCCAAATGTTACTTGCAGATAATTTCCCTGGCTTCCTTTTAAGATACTAAAGTATTGCCACTTCACACACTGATATATCCACGCAATAGGGTCAGCCTTTTGGGCTATTTCTAATTGGAGAGACGTTCAAAAGAGCACATAGTTAGCCTTACCCCTTAGTGCTTCAGATATTGTCTATATTCAGATCCTATTCAAAAGGCCAGATGGTGTATTGAACACTGTCTCAATCTGTATATAATAACCAATATATTTTTGAACTTGGCAACACACATCCATAGTGGATTATTGAGGTCTCTGGACCTCAATTATCCAGTCAGATGTCAGTAAACCCAAATCACAGGAAATGTTTCATTAGATACCCACCTGCGCTACCGTAAAGTTCACTGCTATGCATAGCCATTATTTCCAGCAGCCATTTGGTTATTTTTGTAGCAAGATCTTATCAGTTATGCCTTTGCCATTGTTCAGCCTGTTCCATTGTGCACAATTAATTGCTTACTAAAGAAAAGTCACATAAGGCAATCCCAGTAGCATCTGCAGCGGGGGCAGGGTTGGTAATGGGAAGGGACAGAATTACAAAAGCAGTATGGCAACACAATTTTTCTATGTGTGTTGTGACACTGCATACAGTAAAGTTTGCAGTTGATACTCCTTTTGGCATTTGGCAAAAGCAACAAGATCCTGTGGATGTTTGAGTTCTTGAGGGATAACCTCAACGTGTAACTTTTGCTAGTAAAATATTTTACTTTTTATTTTTCAGAGAAAGATTTTGGTTCCTTACATCTGTTTCATCCTACCTTTTTATTTCACTTTTTACCATGCTTCCTACAATTATAGCATGGGAAAGAATGTTAATTGTATAGTCTTTGCCTTAATTGGTATTTAGTTTCTTGCCTTTTTTGTCTCAGGCATATAGACTGATGAACTTATGCAGAGTTTGCTTTTTTCTAAATTCTCCCAAGATTGTTTGTCAGGGTTTTCTGGCACTATTCCACAGCTTGGGGGGTATTCTTTTTAAAAGAAAAGCAGTAAGACATTCAGAAAGTATCAGGCACTCATCCCATTCCTTGATCCACAAAAAGGTTAACAACATTTCAATTGGTTTGGGAGTTTTGAAAGTATTTAAACTTCCAAATGGCCTGTTTTGAGAGCTCCAGCATTGCTGGTACTGTACCAGTTCCAGAACAATCTGTTCCAATACTGGAATGTTCCATCACATTTTTTGCATGTTCTACATTGGAATACTGGTAGAAGAAATGAAAGTAAAATTTACCAGGAATTGGTTGAACAAGCTAGGATCGTTCTTTTTTCCAAGACTGACATTGTTTTGTCACCAAAATGGGATTAAAATAAATCCTATCTTATTACATACAAATACAATGACATATTATCTTGATTTTTGAATACCTATGATTTTTATTAATTATTTGTTCCCAGACATCTTTTGGGAGATTAAACCAGAAGTTGAATAATTTCTAACAAATTTAGAATAAATTCTACAACTACATTTAATAACAACAGCTGGCTCTTTAGATATAAACTTTGTCAGGCCAAATGTTTGCTAGCCACACTGAAAAAAATAAGGATGATTGGGTGTGTATGTGTGAAGAAGCTTCATTTCTTCTAGAAATGATAAAATATGAGGTAAACCAATTTCTGGGAATATTACTTCCTTTTAGTTCTCTTTGATTTGTATAATACTTTACCATTGAAAGAAAACAGGTATTCCATATCTTTTTATTACCGGTAGATGTAATGTACTCAACTGCTTTGAAACTCATCAAATTTGGTACTCAACAAGGGTCCGCCATGGCTCACGTGGTAAGACACTGGGCCTATGCACCACTGAGGTCGGCAGCTCAATTCCCATGAGTGAACAAACTGCATACAGACAAGAAAAGAGCCTCCCCTGATTGCCTACCGGCATTCAGGTGTCTCGTGGGTAAAAATAACACTGCCCGAAAAAATTCCTTTCATAGAAGCAGCCAGCCACCTTAGTGATCCCTGGTGATCCTGGTTCGTGTGCCATACGCTAAAATAAAATAAAATGGTACTGAACACATTTTGACATGAAAATGTTGTCCCAATATTCATTGTTCACTTGGTACTCAATGCACAAGCTAGAACTTGTCAATTTTGGCTACTTTGTGACTCACTACATTATTCCTTATGGGAAAATGTTGGTGACTCATCGTTTTTGGTACTATTGTGCCTCCTGGAACCAATTAATGATGAACACTGATATACCAATGTATATGGTGATGTCTTAACAAATATAAGACATACATGTTCAAAGAATAAAATTTGTTCCAATAATCTTATTTATGCTAGTAATGTAAAAAACTCCAATGAATTTTAATTATGTTTCTGTTATGTTTGTATTGGATTTTACAAGCAAATCTAGAACCAACAATACAATAAACAGCAAATCACACACACATAATTTAATTAACTTGGTATTCTTCCAATTGGGCTCCAGTAAACTTAGTCAGCATTCCCAAATTAATCCATAAAAATTTTGAAAAAAAGATTCTGGAAGTTGAAGCCAAACAACATTAAAGAGCACCAGATTTGGTGATAGTTGTTGTAATCAAATAATAAATCAACTATTGAATTTTTACTTCACAACTATATAGCAAGCCAGCTTTGTAGTTTGATTTTCTTGAAGGCTCAGCTTTATATGTATATTGAAATAATTGTTTTTTGTTTGCTTCTGATTGTTATATTTTATTCTTGCTATTTTTATAATTTGAATAGCTTTAAAATCCATCCAGACAGCTTGTCAGTGGATAAATTAATAATATAATACAATCAGATATATGGCTGAACGGTAGGAAAGCTTTTCTGTATTGGAGAAGGAAACAAATGAAGAAAAGTAGATTTTCCTCCTTTTGTTAACTTACAAAATAAATACAAAATAAAGCCTTGTTAATATGTAGAGTGATATTGATTATATAATAAAACTAGAAATACTTGAGGAAGGCAGGAATCTTTCCAGAAAATCAGGTGCTTGAGATCAGTGGAAGAGGTGTTTATAATGCTTCACACCTTTACATATACACATATATACAGTACTTCTTCCTTCCTCTCCCTTATCTTTTGACCTGCAAGGCACATACAATTCTGGCAGAAGATTTAAAGGGCAAGTTAGCCTGAGGAGCAGAAGTTAGTATGGAATTTGGCACAGGAAATGGAAAGCCAGTGACTCCTTATTCATTTAAAACTCTGTTTTGTGCTGCCTGAAGCTTTGTATCTGAATCAGATCAGAGGGAACCTTCTCTAACTAGCACTGTCACAATATCAAAATAGCACATCTTAAAATACAAAAATAAAGCTACTGAAACCAAGACTTGTGCAGAATGTTACATATAACATAATGCAGTATTACAGGTTCTGGTTATGCTGTAGTGTAGTGAGCAGAGGTGGTATTCAGCAGGTTCTGACCAGTTCTGGAGAACCAGTAGCGGAAATTTTGAGTAGTACGGGAACCGGTGGTAACCTTCCACCAGGAGTGGGGAGGGAATGGAGATTTTATGCTATCCTTGCCCTGCCATGCCCGCCATGCCATGCCATGCCCACTAAGCCACGCCCACAGAACCGGTAGAAAAAAATTTGAATCCCACCACTGGTAGTGAGACAGTAATATCCAGTAGTATTTCATATCCAAGCCCTGAGAGTGAGACATTAAAATTTCTGTAGTGGGCAGTGAGGAATCTAATACCTCCATCTGGCATTATAGTCAGTGATAACTAAACCTAAAATAAACCTACAGCTATTTCTTGGCATTGCAAAAAAACTAGGATGCTAAACTGTTATTTTTTGTTAGGAAGCCCATCAAGGCCATGTTCAGAAAATATTGAAAATATCTAAATTTTAGTAATGTTTAGTGTGAGGGGGTTCCCTTGTACATGGCTTGGGCTCCCTGCATAAATGCGGATTTAATAAATGTGCAATAAAATTAACTTAATAATTTTTTAAAAAATGTGTTTTTCCTTCAGCTGCCCAGTTTGTTCTAGGTTCCCACAAAACAAAGATCTCCCTTTCTTATTATTATTATTATGGAGCTGTTGACTTACCCTTGTTGGATGATAGGCCATGTAAATCTTTCACATGTGATAGCTCTTGCAGTATCACATCTGTTCTGAGGCCCTATATTGTGAACTTCTTGGGTGACCAGTGAATGTGTTTAGGATTCTTTTAAAAAGAGAATGAAATGTAATTCTAAAAGAAAGAATCTTATAAATGCCAAAGAAGGGCTGAGAGAAAACAAGATGAGACACCAAAACATCAGGATGCTATCAATTTCAAATGAAATTGTTTTCAGCCCCCAGGACCCTAGTTTTTTTTTACAGTCAGAGAGATAATAAACATCTAAAAGCTAAACACTTCCTGTGATCTGTTGACAGATCTGAAACAATTCAGTAATGTTTCCATAAGTCCTTTTGGCTTTCTGACCTCTGCATACTTCTGGATTCCAAATGCAAATCTGTGTGATAGCAGTGCTGTAAAGTTTGACCAGTCACAAACTACCTCTTAAGTTTCTGACCAATACTTGCAGATAGAGGGTAGTGTAGATCAGATAACAAAATCTTTCCCTACAAATAGCTTGTGTGAAGCTATTTGTGAAGCTTATCTTGTGAAGCTGCTCATTTGGGTCATAGATATTCACCTTCTCTTCAATGTATAAATAGATCAAAAGACTAGACTTATACACCCATGTTTTAAGTAGAGTTTAAATCTCAGGGAGATTTCTAGCTCAAAAGTAATAGTACTGTATTTGATGCAGTTTTGTAAATTTTAAGAATGATAATAATAGGCATTATATAATTACATGTGGTGGGAAACACTTGCCAAATTGATTCATATTATCTTGTGGTCAACCTTATTTTTGTAGCAGATATAGTAACCTTAGTTGAGTGACTTATGGGTCACTGCCACATTAATATCATAATTGTAATATGGAAGCTACAACAGGACAAGGCTTTTATTGAAATTGCACTTTTTGGCATAGTTCACCAACAAACCAAGTAAATTCAATTAAACTCCTAAATAGGAGAAACTGAGAATACCTCGTATTGAATTAACCAGTGATTATCGTTTAGCAAAACTAACTAGTGTCAATCAAAATCTTCTTTGTACTTATCTTGTAACCGCTGATGTTTAGAAAGAAAATTCTCACTCAGAATGTCCTAATGTCGTTAGATCTCCCTCTAATGGTAACCTAGAATGGTACAGACTGAATGCATTGCACATTCATATACAACTACATGACTGGATCTGGCATAGTTGATTCACAGGAAAAATAAAATAAAATGAGAACAGGAATTGTATTCTTTTTCCTTTGGCTTACACATTTGCTAAGGGCATTTGAGAAAGTAGATCAGACAGGAGTGTTATAAACCTATAAATGTTGTAAAACTTGGATAAATATTTTATGTGGAAATTGTGGCAAATGTGGGATTTCTCAGTGAAACATTACAGGGAGATTCAAAATAGAAATATGAAACCATTTCTTCTCCCAATAGTGGTATCTGTCATTTAGATGGATTTTAAATGAGATTGTGCAAATGTATAGAGAACAGCTGAATAAATTCAGGGGAGTGATAAGCTAAATAACTAAGAAACCTAATGATGGTGAAAAATGTTGTGGGAGCTTCATCACTGGATGCTTTCAAAAAGAGACTGGACTGCCATCTGTCAAAAATGGTGTAGAGTCTGCTGGGCGGTAGGTTGGATTAGATGACCTACAAATCATTAGATGACCCTCCAACTCTGTTAATCTGTATCTGTATCTATCTATCTGTATTTGTAATCTTGGAAACAGGTTATTGGACTAGATAATTGATCTCTGACCTAAGTAGCAAGTTTATCTATGTTCATAAACCTGCAACATCCACTACTTTTTGTTGGGAAGCCTACCTGCATTCACTGCACTCCAAACTGCCAAATTCATGCTAGGCAGAATGCAAACAGTATTGATTTCCTCACCTCAACAGACGTCTTCATGCTTTGGGTCACCTTTTAGTTCATCTTTGCTGCTTCCTTTTTTTTTTGCTAAACATGGTTTTGGAATTTCTTTCAAACAAAGAATGAAGCTACTGGGTTGATGGTGACAAAATGTGAGATTTAGCATTTCCTCACAACCTTAGAATTGATGGATTAGAATTTCCCAGGAAAGGGGAAGCAGGGAAATACCACTTCAAGAACTATGTTTATATCTAATGGTGAACCATTTAGCTAGAAATCTACTATTAAGATTTTTTGATATATTTTGATGTGTTTGTACATTAGTTATATCATGACTCTGGATAAAACTGTTGAGTAGCACTTAATTTCCAGAGTTACATATTTTGGATTGTGTTTATGAATTTGGCTATACAGGTGTTAAGACATAATTTTTCCTTCATAAGCCGAGGCTCTATAAATCTAAAGTATGCAATGGTCAGTAAAACAAGCAAATGATAGTGGAATAGCACTATCTAGTGATTTAAGTAGTTCATTACACTGCACTTTACTTTTTCCTTTATTTTTTTAAATAAGCTTACCAGTTGCTGTTGTGTTTGTTTAGGCACTTTTCTTTTTAAAAAGCACCTGCATTTTGATTTTTAGAAGCAAATGCAGCTTTTACATTTGATCTTTCTTTCTACTTACTTTTATTAAAGTTTTGTTTTGTTTATCTCCTGTGAAGCTTTGGTGGCTCAGGCTGTTAAATGCCTGCTCTTAAGATCCAGCTGTCTACAATTACTGTAGGCTCGAATCCCACCAGGCTCAAGGTTGACTCAGCCTTCCATCCTTTCGGGGTAGGTAAATTGAGGACCCAAGATTGTTGGGGGCAATTAGCTGACCTTGTAAAAATGCCGCTTAGTAATAAGCAGGCATATACAATGGAATGAAGGCTATTGCTGAGCGCATTGGGTTGTGCTCCAAAAATTGTAAGCCGCCCTGAGTCTTCGGAGAAGGGCGGCATATAAATGTAATTTAAAAAAAAAAAAGTTCTCCAAAGGAGAAAGGAAGGAATCATAGCTGCGTCTAAGGAATCCCATAGCTGTACCTTGATGGTCATACTACAGAATTTCATTTAATTTTTTCTCACTTTTTTTCTTTTAAATTTGCCAATAAAGTAAGATAAGTTGTATAATTCTTATCTCTGTCACATCCTGGGATTAGAGGAAGGATACCAGATGAAAAACACCAGTGGACTAGCTTGTCTTCTGAAGTTGTAGATGCTTCATCACTGGAGGTTTTTAAGAAGAGACTGGACGGTCACTTGCCTGAGATTGTATGGGTTCTCCTGCTTGAACAGGGGGCTGGACTAGAAGACTGCCATGGTCCCTTCCAGATCTATTCTGTTCTTTAAAAAAATAGCCATTTGGAAAATAGTTGATAGTAGCAATAAGTACCAAGATACTTATACAAGGCTTGCACAACTTGTAGAGGTGAAAGGGCCACATTAGGAAATTAAAAATCATCATTGACCACCATTAGCTGACAGGCAGACCTGGCATGCCCATTAGCTGTTCAATGGTTAGCAGAGTGGTAGCAGTGTTGGCCATGGCATTAAGACTTAGAGGCACTTGGAGCATATTTTTCAAGGTGGCAACAGTGCTGGCGGTGGTAAATTAATTGCCTTTTAAAAAGCACTGGTGGGCATACAAAGCTACTTGATGAGCTGCATTTGAGCCATGGACGATATGTCTGCATGTACCAGTGCAGAAGTCCAAAGTAGGTCTGGGAAAGGAAGTTTAAAACCAACCTTTTGCCTTATGATTCAGCTATGCCATTATATCACTATTCTAAACTTGCCTCATCTAGTTTATCTTTGTTAAATACTAGGACAGAATTTGATTAACTTTATTAATTTAATCAAAATATTCTTACAGCAAAATATTACAGGATAATATATGTAGATGTACAGATACTTAAAGATGTTAAATTGTCCTTTTACATTATGAACATTCATCTTTAATTTTTTTTTACTAATTGTAGTTTGTTGTTTGACGAGATCAGCAATATGAATAATTTTATCTATGAACTTTCCAACACACCAATAGCAGAAACTGTATTATATCCTGAATACACTCATTCAAAATAAGCCAGTTTTTGTTTTGGCTGGATAAAATAATAAAGGCCTGATCCACATACTGTACAACAATAAGCCAATGTCTATATTCACATTATAAGGGCCTTGGTGGCTCAGGCTGTTAAATGCCTGCACTTAAGATCCAGCTGTCTACAATTATTGTAGGCTCGAATCCCACCAGGCTCAAGGTTGACTCAGCCTTCCATCCTCTCGGGGTAGGTAAATTGAGGATCCAAGATTGTTGGGGGCAATAAGCTGACTTTGTAAAAATGCTGCTTAGTAATAAGCAGGCATATACAATGGAATGAAGGCTATTGCTGAGCACACTGGGTTGTATCCCAAAAAATTGTAAGCCACCCTGAGTCTTTGGAGAAGGGCGGCATATAAATGTAATTAAAATAAATAAATAAAATAAATATATTCTAAGCTGAAAGCAAACTACAGTATAGCTTTGCATAAACCCAGCCAATATATTCTTAATTGAAAATTGAACAAGATGCTTATTGATTATCTGTTTAAACAATGAAAGATAAAAGGGCAATGAGGAATGTCTGCTATTTGTTCATGTTATATCCAAACACTGTCTGTACTTCAATTGGCTTATCCTTTAATTAAATTACTTCTTATTCTATGTGCTTTTTCTTCACCATAGATTAAGTAAAATTACAGTGTTATAGTATATCTTGAAAATTTTGTAGTTTGGCATGGTGTAAAATATATTTATCTTAGTTTCTCCTTATTGTAAATTAGCATTTTATCCTTTGCTTTAATTATTAAAAATTGCATTCATACATAAATTTGTAATTTTTTTTAATTACATTTATATGCCGCCCTTCTCCAGAGACTTTATCAAAATACCACAAATTATGAATCTACAAATCATTTTCCTACATAGAACATGTCAGTAAAAGAAAAGCAATTGTGTGTCTTTCCTTTAAAGGCTGTGAATATGAAGAATGAATTATGAATAATTTATTATACTATATATTAGAAACTGGCATATGCACAGCATGACTGGTTTTTTACCAGTTGAAAGAACATTTTAATTAATAGTGTGGGGAATAATAACCTGAAGTATCAAAGGACTCTGAAACTAAATATTAATGAGTGCATGCAAATATTAATTGCATGCAGCCAAAAGAACCAATGCAAAACTACTCCTTCCTTACAATCTTGTCCCAGCCTCTTTGTGGAAGTTCTCATCACCAAGTTCATCACCTCAGATTGATGGTCTTGAAATTGTCTGTCTTACTTTCAAAGATATTTTTTTTGCCTAGGAACATCCCTTTCTGCTACCAAAGAACAGTTCTTGGCACACAACCACCATGGCCAATTTATAGTTAGTTAAGGAATGTTATTTCCCCTATCAGGTTAACAGCCCGAAAATGAAGGGAGACATTGAATACTATATACTTTGAGAAAACCTAACATTAAAATTTCTCATTATTTATATACAAAATTGTTGATTGAATCCCAAAAACATTGAGGGATAGACTTTAATTAGAATAATTTATTGTTTGATATACCATGATATATCCAGAAAAATATAATTACCAGCATAGATTTTACATGTACAATTTATATGAAATTAACCCCCCTTTTTCCTGGCTTGAGTTTACTTACAAGCCCACATCAAAAATACATATGCAGAACATGAAGAAAATAGCAATAGCGCTAGAGCACTAGCACTTAAATGTACCATATATTCTGATCCAAAGTGCTTTACAACACTGCCTGAACCGTTTACAAAGTCAGCATGTTGCACCCTACAATCTGGGCCCCTCATTTTACCAACCTTGGAAGGATAGAAGGCTGAGTTGTCTATATAATGCCTAGCCTTGGTAGGACAGGCTGTTAAATGCCTGCTCTTAAGATCCAGCTGCCTACAATTATTGTAGGCTCGAATCCCACCAGGCTCAAGGTTGACTCAGCCTTCCATCCTCTCAGGGTAGGTAAATTGAGGACCCAAGATTGTTGGGGGCAATTAGCTGACCTTGTAAAAATGCCGCTTAGTAATAAGCAGGCATATACAATGGAATGAAGGCTATTGCTGAGCGCATTGGGTTGTGCTCCAAAAATTGTAAGCCGCCCTGAGTCTTCGGAGAAGGGCGGCATATAAATGTAATTTAAAAAAAAAAAACCAGAGCTTTCACAAGTACACATCAGGCTTACTTTAAAAGTATTAGACCTGAAATAATGTTAGATCTACAGACTGATTTTTCTTGTTGAACAAGAGCTATTTTTGCAATGCACAAAGACTAATTTAGACCAAGAAGGAATCAGGGTCCACCAGTTGTGTATTATTAATTCCACCATAAATGAGTACATTATAGAACCTCCACCACTTTTGACAAGGAACTTTGCATGGGCCTGTTGCTTTTATTATTTTATTTGGCAGTGGGGATACAGTTTTGCTTATTTGCACAAAAATTGCCTAATAATTGAGCTACTTGGTATACTGATGACTATGGCCACCCACAAACACCATTGCCATGCTCTTGTAGTACTACCTGAGGACAAAATTTGCTCATTCCTCCTCCACTCTTGCTAACTTAACTGAAACCTTAGAGGGGCAGAGGAGGGACATAGGGTGAAGTAGGAGGAAACACCTTCATATCAATTCGTCAATCACACAGCTTGAATAGTGGTTAAATCCTCTATTCAGGGCAACACCTGCACTTCCATGCCAACACCTTAGAGACTGAATGGTAATGTTTCTCTTACTGCATTGAGAACTGACATATAAGTCTGTCTAAGAAGACAGTTGTCAGGCTACACACTGCTGATCAAATGCACTCAGGGCCTTGAATGAATGAAGGCAAATATGGAGATGGATCTGTTCAAGGTTGGATCTCTTATGGACAGACTTTCCTACAAAGGGAAAGCTATTTTAGTCAAAATATCTTTCAAATTCCTTTTAAATCACTGGTCCTCACTATTATCCTATTGAGCCATTGCCTTCACCATTCAATGGAACTCCACTAGATGGCACTTAAATATATAATATAAGCCATTTTTCCTTCTTCACTGCCACATAATAGGCATACCCACTTTTGCTGCATTGTACTTGTCTTTAGGTATGAATAACGTCATTCTAATCTTATTGCTTATTCCCCTATTCAAGCTGACACACAATTTTAATTATCGATGCCTGGTTTTAAAGTCTTTTGGCACAAACTCTGTGCTAGCTGTCAGTTCTTATTTCTCCACAATTTGTTCATTCTATTCCTTTGACAAAAACATTCTTTTGATTCCTCATTTAAGGATCTCATTTTGCAGGCTTTTTGGGATCTGACCCCATGACTCCAGAGTCAGCTGGCTTCCTCCTGTCAAGCTCTATAGAACTTCGATGGCCTTTTAAAAGAATTTAAATACTTTTTTTTAATTTACTAGTATGTAAGTTTCAGCTGATTGTTCCATCTTATTATTTAACTGTTATCTCCAGATTAACCTGATTTAAACTATTGTCAGCGTAGATACACACGCACCATTTTAAATGTAGTTTTGTTGGTTGTTTTAGTGTTATTGATTCTTTGCTGGTTTCTGAGCAAATATAATGGGATTGAATTGAACTTAATATGCTGTTGTGGGTGCAGAGGGACTCCTGACTGGTGACATGTTTGATCTCTCCCTGAGGTTCAGCCTAGTCATTTCTTATAGGTTAACTCCAACATACACATGATATAACTGTGTATTGCTCAAAACTACGCATAAATACTGTTGACAGGAGTGCTGATTTACCACCAGCTTACCAGGTACTGAGGATCCAAGGGTGTAGCAACACAAGGAAATAACAACCAACAACTTAATAGCCAGCTATCAAAACTCCAATTATCAACTACCAATCCACACCCAAGCAGATACCAAATGAATACTATTGCATAGAACAACCCAGTGCACATATATTGAGAGGAGTTCCCTGAGGATGAGCTCCAGTGTGAGTCCAAAAGCTTGGAAGACTAAATCTCTGATCCCAATGACCGACTCAGATGGGATCCTGCAACATTGTCCTGTGACATGTATATTTGCCTTCTTTGTTTATATACAGGTGAAACTCGAAAAATTAGAATATCGTGCAAAAGTTTATTTATTTCAGTAAAGGTGAAACTAATATATGAGATAGACTCATTACATGCAAAGCGAGATAGTCCAAGCAGTGCTTTGTCATAATTGTGATGATTATGGCTTACAGCTCATGAAAACCCCAAATCCACAATCTCAGAAAATTAGAATATTACATGCAATCAATAAAACAAGGATTGTACATAGAACAATATCGGACCACTGAAAAGTATAAGCATGCATATGTACTCAGTACTTGGTTTGGACCCCTTTTGCAGCAATTATAGCCTCAATGCGGTGTGGCAAGGAAGCTATCAGCCTGTGGCACTGCTGAGGTGTTATGGAAGACCAGGATGCTTCAATAGCGACCTTCAGCTCTTCTGCATTGTTCGGTCTCATGTCTCTCATTCTTCTCTTGTCAATGCCCCATAGATTCTCTATGGGGGTTCAGGCGAGTTTGCTGGCCAATCAAGCACAGTAATCCCACGGTCATTGAACCAGGTTTTGGTGCTTTTGGCAGTGTGGGCAGGTGCCAAGTCCTGCTAGAAAATGAAGTCAGCATCCCCATAAAGCTCGTCTGCGGAAGGAAGCATGAAGTGCTCCAAAATCTCCTGGTAGACAGCTGCGTTGACCCTGGACTTAATGAAGCACAGTGGACCAACACCAGCAGATGACATGGCTCCCCAAATCAACACAGACTATGGAAACTTCACACTGGACTTCAAGCATCTTGCAGTGTGTGCCTCTCCATTCTTCCTCCAGACTCTGCGTCCTTGGTTTCAAAATGAGATACAAAAGTTGCTCTCATCAGAAAAGAGGACTTTGGACCACTGAGCAACAGACCAGGTCTGTTTTTCTTTAGCCCAGGTAAGACACTTCTGATGACATTTGAAGCCCATGTCCAGGATCCGTCTGTGTGTGGTGACTCTTGATGCACTGACTGCAGCCTCAGTCCACTCCTTGTGAAAGTCCCCAACACTTTTGAATGGCCTTTTCCTGACAATCCTCTCCAGGCTGCGGTCATCCCTGCTGCTTGTGCACCTCTTTCTTCCACATTTTTCCCTTCCACATAACTTTCTATTAATGTGCTTTGATACAGCACTTTGGGAACATCCAACTTCTTTTGCAATTACCTTTTGAGGCTTTCCCTCCTTATGGAGAGTGTCAATGATGGTTTTCTGCACAACTGTCAAGTCAGCAGTCTTTCCCATGATTGTGATTCCTACTGAACCAGACTGAGAGACCATTTGAAGGCTCAGGGACCCTTTGCAGGTGTTATGGCTTAATTAGCTGATTAGAGTGGGACACTTTGAGCCTAGAATATTGCCCCTTTTCACAATATTCTAATTTTCTGAGATTGTGGATTTGGGGTTTTCATGAGCTGTAAGCCATAATTATCACAATTATGACGCATCACAGCTTGAACTATCTTGCTTTGCATGTAATGAGTCTATCTCATATATTAGTTTCACCTTTTAAGGTGCATTACTGAAATAAATGAACTTTTGCATGATATTCTAATTTTTCGAGTTTCACCTGTATAAGCATATTTAGTTTTTGACAAGACCAAAAATATCACTCATGGTAAATGACCTGTCTTCTGTTCCTCTCTTTGCTTCCGCTCTAGCTATTAGCTAACTTCTATCCAATCAAGAAAGTTTTTACCACCAACAGAGGATTAGATTAATGATTTGTGATCTGAGCGATAAAAACTGGTAAAAAACGAAAACCTTTTCCTTCTCTTGTATCTCTTGCTTTGCATTTTCTTCCACTGAAGTCTGGATAACAGATGTGCCTAGATGGCTACAAGAGGAGGCCTAACCATTTATCTGAGGATATTGTTTGCCAGGTTAGCTCATTTTCCTCCTAGAAAAATCAGCACTTTCTTCTAAACACAAGAGTCAGACTGCTTCCAGACAGAAGGGAAAAACTGGATTATACTTCATTGCCAAAGGTTACTTTGGTGTCGAAACGTTATACAAAGGATGAACACTTGTTTCAGTAGGTTGCAGCATTTCTTCGTCTTTTTGATAATGTTCCAACATGGGTCTTCATCTTCCATAGAGTTCTGGAATAATCCCAAACTTTTTCTGGCAAGATTTTTTTCTTCATTATTGGATGATTTTTTTTTTCAATAAAGACAATTGCACTGAGACTAAATGTAAATATTTTTGGAGCATTTTCCATAGTATTTGATATAACAGAACCATCAGAATATTACAGGTAGTCCTGTTGGATTTTAGGGGAGCTAATAAAATTAGACAACTTTAGCAGAATTTGGGATTTTTTAAAATGTTGATCCCCTATGGAACAGATGTCAAACTCGCCATGTCACGTTGCTGTAATGTGATGTATCGTGATGATTTTTCCTTTCACGAAGCTGGGGTGGGCATGGCCTGTGTGTGACGCATCTGGCCTGCAGGCTGCCAGTTTGACTCCCCTGCCTTATGGCTTAGAAGCAATTTCTATCATAACTGATATTTCCTGTGTGTCTGTGTTATACTTCAACTTTCCGATTATTTATTTATTTGTTTGTTTGTTTATTGTTTGGACTTGTATGCCGCCTTATCTCCTGAAGGACTCAGGGCACACACATCATAAAAACACACAATACAAAAGTTTAAAATTATTTAAAAATTATTAAACCCAAGCCAAACAATATCTAAAACCCACAAAAGACACTAACATTTAAAACAACTAAAAGCCACCCCCTCTCAGTCCAGGCCAGCTTGTTCAAATAGCCACGTCTTCAGGCCACGGTGGGAGGAGCGGAGGTCAGGGGCCAATCGTAGCTCCAGGGGCAGCTGATTCCACAGGGTGGGCGCTCCCACAGAGAAGGCCCTACCCCTGGGGGTGGCCAGCTGACATTGTCTGGCCGACGGCATCCCAAGGAGGCCCTGTCTATGGGAGCGCACAGGGCGATGGGCACTTGATGCTGGCAAGAGACGTTCCCGCAAGTACCCCGGCCCCAAGCCATGTAGGGCTTTATAGGTAAGTACCAGCACCTTGAATCTCACCCGGCAATCAAGGAGGGCAACCGGCAATCAAAGTAGCTCGCGCAGGAGGGATGTAATATGGGAGTATTGGGATACTCCCATCACAACCCGCGCGGCCACATTCTGCACCAGTTGAAGCCTCCGCGTGGTCCACAAGGGCAGCCCCATATAGAGAGCATTGCAGTAGTCAACTCGGGACATAATGAGCGCATGAGTAACTGTGTGCAAGGCATCTTGGTCCAGATAGGGGCGTAACTGGTGCACCAGGCGAACCTGGGCAAATGCCCCCCTGGTCATCGCTCCCATGTTATTTTTTTTTACTCTGATTTATAGAGATGCAGGGTCCCTTATATTGACAGCATTTGGAGTAGCATATAAATCCAATAAATATAATTTTAAAAATTAAATGACACATAGGGAGACCAAACACTAAAGAGTCAGTCAGGAGAACCATCTTCTTCTCTCAAGTGGATTTTCTACAGGACAGTGTATCTAATATTTATTAGTGTTTTTCCTTCAAGTCTGATTGAGAGGTAAGGGCAAAGCTCCAGCAACAACAGCAATTTGAGGGAAATTTAGAGATTGTAGTACATATTCTATTTTATTTATGAGCTGAGGACTGGGCTGCCTGATTTTGTTCAGGTGCTTGACTGAGAACCTTTGCTAGATGACAGTAGACCAAGATCACTCTCTTTTTCTGCTATAGTTTCTTCTAAAGCCTCTGACATATGCTAGATCCACTTCCCAGAATGAGCTCCACTGGTTCATCAAGAATTCTAAATCTTTGTTATCAGCAGCAGGCTGGGGAATGAATGAATGCATGATGCTTGTCTACTGGGTTGGGCTGGAGAGGAAATGAATGCTTGCTGGCACTTTCTGAATTGGGTTGGGCAGCCATATGGGCTTATGAAAAGAAGACAAGTGAGCAAATGAATGCTTGCTGATGCAAGCTGGGGCTTCCTGGGGTGTAGCAAGCAGCTTTAGAGTTACACAGTGGAACTGTTTGTCACCCTACAAGATGTGGCAGCAGGGAGGCAAAAGGACATAGATGGGAAGGAGATAGGAGGAGCTTAACTGCCGCTGCAGTCATAAATATGGGTGGGCTGCCAAGTACATGAATTTTGATCCTGTGTGAATGTGGAGGTGATGCAACAGCTAAAACCGTCAAGCACAGTTGTAAATGTAACTCAGCCTTTCAACCTTCCGAGGTCAGTAAAATGAGGATCCAAATTGTTGGGAGCAAAATGCCGATTCTGTAAACCACTTAGTGCTGTATAGCACTATGAGTCTAAGAGCTATTGCTAAATCAATTTTTTCAGCACTGTCAAGATTGTATCACATTATTGCCTTTTAGCTTCTATCATTATTCAACTTGCCAATGAAAAGGAAGGGAGTGGAATGTGTAGGGAGGAACTGGGATGCCAAGATGGCATTCATGCACCATGAAAACCTGCAAAGTGCCAAGGTCACTACTGCAGGTGCTTGATGGAGAAGTGGACTGTTCCCATAACAAAAAGAAGTATTAAATCATTGTTTAACTAAGTAAGTATTTGCATGGGAAAACCAGAGCTGGCTTTGCTTCTTCAGGTCTGAGATGATGTATTCAATAAAGTTTTACTTTTTGTGATTCAAAGATCCTGAGATTTCCTGTTTTTGGGTTTGCTAATTGGACCATTGACAGCACTTTCATAACTTCAAACAGAATGAATGATTGTAAATTGAGCACTACTTGTACATGCCTGTGAGCATGTACAAATAACAACACCGAACAGCTGCTTAGATATCTGATTTCATTCTCCTTGCAATGTGTCCTTATAAAATACAGAAGTATACAGCTCAAATTCTTTGCTTACATTCCATTTTCTTTCCAGAAGAACAGAAGGCTAAATAATTCTTTATTCATTTGCATTCTATTCTCACCCAGTGAGGTAGGGAAAGTCACAAAAACAAAATGCAGCCAGATGGAGACAGAAGACACTGATTTCCATTCACTTAACATATCCCCCCCCAACTTTTCTTAGAGAAAAGAATACTGCATAAGAAGCTGTGAAAACATACAAGGGAGGTGAAAGGCATCACCATCAGGACCCTGTAAAATTCCATGGGTGAGTCAGGAGAATTGCACAATTAAAAACTTGATCTGGAAGTTCTCGGACCTCAGTCTCTGCAGAGTCTTTCTGGCTTGTTGACTGGAAATTCTGGAATTTGTTAATCCCAGCACATCTGGAGAGTACCAGGTTGAGGAGGGCTTGTATAAACAGTTCTTAATGCAAATACAACCAAGAGACCTGCGGCTTTTTACAAACTAACAGTTACTATGATAGAGGTTTTTGTGGGCCAGAAACCATGTCATTAACAGGCATGAATCTCATTCTCAGGGGCAGATTATATGCAATATGTACAGATGGTTATAAAGAAAAGTAGAAGAAAAATGTTGGATTGGAGAGAAATGAAATATAAGAAGTTCAAACTTTATAATCACATTAAAATGTGAAACATTTACAGAGACCAAATAGGTATTGTTGAAAAACATTTTGGCAATGGATTAATTAATAACGGAAATGTAATAAAATGCCACAGGAGCTAGAACAGAGCATATTTTGGTTATCAAATAACTAACCATGATATCACAAGTTTTTCATGTTTCAGTTTGTAATACCTTTTAACAGAAATTTAGGAGCATTGGAAAAGCTTCAATAGCAATTGTAACTCCTTTTTCTTTTTTGGACATTTTGCTTCCAAACTTTATTAAATGCATCACTAGGGGGAGCCATTACTTCAACATCCAACTCCTGAATCTGGAGTTATACCTGACTTTATACTGTAAAATGCAGATCTGTAAATTTTGGTTTACAATTGGTATGCAATGAATGATGCAAGATAAATCCAGAAACCTCAAGTGAAGCTAAAGCCAAGTTCTGACTAGCGTGCACTGGATTTGGTTCCTCCATTTAATTATTGTATTAGCTATAATTAAAATTTAATAAAAAGGTTTTGGTTAAGATAATTCTGTATAGATTTTTATGAAATGTGGCAATTACAGCAATTGCAAAAACTCAAACTAAATTCTATGCAGAATTTAAATGCAAAATTAAATTGCCATCTGTTGTAAAAGAAACCTTTCTGTTCGCAATGTTCCAGCAATTCAATTTCTTGATATAAAGAGCAACCTCTTCAGAAGATCATTTGATGTGAGACTTTTATGCAGAGTCCTCTAACTATGCCAATAGGTATGCTAACTGGGCCAATAGGTATGCTAACTGGGAATGATGGGGGCTATAGTTTAAAGCAAGTTATTAGATTGTAAAATAGAGCTTCATATTAGAAAAACAAGTAGCATAGAATAGAGCTATAAAGCAGGTACAAAACTGAGCGAATAGAACAGAATTTAGTCATCAACTGCAGGACAAGATCGCTCAGATTCAGGCCAGCTTGGACTCCGACTGGCTAGAGTCTGACGGGGGAGTAACGTTGGGTCTGGTTGTTACGTCCTGGGATGAGTTTGACCCTGTGACTCCAGATGATGTGGACAGGGCCATGTGGAGGCTGAGTTCCACCACATGTTTATTGGACCCGTGTCCTTCCTGGCTGGTGTATGCTGCCCGGGAGGTGACACGAGGCTGGCTCCAGGCAGTTGTCACCATTTCGTTGACTGAGGGGTTCTTCCTGGCTGCCTTGAAGGAGGTGGTGGTGAGGCCCCTCCTCAAGAAGCCTGCCTTGGACCCAGCTGTTTTGAACAACTTCTGTCCAGTCTCCACCTTCGCTTTATGGCGAAGGTTGAGACCATGGTGGCATCCCAGCTTCTGAGGTTCCTGGAGGAAGCTGATTACCTAGATCTGTACCAATCGGGTTTCAGGCCCGGGTACAGCACGGAGACGGCATTGGTCACGCTGATGGATGATCTCTGGAGGGCTCGGGACAGAGGATATTCCTCTGTCCTAGTCCTATTAGATCTCTCAGCGGCTTTTGATACCATCGATCATGGTATCCTTTTGCAGTGCCTCAGGGGGTTGGGGGTGGGAGGCACCGTTCTTCAGTAGTTCTCCTCCTACCTTTCGGGGCATTCGCAATCGGTGTTGGCAGGAGGGCAGAGGTCGGCTCTGCAGCCCCTTGCTTGCATGGTGCCTCAGGGGTCGATCCTCTCTCCCCTCCTGTTCAACACCTATACGAAGTCGCTGGGTGAGATCATCCATGGTTTTGGGGTGATGTATCATCAGTATGCTGATGATACCAGCTCTACATCTCCACCCCAAACCAACTCAGTGATGCCCTCCCCGTGATGTCTCATTGCCTGGAAGCGGTGCAGATCTGGATGGGGAGGAACAGGCTCCAGCTCAACCCTGCCAAGACCAAGTGGCTATGCGTACCAGCATCTCGGGTGGTCCAAGATGTTCCATCTTTGGTTATGGGGGGGAGAAGTGTTGCCCCCCGTAGAAAGGGCTCGCAACTTGGATGTCCTCCTGGATTCACGGCTCAGTTTGGAGGAGCAGGTGGGAGCCGTGGCCAGGGAGGCATTCGCCCAGGTGCGCCTGGTGTGCCAGTTGCACCCCTATCTGGACAGATGCGCTACGCACGGTCATTCATGCGCTCATTACGTACTGGATCGACTACTGCAATGCACTCTACATGGGGTTTCAGCTGGTGCAGAATGCAGTGGTGCGGGTTGTGATGGGGGTATCCCGATACTCCCATGTTACACCCCTCCTGCACGAGTTGCATTGGTTGCCGGCTGCCCTCCGTGTGAGATTCAAGGTGCTGGTAATTACCTATAAAGCCATCCATGGCTTAGGGCCGGGGTACTTGCGGGAACGTCTCCTGCCAGCATCGAACACCAATCGCCCAGTGCGCACCCACAGACAGGGCCTCCTTGGGGTACCATCACCCAGACAGTGTCGGCTGGCGGTCCCTAGGGGAAGGGCCTTCTCTGTGGGGGCGCCCACTTTGTGGAACCAGCTTCCCCTGGAGCTATGATTGGCCCCTGACCTCCGCTCCTTTCGCCGCGGCCTAAAGACTTGGCTATTCGACAAGCCGGCCTGGACTGAGGGGGGGTTGTTTTAAAATGTTTTGTGTTTAGGTTTTAAACATTTATTTGATCTAATTGATTTAATAAGTTTTAATTTTTTAACTTTTGTATTCGGTGTTTTTATGTGAGCCGCCCTGAGTCCTCCGGGAGATAGGGCGGCATACAAGATAAATAAATAAATAAATAAATAAATAAATAAATAAATATGCCACTGTTTGGTAGCAACCAAGAACAGGCGCAATGAGATCGCCAATGGAAGAAACAATTTTATGCATGTATTTTCTGCTGGCTTGAGGACTGGAAATAGCACTTTAACTTGGCAGTGAGAAAGGCGTATTTTTAAAAATCAAATCTTGTTTATTGTCAATGATTTTAAATGCATATCTTTCTTTTAAAACATGCTTTTCTCTCCTGTTTTAACAACAGACCCCAAAAGATGAAAGTGGCAATAAAATAGTTACAAATCTGCAAATTTATTGTAATAAATGAACTGTAGAGCAGTCATATTCAAGAGAAAGAATCTCTAATTCCAGGTTGGCAGGACAGTACTGAGCACCAGTGTGCTCTGATTGCCATTTTTTCTATGAATAATATCTATTAGGAAGCATGATAAGGTTCTGAAGCAGAGCATTGTCTTTGGACCATTATCTTTTCTAAGTATTTCAAGACACTTAACTTCAAAAACTCAAGGATGAAATATCCCATCTAATAGCCTCTGTGAAATGCACTACTTGTCTCATTTAGCTGCAGTACCTGTGATGAATACCTCTAATCTAAACAGAAGGTGCCTTAAGGGTATTCAGATGGATGCCCATAAATTCCAGCATATTTCTAGCTAACCATGCTATCATCATGAAACACAACTCTTACTTTTAAAAGGAACATTTTAGCTATATTTAACAAAGTAGGGTGGATGGAATTGCTTTGCTTTTATCCTGACAAACATGCATGTTCTAACACACAGGGAGACTTTAGAAGGTGCTGTACATCACTAGCATGGAAATGTCCTATGTGTTTAAGGCAAGATCAGCATGAATCTGGAAGGGGAAGTCATGTGTAATTAATTATTTAATTATATTAGCTATAACGTCATATAATTATTAATTGTTGCACCAGCTTTGGTGAGATTCCACTTTGAGTGCTACACATAGATAAGCTTATGAACCCATACAAAGGCATGCAGGAGTATGAGAAACAATGTTTTATATTCTTGAATCCATCACTCTCTAGAGCCTTGGTGGTGCAGGCTGTTAAATGCCTAGCACTTAAGTTCCAGCTGCCTGCAATTAGTGCAGGCTCGAATCCCACCAGGCTCAAGGTTGACTCAGCCTTCCATCCTCTCGGGGTAGGTAAACTGAGGACCCAAGATTGTTGGGGGCAATAAGCTGACTTTGTAAAAATGCCGCTTAGTAATAAGCAGGCATATACAATGGAATGAAGGCTATTGCTGAGCACACTGGGTTGTATCCCAAAAATTGTAAGCCACCCTGAGTCTCTGGAGAAGGGCGGCATATAAATGTAGTTTAAAAAAAAAGATAAACTATGACAATGCCTTGGAGAAGTTAGCAGACATCTATTAAATAGACACATTATCTACTACCAGGTCATTGCTTTTCCTGACAAACATTGAAAGCAATGTTTGATCTTCTTGCTGGTATGCTACTGCTAAGTCAGATTGCCCAAAATATCACCAATGATAAATTAATATGGAAGACTAAGTATTTTCTGAGGCTAGAAAAACATGTACATCTTGGTTTATAATCCAAAAATTATGCTGTGGGGTTAAGCATGTGACTCATCATAGATTCATCAATACAAAGGATTGTTTTTGCTATTGTCTTTTGGGAGCTTGATACAGTATAACATTACAAGTTAATGCTTCCATAAAATAAAATATCTTTTTAAAAATGTTTTCTAAAGGAAAGGGAACAAGTATAATGACCATGGCAGCTTCTTCTACTAAATGAAGCTTTAGTTTAATATTTGGGGCATGGTGTCACCCATAACTGCAATGAAACAAGATATGCATTCAGTGAGGGTTGCCTTTTCAAAAGAACCAGACTATTTTACCTAGGGAGGAAAGGATCCATTCAATCCCTACAATACAACAACCAAAAGCATTTCTCCTTATGTAAGAGAAAAGAGAGAAATCCCAATCCCAATGATATAATCTGTACATCTGGTAATTGTTATTCCCAAACTATTGAAACTCAGGGGCAGTTGAAATCCTTTAATCTAGTCTCCGTAAACATGGTAGCCTGAATCTCGATGCTTTGGTCTGCAACCCTCTCCATCTCCATCTGCACAGCTGGGGAGGGTTGGGTGAATTCTATTTTTATTGATTTAGATGTGGAAGATACGCTGCCATCTTCAGGTTTGACTATTAGAACAGGGCTTATTTTGGTTTAGCTCTTCTGTTTTAATTAAATCAGTTCTTGTTTTAAATACAAACTTTATTTTAAACATATACTGGTAGTCACTTTACATTCGTCAAGTTGATAATAAAAATGAGATAATGAAACACACTAAAAATATTTTTAAATCACAATGAGGAACTTTTAATAACCCTAGTCACTAATCACTACAGTATTTGAATATTTATACTTTTCTTGAGATATTGGAGAATGTTCCTTTTATCTGATATTTTAAAACTGATATCTTAATTCCTTTTTTTAAAGTGTTCATTCCTGCTTGAATTTAGTTAAACTTCTGTTACGGACATATAATCAGTGTTGCCATTACTTTGTGCTCTCTTTTTGGGTCCCATTTTTGAATTGTCAGCAAGGTTTCACTTTTCCAACATTGTGCCAAACTAGTTCTTACAGCATCTACTTTAATTGATGGTGATATCTTTCATTTATGCTGCCTAGAATATTTCCTAATAAAAATTCTAATAAAAATGTGTGGTTTGAATTAAAAAATTTATATTTAACATTTTCTAAATATGCTTCCCTTCAAGTTTTGAATTCTTCTCCAGGGTTCATTTTGTCCAGGAAAGTTCTAGCAGGAAAGTCCATTCCAAAATGTCAAAGCCTTTATCCATGTCTAAGAATATTACTATTGCCTTCTTTTTCTTTTGATTAATTTATTCATATGCATTTATTATAAAGCTGCTGATGCTTTGTTGATCAACAGGTTCATCAACCTGCTTGCATTATATGCATGGTTTCATAAATACACTTTCTCATGTTCACTTGTGTTCACGTGTTCAGTTAATGTTGTAAATACTTTATAATCATTCAATACATAAATTGGTCTATTTTTTTCCAATTTATATAGCTGCCTATCTATCTCAAATAAATGACTCTGGGAGACTTGAAACATATAAAAACATTAAAATAATCCAATGTAAGAACATTTTCAGTTATTTCAAGGGATTAGGGGAGTTCATGATAGATACTTAAAAACATGAACATACAGTTTCATCTTGTTCTAATGTCAAGGTGATGTTGTCATTGACCTTTCCCGCTCTTCCCAAAGAAATAAGAACAAATAAGCTATTATTTGGTGCCAGGAAAAAGCTTCACAGATTAGCTATTTCATAATTTATATTAACAGATGGCACAAATTAATTTGTTGTTTATTTACTAGTGGTATTTAGCCAATAACTAAAAAAAATGCACCATCCGATGCGATGATTTATACGGGAACACTGTTCAACCATGATTTTTCCAAAACAATTCACGTGGCATATTTTTTTAGTTGTGGATATTTTATTACGAAATTATCGATTATAAACCTAATGTTCTTAATGGAATACTGAGTTATAGCACGGTTTTCTATCCTATAACAGTAGCGTACTGATGCTAACAGGATTTCAAAAGCAGGTTAGCATTAACATCATGTACATTTTCTATTCAAGTCTGGGCACCAGTCTTGTGACCATCTCAGTTATATCTTCAAAGAATAAAAAAGTTAAAACTGCAATCTGCAGCAGAACAGCAGTAAAGTATACTGCATTACTGAAACATTTTGAATTCCATCAAAACCTTTTTACCCACATTCATTCTGAGTTTAAGACACAGTGAAGGGTTACAGGAGTTCTGAAACATGCATATTACAATAACTTTTAATCATGTTGTAAAAAAACATTTCTTCTTTGTATAATCTGTATTTAGGAATACTTCCAATACTGCATACATTTCTGTAGAAGAGTTTTGAATTTTTTCTTACTCAATTTATGTAAGAAATGTTTAGTGGTCCTGCTGGCAACTGTAGAAACCCCTTGTGTAGTGGTGGCTAACCTTTTTGGACTCCTGTGCCAAAAATTGTGTGCGCGCTTGCGCTCATGTGCCAGCACCCAGAAGGCAATGCACACACTGCACCGCCCCCTGCGTGTACAATCCCCCCGCCCCCTTACCTGCACTGTGCCTCTCAGCTGATTTTCAGTCAGTTTGAGGTTTTTTCAGCCTCCCAGAAGCTTGAGGACAGCTTCTGCAGCCTTTGCAGGCCGAAAAATAGGCCCGTTTCGTCATTTCCGGTATTACAGGAAGTGACAAAACGGGCCTATTTTTCAGCCTGCAAAGGCTGTCCTCAAGCTCTCTGGGAGGCTGAAAAACAGCGCGCATGCGCAGTGAGGTAAGTTTACCTGTGGCTTGCGTGCCAGCACAAATGGCTTTGCGTGCCACCTGTGGCACGTGTACCCATAGGTTCGCCATCATGGCCCTAGTGGATATTTCTTAAAATCAAAGCAATAACCAATTTTGATCTAGCATTTTGCACATGTTTTATTCCAGAAGAGCTATTTCCCAAAAGGCACTAATGGCACTATGCCTCTTATACCACTTTGAGTTAATAACTGAATGATGACAATGCCAGTTAAGGACTTTGTTGAAAATGGAATAGAGGAAAACTCCATTAAAAAAAACCGAAGTTCAATAACGGGATAAAACAAGTTACTACCTTGATCACATTTTAATTTGATCATTTTGTAAATAAATTTAAGAGTAATAGCCATAATTTAGGAGAAATAAACACAATGCAACTTACCATAATGGATTTGAGAGTAACCAGGTATGCTCATTCTACTTTCCATGGCCTATTAAGGGGCAACTTCCCTCTCAATTAAATTAGATAAATGGCCTTTCAAATAAAGGATAGTATCAAGGAGAGGGCTGGTTTATTTTTTTTTAAATAAAGTAGAATACCACACTTTTCACATGCCCTGGGTATGAATGAATCAACTACAATCCATGCCACGGCAATACACTCTATTGCTAAAATGCATTTATTACTCTGAAGACAATTCCAAAACTTCTGCTAATGGGTTGTGAGAATCAGATGCAATAACCATGTTACATTATTCTTTTCCTGTCTTGCCTAATTTCTGATTAATTTCTGATTTCCAGCACCAATTCAAGTCCATTATGCTTTGATCAAATCTCTCATCTTGAAATTTAGAAAATAATGCTTTTTTCATTAGTATCTAATATTAATATTTAAAGATGACTTTTAATTATTCCACTCAAATAGAAAATCCTTTTTTATTTCTCAAGTCTGTTAAAGTTGCTTGAATGTTTTTTTTACATATTTAGAGTATTAGAAAACTCTGTTCATTAAGTACCACTAACTACCATATTTAAGTCCTTTTTACAGTAGCGTGAAATTAAACTGTTTTTATTGACAATTTTCTTGAATACTGGAATTAGTGTGTAGTACCATTTCTATAGTAGTAAGCTTCTTTAAAAAAAAATAGTTGCAAGAAAATTCATCAGGAGGCAACTGATATTTAAGAAGTGTCAGCAAAGACCATTGTTACAAAAGATAAGATGTTTCTTTAATGGAGTAATACAAATCTATGAATAAGACCTTCCTTCAGTTTTCAGGATAAGGATCAAACCCATGTTGGGGTCAACAGTAGAAGAAATTGCTTCATTTATATTTCATAAGTCTAAAAATAAAGATAAAGAAATCTATTGTGTCCATACAGATTATTTCAGAGTTTTCTGAAAGTGTAGCTCTAACATCTGGCAGACACCAGGCAGGGGAAGACACTTGATGTCTGCACCCTGAACTACAATGGATATAAGTAATAACATGCTACATTTGAAGTGTTCTGCCGATACTTTCATGTATGTTTTACCTATGACTAGAAGGACTTCCTATTTGCCTTCTGGTCTGGATTATATGGATCTGTAAATAAAAGCAGTGGTCTTGTGAATTTAAATAACCTGGCAGGATCCACTGGTCAGCATTTTTCCAGTTGATACATGGATTTTACAGAGACCAAAGCTACTTTGGTCTGGTCTGGTGGTTTGAGCTTCAGCTCTCTGGAATTTAAATTTTAAACAAATCGGCAATAATGAAAATTACAGAGTATTAGTACTGTGGAAAAATCGGAGACTGCACAGGGGTATTTGAAGACTTAAAAAGATGCTGTATTGTAAAGAACTGTTCACTCCCCAATTCTTTTAACTATGTTTTCCTTTTTCATATAGCCCAGGAATCTTTGCAATTCTCTCCCCAAAAATTTTTTTACAGAACATTTCATTACTAATGAGTTAAAGTGGTACCTACCTAACCTGGCACAAATGAACCTTGTCCTCATTGTCGATGTGTATAGGTAGTCATTGACTTACAATCATTCATTTAACAACAATTCAGAATGACAAAGGTACTGAAAAAAAAAAGACTTCTGACCAGTCCTTGCATTTACAAGCGTTGTAAGGTGATCAAAATTTGGCCACTTGGCAACTAATATGTATTTATGATAACTGCTGCATCCCAGTGTCATGTGTTCACCATTTGTTACCGTCCCAGCTGGCTTCTGACAAGCAAAACCAATGGGGGAAGTCAAATTGGCTTAACAATTGCAGTGATTTGTTTATCAACCATGGCAAAAAAAGGTCCTAAAATTGGATGCAACTTATTTAACCACTGCCTTGCTTAACAACAGAAATTCTAGTTCCAATTGTGGTCAAAAATCAGGGACTATCTGTATCCTGTTCCTATGGTCAATTATTGCCAAGTCACCTGATTTCCCCCTTAAGAAAAGGAGTGACAACACCACACAGATGGGAAAGATTTTGAAGCTGTCATTGGATACTGTTGGAATTAAGGGTAAAATATTACTTGTATATGTCAAGCCCGAAATTGACATATGTGTAGCCATTTTAGTTAGGCTTAGTATATATTCTTTTTCTTACTTTCTCTGAGGCAGTCATGGGGCGAAGGGTTTCGGGCTTGCCACATTCCTAAGAGGGGAGGAGTGGAGATAAAGAGAGTGTTTTGGCTAGGTGATTCTTCTTCCCGTGGGAAACGAGCTGTCCATGCTTGGGCCCCTTGAGGTGGAGATTTATGACATCAAGCAACGTTGAATTACTTCTGTTGGAGAATGTGACTTTTGGGGGTTGTTTCTAACTTTTAATATTGTGGGGTAATTCCGGGTTGTGTCAGATCCGGAATTACCATGGACTTTGCCAATTTGATGATTTCCTTAATAAAATAAATTGTCTTAGAAGATGGACTTTGCTCTTTTCTTTTTAAATGGATTTCATCACTTGGAAACCTGACAGTATATGCTGTAACTAACAATGATTTAAAGCTATTTCACTTATGGGGTGGGGTCAGAATGAGGCTGATGTAATGGGGACACGGGAAAAACTAAGTCCTTTTAGCACAATTCTGCTGTGATTAAATACACATGGGGACAGTAAAGCTCTTTTATAATGACAGGGTTATACATGGGTTGCAGTCACGACTCAAATTTCTATTACATTGATTCATAGTTATAATAATTGTTCCAAAAAGATAAAATATTGACTTAATTTATATTTAGATTGTATATTTTATAATTAAATTGTAAATTAAAAAAAACTTGCATAGAATTGGAACTGAGATTTAGGTCCTTTTACGTCATACAAATTTTAATTTCTCATTTCTCTTTCTGTTACAAAAATAATACAAAACTAGGCCTATTCCCCATATAACCAGTTCTTATGAATATGAGAATATTCATATTAATCTTTTCTCATTTTTAAAAATACTCTGCTCTTCTTCTGGATTTCTTTACTACAAGAATTCTACTATCTCATATAGTTTTGCCTGTCTTTCCTTTTTTATCTATCTTTGGTATCCTTGGGAAATTTTCATACTAATAAAATTTTCATCTGTTACTTAATTTTATCTTTCCAATTAATCTCCTACTTTATCAACCACCCTAGTATGCTTTCTCTGCATTTTCTTATGAAATGTAATTCTAAGATAATATCAAGTAAACAACTTACAACATTCATAAATTATGAAATTCCAGGTATTATTTTCTGCTTACAAATTTCCAATATTTTCCTATCACTCTTTTTATCTTTTTGTTTCAACAAAGAAGAAAGACTAAGGAAAAGATGGAGTAGCTCTAACATGCCTCCTAAATTGCCCATGGTGACTCAGGTAGCTTATAAATACAGATACTTTTCAAGGGCAGCCCAGGTAGACCGCATTACAGTAGTCATGACAAAAGGTAACTAGGGCATGGGTGACCATGAGCAGGGTTTGTTGTTTCAGGAAAGGCTGTGACTAAGGCAAAACCACTTGATTGTGCAAAGGCCCTCTGGCACAATTGCCACCTGCTCATCAAACAGGAATAGTGACTCTAGGAGTAGCTACAATTATGCATGGGGTCCATTTGGGGCACTGCAAATCCATCCAAAATCAAAGATGGCAATTTTTCATGAACCAAAGAACTCAATAACCAGAGCCATTCTTCCTTGCCAAGGTTTAGTTTCAGTGCATTGCTCCCCATCCAGCCCTTAACAGCTTCTAGACACCATAAGAGCATTATTAACTATCCATGACCTTACATAAAAGCTAAATACATTGCCAAGTTGTCCCAGAATGGGACAACTTGGTGCGGTCAGCTCAGTGAAGCCAGGTCACTGCCACCAGCTTGCTGCTGCCCACTCACTGCTACCAAGTTACCACAGACAATTCAACATGGACAAAATTCATTGTGGGGACAACTCACCGTGTGCGGCCAAAGAGACAGCTGAGTGAGCAAGCAGGTTGGAAGAGTATAGAGTAGCGGCAGTGGCTGGGGGCTTCCCATTTTCACACACATCCTGCTGCTGCTGTCAATGAACTCTGGGCCACAGATGCCGAGGATGCAGTGGCAGCAATGGGAAAGGCAGGGGATGGGGAGGAAGCCATGCTGGGAGCATCTCATTTTCACACATCATGCTGTTGCCGCTCCTGCTGCCACACCAAACTCTGGTACAACAGCCCAACCACTGCTCCCTGAGAATAGCCACCGAGGAAGGAAGTGAACCAAGACAACACAGTGCTCCCTTAGCTCCCAACTCCCAAAACTTCTCCAAAAGGATACCATGCTTGATGAAGGCTGAGAGATGTGAAGTAGGACAAGGATGGATTCACTATTACCATCCCACACCTGCCAGAGATATCAAAAAAGGATGACTCATGCTGTTGCCATCCCACATTCAGACCTTAGCCCAACTAAAAAACATCCAAATAATCTGTCTCATCCAGGAATTTCTGGAGCTGCAGCGCAACCACAACTTTCCTCAAAAAGGATGAAATTTACTCATTGGCTGGAAAGGACCAATCAGTCTCCTTAAAAGGTTGCAACATCACCCCCTCCCCCAGAGAAGCATTAATCACCACTAGAACCCACCCACTTGTTATCACCAGGGAGGCTTTCACAAGCCAAATGGGACAAAGATCTAAACTACAGCTGGTTGTGCTCAAACTTCCTAGGATCCTTTCCACTTCCTTGAGAGCAACAGGATCAAATCATTCCCAGACAAGAACCTGCCCTCAACACCTCCACCAAATCAGCTAACTGGGAACGAATTCAAGTGACTGCATCCCACAAAATCAGTGAATGCCTCAGCATCCTCCTCTATATATCCTCCTTCCCCAGAAGGAAACATACCATCTTAAAATTGCTGGGTGCTTCTCTGCAGATGCAATTAGTATGGAGAAGTATTTATGCTCTGCCACCCTAATCGCTACACGGTAGGCTTTAATAGTAGCTCTTACCCATGTTAGGTTGAGTTTGTTCTTTATCTTCTGCCAACAGCTCTCTAAACATTCTCTCAATTCCTTAGTATATCACAGGTGGCAATGAGTTCCATGGGACAGGAAAAGTCACATGGGTGCAATCCTGAACAAAGTCGCAGTCATCTCCCTATTCCAGGTGGCGAGTAGGGACTCAGTAGAACCATGAAAGACCACTAGCACTGATGGTGCCTACCTAGTTTGGGTAATGAAATGTCTACAAGAAAACAATTAAGTTCAAAGGGTACCAAGGACCCCTCAGCAAATCTTCAATTACAAAGCCCAGCTCTTGAAACCCATTTGGGACCTTTTTGAATGCAAAGCTTCTATGGGCAATATTTGGAAAGCCCAGGTGTGACCCCACAGTACAAATCCAATCTTAATCTCCCTTCACCTATTGCCATTACAACTACTTCTTTCCTATTTAAAGAGTAACCTTTCTGTGGTATGTACTCCTGCATCATTGCTCTTTTCATTGTTGTTTATCCACTATCACATTGCCTTTTGCCTTAAAGTCTCTGAGGACCCTTTTGGGGTCCTAAGCTCCTTAAGAATAGGTTGCTGGACTTTGATGTCAGTATTTCCTACCATTTTCTGATGAAGAAAGATGCACCTTTAAATAGATGTGGAACAAATTCAAAATATTTGAAGCTTACTTTGTACCTTAATAGTTATATAATATTTCCACAGCTTTTTTATACTTGCATCCTTTGAAAGTTTTTGTCTTTAAAACAGGACAGTAAAAGAAGAGACTGTTTGATTCAGTTGCTTGGGCAGTTCCTACCAATTTGTCTTGACGATGACTCTTAGTGAATTAAACAGGAAATTAAATACAAACTGATTAACTGTACTAAGGCAGTTTTTTAAAATATCCTTCAGTCTGAAAACCCAACAACTGTCAGAGAAATATAAATGTGGTTAGCTTCTGGTTTCAATAGAACGTTAAACATAATTCCTTCCGAGGTGGAAATGAAAAATGCTCATAGCAAATCAAAGGAAAATTCCAAGATTTCAGTGCAATGAAAAGAATCCCTTTTTTACCAAGATCATTTATTTTTCTGCCTTGTTATAGCTATTTTCCCCTACTGTGCACTGCATTTCCACTCTCTAATCCCTCACTGACCAATTTGAAGTTGATCTGCAGTCATCTTCATTTCTTCCAACTTTCCACCCACAAAACACAGAGAAGAGATAGCAGGAACTAAGACATTCCCTCAAATCTTCTTCCAGGCTAAGCCCAATGTTTAACTACATTAAAAAAGATTTTCTCCTAGATTAGGCCATTTTTCAATTAATTTCCTTTTCAATTGGTCCTTTCATGAGGATGTCTGCAGTATTTCACTGTCCATATTCAGCAGCTAAATACATTAATTTATGCTTTAATTTATAGCTCAATTGCACATATCTAAAAACAACCCTATCTTTCTGTATGATTTACAGAATTAATTGCAATCTGTTTTCTTAAGCAAGACATTTGGTTCACCCTACCTCCCAGGCCTCAAGTATTCTGTTCTCCCTTAAAATAACTGCCAGGGGGAGAGGATGCATAAGATCAGACAAATATATGGCACCCTGCAGGTACCTGCTTAAAACCTATTTGAGACTGAGCTGCTGTTTGTTTTGATTTTCTCAGGACTCATGGAAATCCCATAGGCCAGTGGTAGCTAACCTTTTTGGGCTCTGTGCCAAAAATTGCATGCGCCAGCGTGCACGCACTCGTGTGCCAACACCCAGAATGCAATGCACGGCCACCTCCCCACATCCCCTGCACATGTGCGCGCAATCCCTCTCCCATTACCTGCACTGCGCCTCACAGCTGATTTTTTGGCTGGTTTGAGGCCTTTTTCGGCCTCCCAGAGGCTTGGGAAAAGCCTCTGCAAGGCTTTTTGGACCGAATTGTAGGCCCGTTTCATCACTTCCAGTATTACAGGAAGTGACAAAATGGGCCTATAATTCGGCCTGAAAAGCCTTGCAGAGGCTTTTCCCAAGCCTCTGGGACGCTGAAAAAGGCTTCAAACCAACCGAAGAAATAATAATAATCTGCTGTGAGGTGTGCACATGTGCAGTGAGGTAAGTTTGCCTGCAGCTTGCACGCCAGCACAAGTGGCTCTGCATGCCACTTGTGGCACACGTGCCATAGGTTCACCATCACGGCCATAGGCCCATCTGCAGGGCTGAACAGAGGAATTTTCTGTGGAGCATCTGAATCTGTTTTCAGCTGGATGATATAAGTCCTACAGCATTGCCACAGGAACAGACTTATCTAGTTATCTGAAAATGATTTGATTCTGTTCTACCTGAAGAAGTGGACAAGGTCCTCCAGAATGTAAATACCATCATCTGTGAGTTAGATCTATTTCTGTTTTGATCAAGGTCATCTAAGAGATGTCACATGGATGGGTCCATGCAATGGTGAATTCATGCTTCATGTGGTGTGTTCTGTCCCCCTTTTTAAAAAGGTACTAGTGTGCCCGCTTCTCAAGAAGCCATCACTAGAATGCACCTTTCTGGACAATTTACATCCAGTTTCTCACCTTGTCTTTTTAGAGGTAATTGAGAGGGTATGGTGTTGCAATGCCAGAGGATCCTGGATTATTTGGATGTTTTCTGTCAGGGTTCGGGCCCAGATATGAAACAGAAAGAGCATCAGTCACTCTTTTAGATTATTACTGGCAGGAGCATAATGGAAGTGGTGCATCCACCTTTGCTATTCTTGACTTCTTGGTGGCTTTCAATACCATTGACCAGCTGCACCTTTTCCTGGATAGGGAGACTCTTAGCTCAGTCACTCATGCCCTAATAATCTTCCCTTTGGACTATTATAATGCATTCTACATGGGGCTACCCTTAAAAAGTATCTGGAAACTTCAGCTGGTACAAAATGCCACATTGTGTGCTGGTTTGGTTCTGGGTTGAATTCAAGGTGTTATAACCTTTGAATTCCTACACGGCATGGGGCCTGGTAATCTGCAGAGCCAGTACATCACTTTACATCAATGTCCCGCAACATTTTGGGCACCAGGGATCAGTTCCTTGGAGTTTTTTTTCCCGCAGACCGGAGGGACCATGGTTTCAATTGTGATCTTAAGTTGAGGACTACCTGTATTTATGTTTTTATGTCTTACTTGTCACTCTGGGAAGGTGATGGGTGGTTTTTAAATGTAATAAATAAACCATTTTTCAAGAAAGCTAAGGTTAGAGATGTTTGTTGCTCCAGGATTCACACTGTCGGGGCACTGATTAAATTACAGGGTTTTTTTTTTGTACTCTCTTATTAGCTCTCTGGAAGAGTTGCTCTGGTTGAGTCATAGTATGCTCGGCATTCTAATGCCTGCAGTGATGGTGATGGTCACACAATCAGCTTTAAAACAGTTTAAAAGGACTCCATAGTGGAAACAATGCAGATGCACCCCTAACTGATCGTCGGAGGGGATGCTCAGATTTTAAATATTTGATGGTCTATGGTCAACATCTAATTATCAGAATACCCTTACACTTATGTCTCACAAAATAAGCAAAATATAATTTAAACCTCTTAGTGTACATGTGGGTGGGCAGCAACTAATCCTACCATTGGTGTTTAAAAACAGAAATATCTGTTTTCCTCCCCTCTTGAGAGATCTTAAATTGTACCAAAAGGCATTTCCTATTTAACAATTCACACTTACAATGAAAAAGCAACTTTGGGACCAATCCTTGCATTTATAACTTTCACGTATCTTTAAAGCAAAGGAAAGCTGAAGTAAGATCATAAGCAAGTAATTAAATAGAAACATGAATAGTTGGTAAGAATAAAATCACTCCCCCCCCCCAAAAGGAAACTGGAAGGGTACCTACTGAGAACCTAGCCATTGAAAAGCAGGAATATTTAGGCAGAATATTTAGGAATATTTACTACAGAATGACAACTCGACACAATGCCTTTTCTGTTTATGCTCCTTTAAACTGAACTGTTGGGAGGGCAGGCTGAACAACAAAGAATGATATCATAAATATAGTCCAATAAGCACTCCTAACACTGTGTAATCCTGAACACTCATCACAGATCATAAGTAGGATTGCTGGAGGGAAAGTGATGTGTGTCATATCTTCCCAGATAAACTGCAGCTTGAGAATAGCAATATTATACGGTGTCTGTATAAGTGAGTTACTGCATTGATGAATGGGAATAGGATCTCTTTATTTCCCACCCATGTTATTTATGCCATCCATTTTATGCACCCTCTCCACTGTCACTCTTGCTATTCAGATGGAAATCAGTTTTGATGCAGGGACATCTGAACCTTAGGCTATGCAATTCAAACACAATTGATTTTGTTTCCAAGAAACAGCTTCAGTTTCTCTGGCACTATTCCTTTTAAACAGATGAATGTGAACATTCTGAAGGTATTATTTTTAATGATAACCAGATTTATTTAAATTATTGCTTATAAAACCAGGCAAGGAAGGGTGTGGCTGTGCTGAAGCCACAAAACTGCAATCCTGTTTCACTACTTCTTTTGCCCTTGGCCACTAATTGAAATGCATCATTATTTCAGCCCTTCCTCACACACACATCTTGTGTTATTATGACCGGCTGAAATGAAAGTATCTCATAAATTGCTGAATGCTTTATGCATGAGGTTCATACTTATATTTTATATTTACCATGTATTTATTATTATTATTTGTTTAATTTAATTGCCATCTATCTCACCATGGGGTTACTCTCGATGGCTTACAAAAATGTGTAATGACATGTAAAATGTAACAGTAGTAAGGTAATGGAACAATGGATTAAACAATGAAAAAGAAAACAATGATACAACAATATGAGAATAAAAGGTGGGTGGATCCAAGCATGGAATGAGGGGGAAGATGGGGTTTGCTATCAGTCTAGTAGCCACTTCCATTGGGTCCCCAGGCCAACCAGCAGAATCAGATCTTCGGGGTCTTATGGAACCATTTTATCTAAACAGCAATGATGCGTTTTTTTTCTTTTAATACGAAAACCGAACGTGGCCTCATCAGTGTTTTGTCACTTGATTCACCTATGCATCATTTCCATTGTCGGATCAGAGCTAAAATTTGGAAGCTTCAGCTGGTTCAAAGCATAATAGCAACTGCAGTCTTTGGGGCCCCTAGAGTAGCCCATATTATACCTCTGCTCCACGAGCTGCACTAGCTATCGGTCTGCTTCTGGATGCAGTTCAAGGTGTTGGTTAAGACCTGTAAAGCACTTAATGGCATAAGTCCAGGTTATGTGATGAACGACTCATCCCACTAGGACAAGCCTGCCTCACTTGTGCCAGCAGAGAAGGCTCCACTGTGGATCTTTTTGGTCAAAATTTTTTGACTATCGGGATCCAGAAGAAGAGCCTTCTCTGCTGTAGCACCTGCCCTTTGTAACTTCTTACCCTCCAAGGTGAGATCTGCCTCCTATCCTTCCATATGGAAGGATAGGAGGCAGATCTCACCTTGGAGGGTAAGAAGTTACAAAGGGCAGGTGCAAAATTATAAATCAAGGTCAATGCCGAAAGTGAGGATGACATATTTATTTATTTATTTATTTATTTATTTATTTATTTATTTATTTGATTTCTAGGCCGCCCCATCTCCCTAAGGACTCGGGGCGGCGTACAATAAAAGCAATACAAATATACAATTAAAAAGAGATTAAATCCAAATAAGAAACCCAATTAAAATATAAAACCCTAAAAATAAGCATTAAAACTCCCCCCCAGACCCCCCCCCTCAGTCCAGGTCAGCGAGTTGGAACAACCTTGTTTTGAGGCCACGGCAAAAAGAGCAGAGGTCAGGGGCCAGCCGAAGCTCCAGGGGCAGCTGGTTCCATAGGGTGGGTGCTCCCACAGAGAAGGCCCTACTCCTAGGGGTCGCCAGCCGACATTGTCTGGCTGACGGAACCCCAAGGAGGCCCTGTCTGTGACTATGGTATTTAAGTTGGTCTTGATTATATCAATTAAAATAATACATGCCTAAGGATGCCTACTCCCAAGTTTTAAGATGCTTTCTAAGGATGCGCAGGATTACAGGCAGAACTACCACTTTAAAACAGTACTTTCTTATTTATTTAAAGAAAAGAAAAAACCATCCCGTCATGCTAAAATCATTTGGAGAAAACTTGGGAAACATCCCAACTTCTATGCAGGGCATCATGATCTTTATCTGAGACTGACATACTTTTCAAATGGAGACACCTGCCTGTCCATTGCTAGGCTACACACAAAGGTATTTAATTAAACGTGTATACAACTCTGGGCTGTTGACTTAAGTAAGTGTTGTCTGGGGGGAGAATCTGGAAAATCCCATTAGAGCAGAGTAGAGATAGTCCTCAACTTACTACCACATTTGAGCCCACGATTTATGTTGTTAAGTGAGACATTTAAGTGAGTTTTGCCCCATTTTACGACCTTGCTTGCCACAGCTGTCAAGTGAATCATTGCAGTTGATTAGTAACCCAGTTGTTAAGTGAATCTCGTTTCCCCACTGACTTTGCTTGTCAGAAGGTTGCAAAAAGTGATCACTCAGCAACGGTCATAAGTATGAACCAGTTGCCAAGCATCTGAATTTTGATCACGGGGATGCTAACAAAGGTTGCAACTATGAAAAACGGTCATAAGTCTCTTTTTTTTCCATTGCCGTTTAACTTTGAACAGTCACTAAATGAGCTGTTGTAAGTCGAATGTACAAAACCATCAGCGCTATCCGCGGGAAGCAAGCCTCGTTGCTCCGTTTTTCAGTCCAAGGAAAGGAAAAAATCGCTTTTCCTTCGTCAGAAAAAAATAAGAACATTTCATATCCTCACCACCGCGGCCTAGACATGCTTATTCCAAGGAAACCTTATTAATGGGCATCGACACCCGCCCTGTTCCATGCACTTAAGATTGAGAAACCATCGATTTCCACGCGCGAGAACCTCCGCCTCGCTCCTCTCTCGCTGATTAAAAAAAAAAACCCGGCAAGACCTGCTCTAACCGTCCCTGCCTCCTGTCGCGGGCTCTACGTCACGGTTCCTTCCCTCCGCCTCCTGTTCACGCTTGGCGACGTTACCTCCGCCTCCTACCCGGAAGGAACTGAGGGCGATGGCGGCGGAGCCTATGGGGCAACAGTGGGTGCTGGTGGAGATGGTCCAGGCCTTCTATGAGGTGAGCGGCCAAGATGGCTGCACTGAGGGGTTTGGGAATGTCACCTCCAGCCCCTCTCCCCGCCTCCCGTATCGTGGGGGAGGCCGAAAGCTCAGACAGAATTGCATGTCACCTCCCTCCCCCCCCCCATAAGGGCCGTGGCTGAAAAGGGCTCGGGACTTAACAGGAAGGGAAGAGGGGTCCAGTCCCTGTTAAGGACGGATGGAGTAAAAAAAAATGGGGGGGACTTCGGCTGGAGGGCGAAAGCATGGTGGTGTTGGCTTATGTATGTCGCGGGGAAATGTAGGGATTCACTACACTATACGTGACCCCAACAAATGAAGCGAACAGGAGGATTTGTTTACCCACTTACTGCACTTGATTTTTGGGTTTCTCCGTTTCTGGGATTAGATTTTGACAAACGTCTAGAAGTTTTATCTTCTGTCCTTCAAACATCCCTCTCCCTCCCCCATTTCTTCATGTTTTTATTTTGACTTTGGTTCTTGCCTATCGTTTGCTCAAGTGTAAAGCTACTTCTAAATGCATCTTGATAATCTTGGTTTTGGATCAGACAAGATGTTTTTTTTTCTTTGATTTGTAAGCCGTTACTCAAGAATTATTAGCTATGGTGTTAACGTAGAATAAATAAATTCTGAGTATCTTCCTACATCCATTCTTGAAATGTCACAATAGCTATAAGAAATAAAGGCATTATTTTGAAAATTCTTGTTCAGTTTTGCATGGAATTTAAATATCTCTTATTTTTATGGATGTGTTCTTAAATATCTCTTAGAATAAAAATGCAAACATAATTAAGTTTGTAATAATAAGGATGCTTCATAGAAAATCTCACCCTTTGTGTTCTATTTAACCGGGTACTTAAAATACTTCCTTTTTTGTTGTTGTTGGACTGATTTAATTCTCTGAATTTTGTTTGTGGACTTATATTAGTTGTGACGTGTCCTAATGTTGAAAGTTCATTTAAAAATAAGATTTAGAAGTTTATACCACAAAAACCCAACAGTCATATCATATTGCAGATGGCAAGGACACAAACCTGGCTTAAATTTCTAATGCTGTAGTATAATTCTATAGGATAGATAATGATATAATAGTCAACTAGAATAAAAGAAACCTGCATTTATGTCATTTTCAACCAGGGAAGCTATCTAGATGATTTTGGACTGGTCATTCATGATAGATTAGATAGATTAGGTAGGTAGGTAGGTAGGTAGGTAGGTAGGTGGATAGATAGATCCAGGAATTTAAAGCAGGTTGGTTGTTAGGTTGAGGTTTCTTTTATTTTCAGTGTAAAACTATTCCAGAAAAATTACCATATGATTTGTAGCTATAAACTTAATGCTCCATCTGTACATACCGGTGGATTGTTGGATGAGAAACTGTTTGATCTATGCTTTAGGAATGGAGATGTCAATTTAATCTGTTTAGTCCTACAAAGTAAGTATGGTATGAATTCATTTAATGCTGGTCAGCACAGTCCTTCATGAATTACTTAAATACATTTTGAAATGTATACATTTCTCCCTTGTGATTTTGGAGAGCATTACATGAGAGGACAGAGATCAGAAAATACTGTGTGCACTCACAGTGGGCATTCATTCACAAACGCAAAATTGTTTTCTAATCAGGCATTGGGTATTGAAGTCTTGGCAGAGGCCAGAAATAAAATCCATCAGCATCGTAGGGTTCTAATTCTATGATTCAAAATTTAAAAGCATATTAGTTTTATCACCTTCAAATTAGAGTTCCAACTGTAGGCAGTTTAGTTTGCAGCTTCAAAGTTATAGAAGTTTTTGCATTGAGACATGCATAAAAATAGATGGAGTCCTTTTTCAGTATCCCTAATGAATTTTTATCAGTCATATTCTGTCTCAAAACTCATTCTTGTACAATCATAAGTTGTGTTTCAAATAGAGCTTCAGCATTGCAGAAATTGCCTGTTTGTTATGTAGACTTTTTGAAATAACTTAGGTTGTTCATTAATAATTTCTCCTTTTTTGTTGTTTAATTTCTAGGCTCCAGCTTACCACCTTATTTTAGAAGGTATTCTGATCCTATGGATAATCAGACTGCTTTTCTCTAAAACATACAAACTTCAGGAGCGATCTGATCTTACACCTAAGGTCTGGATTTCTAAAATTTTCTCTCTCCCCACCCCACTTCACCTACTCACCCATCCACACAAATACTCAAACATATATATAGTGGCTATAGAAATTCTACACATCCCTGTTAAAATGCCAAGTTTTTAAAATCTAAAAAAATCAGACCAAGATAAATAACTTCAGAATGCTTTCCACCTTTAATATAACATATAAGCTGAACAATTCAGTTGAAAAACAAATTGAAATATGAATAATGCCAAAGGGACATTTATTGTAATTGCTGCAAGAAGCCCTGGATGCAATAGATGCATGTCTATTGTTGACCAGTCAGTGTCAAGCATCTAAAAAGGAGGATTATCTCCTTTTTATGGTATAATTAATTTTATATAGTTAGTTATTTCTAGGCATAGTGGATTTTAATGTTAAAATTTTATGTAATGTTTCGTAAAGCGTACTGGCTAGTTAACTTACTAATGTATACTAAAGTTGTGTAAAAGTGCAAAAAGAAGTTTTGTAATTGATGCAACAACCAATGAGTATTCCTAATATTTTGAGGAAAACTATGAATTATGTAAAGGAGAATTTGATTTAAGGGAATGACATACAACTTCATTTAGTAGATTTAAAATGAACATGATTTCAATCTCACTACCTTAATCTCTTTAGTTCTTACAAAATGTGTGTGTATCTCAACTGCTTAGCCCCAACTTTTCATTTTTTTTCATAATAAATTGGAATTAAATTGCTGGACTAGGACAAGAGAAATGCAAGTTCAAGTCCACTGTCAGCCAAAGTTGCTCAGAGTGACCTTGGACTACAGTAATATAGGAGAAGAAGTGGCAAGGCATGAGGATAGTGTTGAGAAGAATCAGCTTGGATTCTGGTACGGAGGCATGAGCAATAACTCAGCTCAATTAGAACTTAACATATCCTGATTCTTCTCATCTGACAAGCAGTCATTTTCTCTCAGGCCAACTTCCTTCATAGGATTGTTGTTACAAAGGAAAATTGAAGGAGGGTCTGCTATATATGCCATCTTGAGCTCTAGGAGGAAAGGCAGGATATATTTATTATTAAATAATACATCACTCAGTACTTCTGTTTCTGTTTGTAATAGGAAAAGGAAGAGTTGATTGAAGAATGGCAGCCAGAACCTCTTGTTCCTCCAGTACCAAAAGATCACCCAGCACTGAACTACAATATTGTTAAAGGGTAAATTTGGATGATCATAATTTAATATTTTACTTACAGCCCAGGTTTTTTACATGTTAACATGAAATATGACTGTTTGAAAGTATATATTTCTAGCAGATGTGTTTAGGATTGTGAGCTTGATCACTTTGTAGAATAATTATTGATCGTTATCTTGCAGGTTCAGAGAACTGGGTTCAGCACAAATTTAAATTCTAATATTAGACTTGAGTTGTAAAAGGTATCAAGTTGGCATAGTAAATTACTTCATTTTTATCACTGTGCTTAACAGATAAAATAAGCATGCCTTTCACCAGGACTTCAAAGTCCTGGTGAAAGGTAAAAAATCTGTTTTCTTTGGAGTTGAATAGATTGTCTCAGAAATTGAGCTAAATTTTATAGGTAGGCTGTGGTTTGGTTAAACTAAAACTGAACACTTTTTAGTTGTTCCAAGCGTTGGCTAAAAAGAAGTTTGGAGGGATTCCACAGGGCAAACAACACCATCCTGGTATGCTCCACCAATCTTTCTAATTGGTTATGTCTTGCTTCAAACATGGTGCCTAGCTGGCTGCTCCCCTCTCAATCTTCCTTTCTAGTATGTCTCTTTAAAGGAGATCAAGTGGGCCAGTTGGATACCAATCCTCTGAAACACCTGCCTAGAATTCATATATTTTGGATCTGTTTTCTGTTTTGGTCACCTGGAATCAACTGTTCTAGATATTGAATGCATAGAACAATTTACATGTTCCTGTTATTAGTTTACTCAAAGATTATTAGAACTAGTAATTCCAGATTTACCTAATTTATTAAATTTTTCAGTAATAACAGGCATTATCTACTTAAAAGGTATTAAATCTCAGGATAAGACAGGTAATTTTAGATACTCATGAATGGTATTTTCTATTCCATACTTACTTCAACGCTTTCCTGTTAATTGAGTGGTAGAGCCTGTGCTTTGTCTGCAGGACATCTGAGATTCAAAATTTGCACATAACACTGCAAAAACTGCCTACAGTCCTAGCAAGATCCTGTCAGTCAGTGTAGACTATATTGGACTAGATGAATTAACAGTATGACTTTGATAGCTTCCTGTTTTTTTCTAATAAACATGGAAAAGGGAAAATCTATTTACGCAATATTTAAAAGGACAGTTTCTATAATAAAGGGAGATTTTAATTCCTGCTCTTTTCTTAAACTAATTAATTCTCTACCATAAGCATTAAATATTTAATTCATCCTCTTTTTTTCCTTTCAATTTTATATAAGCCCACTTAAATTGAACCTACTTCCTGAAACAATGTTTAGATGCTTCGCTTCCTAGCACAGAATGCTTATTAGATGCTACTCTTCCTAGCTGCAATTGAATTAATGGAGCTTCATCATAACTAAATATATGAAGGATTATACCTTTAAACATTAAATTTTGAGGATACTTGTTGACTGCGCCATAAATTTAAAAAGTCACAGGAATTTCAGTATACCTCTAAATACTCTTTCTGTTCTTAGTAACATTATCTCTTCATGTTTTTATATAAGTATGCCATATTCTATTTGTATTTCCTTATGTTACTCTTTATCTGTTTAAGTCAGGAAAATTTCTGAGCCATTCAAGGCTTAGTCACTTTAAAATAAATGCCAAAGTGTTTTTGAGAATGCCAGTTTATATAAGTAAATGATATGCATGGAATACATCAGCAAGATGAATATAATATTAGTATTCATCATGATATGTTTTCTTTCTGAGTGCAGTATGTGACTAGATTTACTCTAGCACAGGGCTGTCAAATTTGTGGCCCGCAGGCCGGATGCGTCACATGATGGCCACACTCACGCCTGGTTTAGCAACAGGGGGGAAAGTTGTGATACGTCACATGACAACACCATGACGATGTGAGCAGAATAAGTGCCTTTTGATGCAGGATTGCATCATGTCTTAACAAAGAAAAATACTACATTCTTTAAAACTGTGTATAAATAATCTCAAACAATAAATGGCAGCATGACAAAACTGTTATTTTGAAGAATTCAGTGCTTATATGGAGTATCTTAATAAATTGCTATGCTGAATTAGTGCTAACTTTCAGACATACTATAGCCTTGTTCAGTTATAGAGAATAAAATTCATGGACATATTTTATGACACAGGCATTCAAGAAGTGCAATCTTCCAAACATTCTTAATGAGATTAGCAATAGTGAATGAGGCCAAACTTAGATTTTAGTATATTTTTATTGTATTTCAAAATAAAATATAACTGGCAAATACAAAAACACATTAAAATATTCAGTGAAATGAAATTATCTTTAAACTTAATGTAAAAATAATAGAAACCAAACAAGAAAATAATAAAATCTTTAACATGTTGGAAATGCAGCTTCTACAACTTCTAAAATGCTACTTGGGAATATTAAGAACTTCATCCTGAACATAATCTGGAAAAATCATGTAAATGAAAAATAGTCAATCATTATAAATAATGAAACATGCTGGTTTAGAGAAAGTAGGCCTGTTAATAGTTGATAGGTGGCTTGAAATTTGGCTATTGTGCATCTAATCTTCATTTCATTTGGAATAACTTTTTTGGGTGCTGTTATTTGGAGCTATTGCACCAAAAGTGATTTATATTTAAAGGAAAAGGTCAGAATGAGTGCTGGGCTAGTAAAATTGTGGTTTATGTTCTAAGAGAAGTTGCAGTCCTGTTATCATACATTTTTAATATTATGATTTATGTTCCACAGTTCTTTGATATGCTAATGTTCATCAACTACAGGTGAACCTCGAAAAATATCGTGCAAAAGTTCATTTATTTCAGTAGTGCAACTTAAAAGGTGAAACTAATATATGAGATAGACTCATTACATGCAAAGCAAGATAGTTCAAGCTGTGATTTGTCATAATGGTGATGATCATGGCTTACAGCTCATGAAAACCCCAAATCCACAATCTCAGAAAATTAGAATATTGTGAAAAGGTGCAATATTCCAGGCTCAAAGTGTCCCACTCTAATCAGCTAATTAAGCCGTAACACCTGCAAAGGGTTCCTGAGCCTTTAAATGGTCTCTCAGTCTGGTTCAATAGGAATCACAATCATGGGAAAGACTGCTGACCTGACAGTTGTGCAGAAAACCATCACTGACACCCTCCATAAGGAGGGAAAGCCTCAAAAGAAGTTGGATGTTTCCAAAGTGCTGTATCAAAGCACATTAATAGAAAGTTATGTGGAAGGGAAAAGTGTGGAAGAAAAAGGTGCACAAGCAGCAGGGATGACCGCAGCTTGGAGAGGATTGTCAGGAAAAGGCCATTCAAAAGTGTTGGGGACTTTCACAAGGAGTGGACTGAGGCTGCAGTCAGTGCATCAAGAGTCACCACACACAGATGGATCCTAGACATGCGCTTCAAATGTCGTATTCCTCTTGTCAAGCCCCTCCTGAACAACAAACGTCAGAAGCATCTTACCTGGGCTAAAGAAAAACAGACCTGGTCTGTTGTTCAGTGGTCCAAAGTCCTCTTTTCTGATGAGAGCAACTTTTGCATCTCATTTGGAAACCAAGGATGCAGAATCTGGAGGAAGAATGGAGAGGCACACACTGCAAGATTCTTGAAGTCCAGTGTGAAGTTTCCACAGTCTATGTTGATTTGGGGAGCCATGTCATCGGCTGGTGTTGGTCCACTGTACTTCATTAAGTCCAGGGTCAATGCAGCCATCTACCAGGAGATTTTGGATCACTTCATACTTCCTCCTGCAGACGAGCTTTATGGGGATGCTGACTTCATTTTCCAGCAGGACTTGGCACCTGCCCACACTGCCAAAAGCACCAAAACCTGGTTCAATGACTGTGGGATTACTGTGCTTGATTGGCCAGCAAACTCGCCTGACCTGAACCCATACAGAATCTATGGGGCATTGCCAAGAGAAAGATGAGAGACATGAGACCGAACAATGCAGAAGAGCTGAAGGCCACTATTGAAGCATCCTGGTCTTTCATAATACCTCAGCAGTGCCACAGGCTGATAGCTTCCTTGCCATGCCGCATTGAGACAGTAATTTCTGCAAAAGGGGTCCAAACCAAGTACTGAGTACATATGCATGCTTATACTATTCAGAGGTCCAATATTGTTCTATGTACAATCCTTGTTTTATTGATTGCATGTAATATTCTAATTTTCTGAGATTGTGGATTTGGGGTTTTCAAGAGCTGTAAGCCATAATCATCACAATTATGACAAATCACAGCTTGAACTATCTTGCTTTGCATGTAATGAGTCTATCTCATATATTAGTTTCATCTTTTAAGTTACATTACTGAAATGAATGAACTTTTGCATGATATTCTAATTTTTCGAGTTTCGCCTGTAAATGTGGAGATGGGTAATGTATAGCCAGAACTTCCAAACAGTTGCCATGTGCTTTTTAATGTGATTGAAGGGGACAAATATTAAATGTCCATGTATAATTTTTACTTTACATTAGTTAAGATAACAGTAAATGTAAGGTACATCACATTTTATTTTTCTCTTGATCACTCATTTCTTCCCTTCTGGCTTTACTTTTTTACAATATTCAAGGTAATATATGGTTCTCAACCTAAAATGTGTGTGCAGCCCTTAGTCTAATGGAAGGCATTCAGGTTCTTGTGGAACTCTGAAGGTTCCATAAAACCCAGTTGGGAAAAAAAATCACAATTAAATATGTTGCATGCATGCGCACGCTGAATGGGTTCAACAAGTTTCTTCTAGGTGAATAATGAAAGGAGATGTTGCAATGTCAGCCAAAAGCATTGCCTGTCAACTTTCTTCTGAGCACAAGTCTGCCCAATTTCAGTGATTCTTGTGGATATCAAAACTGACTGGCAGGGATGAAATTTTTTCCTTGGAATCTATGCCATAATGTGTGGCAATATGTATTGAATGGTGTTTTAATAAATTAATGTAGAATATTCGTAAGATTGCTTCTTGTCGCAGTCTGTTGCTAGATGATTGCTTCAGAATGAGTTTTCTCTCTAGTTTATTTGACTGACTATTTAACATCTTAGCTTGAATTGATTCTTCAGAGATTTAATTAATATTAATTCATCCCTTAATCCTTGAATGAAGCAATGAAACAAATTTTTAAACACACTGAATTTTCTTAAGTGGCAGGATAACTATTCTTTAGGATGTAATTTTGATATTAGGGAACATTTATTATATTTTCTGATAGCATTATTGTTACTCAACTAAAATACTTCTTTTTCAAAAAAAATTAAAAAATGAAATATGTTCCCAAAATTCTGAAAAAGTATTCAAAGAAAAATATAAAGCATCATTATCAGCAATTAAGAGCTTCCTCTGGAATTTAGCAACAGATAAGTGAGTCATTAGAACAAAATTGTTTGTATTAATAGCATAAAGAACAATTATTCTTAACTGAGATATAAATCTCTACATCAAACAGTATCCCCATTTAGATACAGTACTAAATGTGGAGACTACTGTTGTTTTTTATATTCAACAATACTTTGAACTTCTAAATCTGCTAGTTCTCCAAATTTGTTCACTTTGCATTTTTTTTCATACTTTAAGGCCTCCAACTCACAACATTATCGTCAATGACAAGGAATGCATAAACTTTGCATCATTTAATTTTCTTGGGCTTTTGGATAATGAAAGACTTAAAGTAAGTACCTTCATAGATTTCACTATGTAGCTTTATTGTTAAAAGAACTATTTGAATGACCCATGGATGCTTATAATCTTTTAGAATGTAATTGTGATTACTATTTCTCCTCCTTGTATAAAATCTGTGTTGATTTCTCTTAGTATTACATTCACATACAAGAGGGCCTTTAGAGCGCACGTGGGGGTCATAGGTTCTACCCAGAAAAAAGAACAAGGATAATTTGTAGTAATAGGAAGTATTGTGTTGGGCTAAAGAGAAGTTAGTGTACCCCTCACCATTTAAATTATGGTAAATCAAGTCTCATTTTCAAAATAATTCAGCAGCCCTGTGGCAGTGAGAGTGTCCATAGCATTCCTGCCTGCATACATAGATAATTATCATGTTAGTCACTGTTGGACAAGCAATATTATATAAAGTAGAGATATGGAGTTAGATGTAGTAAACAAAAAAATTAAATAGAACATAAAAGAAAAAATGTAACTAAATCTAAATTATAGCAACACCATGCACTGTACCTTTTTGTATGTTTTTTCTTTTCAGATTAGTCTTGCTTCTGCCATGTCTGTATTCATACATATAATAATGCAAATATTTTTTTTAAAAAACCATTTTTAAAATGTAAATAGAAAATACAGTAGTGAATACCTAAATTGATACTTCATCGTGCTGGAAATGCATTCCTTTAATGTTCAGGTGGTTGTATTGAACAATATTCTTGACTAGCAAAAGTTGAAAGTTGAAAGATTTTTAAAATGGAAGGCATTCACAAATACAACCATAATCATCACCTGTTTCTGCTATTATTATTATTTATTTATTTATTTATTTATTTATTTATTTATTTATTCAACTTGTATGCCACCCTACTCCCTAAGGACTCAGGGTGGCGAACATTAAAACAGGACAAATTTACAATAAAAAGACAAATAAATAAACAAGCCGAATACAATTAAAAAGTTAAGAAGGTTAAAACCCTCAAACCCCCGGGTCATTCCAGGCCGGCCTGTTGAAACAACCAAGTCTTCAGGTCTTGGCGGAAGGAGCGGAGGTCAGGGGCCAAACGGAGATCCACAGGGAGCTGATTCCAGAGGGCAGGTGCTCCCACGGAGAAGGCTCTAGCCCTGGGAACTGCCAGCTGACAATGCCTGACCAACGGTATCCCAAGGAGGCCTCTCCTATGAGAGCGAACAGGGCGATCGGAAAGTGATGCTGGCAGGAGGCGTTCCCGCAAGTACCCTGGACCCAAGCCATTTAGGGCTTTATAAGTTGTTACTAACACCTTGAAGGTGACCGAGAGGCAACCGGCAACCAATGCAAGCGAGGAGGGTGTAACATGGGAGTATCGGGATACCCCCATCACAGCCCGCGGCCGCATTCTGCACCATCTGTAACCTCCGGGTCATCCGCAAGGGGAGCCCCATGTAAAGAGCGTTGCAGTAGTCGATTCTAGAGGTAACGCGATGAGTAACCGTTCAAGGGCATCTCAGTCCAAATAAGGGCGAGCTGGCGAACCAGGCGAACCTGGGTAAAAGCCCCTGGCCACAGCTCCCACATGCTCCTCCAAACCAAGCTGTGAATCCAGGAGGACACCCAGGTTCCTCGCCCTATCCACGGGGCAACACCTCTCCCCATGACCAAAGATGGTACATCCAATAAAGACCGAGATGCCGGTAAGAACAGCCACTCAGTCTTGGTGGGGTTGAGCTGAAGCCTATTACTCCCCATCCAGACCCATCGCCTCCAGGCACCGGGACATCACGAGAGAGCATCACTGATTGGGTCTGGGGTGGAGATATAAAGCTGGGTATCATCAGCATACTGATGATACCTCACCCCAAAACCTCGGATGATCTCGCCCAGCAGTTTCATGTAGATATTAAACAGAGGCGAAAGAACGGACCCTGGGGCACCCCACCCTCGGGGCCGACCTCTGCCCCCCTGCCAACACCGACTGCGAATGGCCCGAGAGGAAGGAGGAGAACCACTGCAAAACGGTGCCCCCCCCCAGTCCTCTGAGCGCTGCAGAAGGATACCATGGTCGATGGTATCGAAAGCCACTGAGAGATCTAACAGGACAAGGACAGAGGAACAACCCCTGTCCCGCGCCCTCCAGAGATCATCCATCAGTGCGACCAATGCTGTCTCTGTGCTGTGTCCGGCCCTGAAGCCCGATTGATACGGGTCTAAATAATCAGCTTCCTCCAGGAACAAGGGAAGCTGCTGAACCACCACGCTCTCAACAACCTTCGCTAAAAAGCGAAGGTTGGAGACTGGACAATAGTTGTTCAAAACGGCCGGGTCCAAGGCAGGCTTCTTGAGGAGGGGCCTCACCACCACCTCTTTCAATATTATTATTATTTGATACAAAAATGACAGTGTACACAGCAAACGAGATAACTATGTTGGGTTTCGTATCACAAATCACTAGTCGAACATTTCCCAAGTGTTTAGGACTGCGTGATGTATCGGCGGATTATGCAAGCAGATCTCAGTAAGGTGGCCTTCTGCAGATGACCAATTGTGATTTTTTTCGGCGCCAATTGTTTTTAAGTGCTTGCCTAGTCACAGCACCCAGCGTGCCGAGTATCACTGGAACCACCTGCACTGGTTTATGCCAGGGTCTGTGCAGTTCGATTCTCAAGTCCTGAAATCTGGTGATTTTTTCAAGTTGTTTCTCGTTGATTCTGCTGTCACCAGGTATGGCAATGTCGACGATCCACACTTTTTTCTTCTCCACAATCGTGATATCTGGGTTATTGTGTTCCAAAACTTTGTCAGTCTGTATTCGGAAGTCCCACAGTAGTTTTGCAAGCTCATTTTTGACCACTTTAATTATTATTATTATTATTATTATTATTATTATTATTATTATTATTTATTACATGTTTTAAAAAATATTAGGAGGGAGTGTTCGCTTTATTGGTGATCCATGCATTTTTCAAATGTTTATTTAGTGGTCTACATGTATAGAAATTATGAGAAAGACTGGAAAAAATGAAGAAACCAAAATGATATTTTTAAGGCATCAGGCAAAAGGTTTCTTCTTTACACACATAAGTTAAAAATTGTATGTTATATGTAGTAAGTTACATCTTCTATACCTGCAACCTTATCATTTTAGTGTATTCAATCATTTCTGATTTCCTTTTAATCAGCCTTTTAATTCTACTCTTCAATATTAGAATGTCTTCACAAATTTTTAAAATACATCTATCAGCAATTTCATTTGAATTTCATAGCAAATTATTTCATTTCTTTAATTTGTAGTGCTAGTAACTGTTCTCCTTGTCAGTCCCCACCCTTCAACTTCTGGAACAATTTTTATTTCCCTCAGAATCATAGCAAAGAATGTTACCGCTTCACTATTTTTCCTAAGATTCTCAAAATTCCATCCACACATGTTATGTGAAATGATAGGATGTCAGAATGAAAAAAAGTCTCTCTGATCCCACATATTACCTTATATCAGCCCCAGGAGATTAATGAGGAATTGAGGAATGCAGAGAGAAGTTACATATAATAATAGTGGTAACATGAAAGAAATACTGTAATGTATATTAATGTAGTAATGATTTTATTCTACAATATAATTACATGTAATATGATTTTCTTCTTATACCTCTTTAAAGAATGCAGCCCAAGCATCTCTGGCAAAATATGGTGTTGGCACATGTGGCCCTAGAGGATTTTATGGCACTTTTGGTAAGTATTGCATCTTTTTCAATATAGATTTGAATGTAATAATAACTACGTTGATTTTAACTGTACAAGAAAGAATTGAAGCTGGGAAGGCCTGGTGTTAAATTGTTCTTACAGTTTAAAGAGATGCTTCTGAAATTCTTTACAACAACCTTGGTTTTTAACCAACCTGAATAATTTAGTGTATTTGTAAACTTCGATATTGCTGCTTTTTCTAAAGTCAGGATAATTTATGAGCAAGTTAATAAGCATTGTCCTTATTGAGATTCTTAAGTCAGGCTGCATAGAAACTTTAGAATAATTATTAATCTCCATTCTCAACCATCCTCCATTTAGAAAATTGTCTGTTTATTCCTATGATATTATTACTATAGTTGATCACACAATCAGTCTGAAGTTTAGACTAGATTTGATATTTTAGCCACTTATCAAGTTCTTCCCAAGGACCTGGGATGATGATGGTAATGATGATGATTTTATACAGTACTGCTTTTTATATATTGTGACCAACTGAAGGTGGTGAGTGTGCCTAATACTCTTGCCTCCTATTTTGTCCTCAACAACAACCGTGTAACCCTTTGAGATGTATTAGGTTGAGAGAGAGTGACTGGCCTAAAGTCACCCAGCTGGCTTCATGCCTAAGGGAGCCCTAGACCTGACAGTCTCCTGGTTTCAAGGCCGAGACATTAACCACAACACTATACAGGTTGTCTTTATTCCTGATTGTTATTTTCTGTAGCCCGTTATCAATCCATAAAAGGGCATGCCCTCTTCTACCATTTCTAAGTTTATTCAAGAGCAGTTGATAGGAGACTTTGTCAAGGCTTTTAAAAAAATTCATACACATTCCACCATCAGTTGACACGTAACTTTCTGCATACTGCTGTTTAGCCAAAAAATGCTGGATAGCATGCTGAGATTTATTTATGCCCTCCTTATGATCTTGATGAAGATTTATTTGCTTTTTGTTTAATTTCCATAGCTGTGGATATTTTGTATAGGGAGATTTAAATGTGTTGAAGGTTGAAATCTCTAATATTGCAGTGTTGTGTTCAGAGAGACCACAAGAGGGCAGTCTACTGACTGGCTTTAAATTAGTTTTTTATATAGTAATGCAAATACTTTAAAATAATATATATTGTGATGATCATGGTATTTTAATTTAGGCTTGAAGTGTAAGATTTTTGTAGTACGAATCCTAATATGAAAATCCCAATCTATGCTTAATCACAAAATCCCCTGAACATCTGTTTAAAGATAATACTATGAAACTAAGCATTCACTTTATCTTCATGGACTGATTCTCTGGAAGTATACGTCTTGCAAATGTTTGTATACATTATTAAAATGGTTTCCATGATGTCATGCCAAAATATTCAGGTCTTGCTGTTGTCCGGTCACTAAATTGTGTCCCACTCTTCACAGTCCCAGGACCATAGCATGACAGGCTTCTCTGTCTTCCCCTGTCCCTCGGAGTTTGCCTAAATTCTTGTTCATTGTGTCAGTGACATTATCTGACCATTTCATCCTGTTTCTCCTTTTGCCTTCATTTTTTTTCTTTTTTTAATAATTGTTTTCTTTTTTATCTTTTATAAAACATCTCATTAGGTGAACAATGTGTTTCCAGGTTTTACATTTCCATACAAAGGTGACCATAATTACATACCAACTTTTATATCCAAATTAAATCGTATTATTACTTACTACCTTTTTCTTTAAATAATCTCATACATTATTTAATAATATTTTCCCTATTCTTATTCAATTTCTATATTCATTGCTATTATTTTGTACAATCTCATTTCATATTGTAGTTTATTTCATTTTTCTTTAAATATTCTCCTGTCATGTTAAACAATGTTATCTACATTCTTATTCAATTTCTATAATAATTATACACATATTCTTACATCTGTCACATTTGCAATTTTTTCCACGTACAGTTATTCCATTCAAAGGGTTTTCCCCTTTTATTACCAATTCGAGCTTGCCACCTCTTATACATTTTTCCCATTTATTCCCTTTAACCCATTATAAAGATTTATAACAATATAACCATTATAGTCCCTTAACTACTATTGGGTAAACACACACACGCACACACGCACACACACATTTAGATATATAATCAGATTCCACATAGTATTCCATTTATTATATTCTAATCATATATTTATTTTAAAAAAGACAGTTACATACTAACTTTATATTCCATATCTATTTCAAATTAAGTTTGTATCTAGTTTGTCAATAATTCTTTATGTAACATCAGTTCATATATACATACATACATACATATATAATTTTTCATTCAGGTCTTACATTGGACTTATTCACCTTATAGTATTTTGATGCTACATACAAATTGATTGCTTACTGATTGTTTAAAAACTGCCATGATAAGTGTTCATGCCTAAGTGAACTTAGCTGATCTCTGAAAGCTAGCCAGGTTCAGATCTGACTAATTCGTAGATAGAACTTTAAGAGAAATATCAGGGATAGTCATGAGGTTGGTAAAAAAAATCCTAGAAAGCAGCAGGAGTAATCACTTCCACATTTTTGCCAATAAAATTATTTGGTTGTGTTTGTGATGTCATTAAGAAGCTGATTTTGTCAAATCAGTGGGTGGTAATAAAACTCATTTGAATCCCCTTTTTGAGGTTAAAATTTGGGATGGAACTTGATTTTTAACTATGTTCAACATTGATTGCAGTATAGATAACTATATAGATCCAATATGGGATGACTTGCATGCCTTCTGAGATGAGGAATTATCTCATCTCTTAAATGAAAATTGTCATCATCTCAACTTCTGATGGGTCCTTGTTGCAAAGGTTAGTTCCATAGCGGAATATGAAGTGTGCAGATTTTTTTCTTGATATGTAATAGCAGATATTTTTTAGAAATGTTCACGATCCAAATTGGAACTGAAATAAAGGATTGTGTATTTATTTTGAGCATTTGAAGGCATAGAAAAATGTGCAGGAACAACAGTGATAGTTTTGGATTTCTGAAGGTGATCTGATTTTATATGATCTGTAATCTATATTTCTGTAATGCAGTTACCTGGATCCATTAACGTAGGATACCTCTTCCAGATAAATATGTATGTATGTATGTATGTATGTATGTTTTCGTAGATTTTCACGGGTAAAGGTATGTAGGTCTTGGTGTATTCGGGCCTTGTCCGTGAGATTGAGAATACCTTGTTTGACGAAAACTCATCCGTCATCTTCAGGCTGGTGTCTTCAGCTTCGTTCTTCTGGGAGAATGAAGCTGAAGACACCAGCCTGAAGATGACGGATGAGATTTCGTCGAAACGTTGCCAAGGTATTCTCAATCTTACACGGGACAAGACCCGAATACACCAAGACATACATACATACATACATACATACATACATACGTGGAAGTGAAAATAAAACTGCTTCTTTACAGAAATCAATGATATGTATGCATCTCAAATACTGGGTATTGTTCTGTTTGACACATGAAATTTCATTGTTCTTATATATTTATTTGCAGTCCTGGAGTTTATGTTTACTTTATTAGTGGTGGAATTTAAGAGACAAAAACAGAACAGTGAATGACTTTAGCCTTGTTAAGCATTTTGTTACCTATAACTTATAGTATGTGAATGGTCTGGATAATTCTGCTATTGTTGCATGTTGGATATTTAAAGAAGGCCTTCATAATTATAGCTACATATATAGGTGACTTCAACAGAGCTAGATCTTGCATTAGTAATAATATGCATATAGGCTTCCTCTAAATATACAAATGTTTGCAGAAAACATTTGTGTAGTAGAGACAGCACGTAACAGAACGTTCACATGGTGAATGCTCTAGTTATTGTAAAAGGTGATCAGGACTTTGGTGCGAAGATGGAAGAATTGGATCAATGAGTGTATGTTCCTCTACTTTCTGTGGGAAATAAATAATAACAGTGTAGTCTGTGGACCTTCTCATTCATCCAGGTCATGATTGTCCCAAAGGTGCTTTTCAAAAGGCAATTGAATTTTCTTTGTTTTTTCCTTGAAGACATTTCACTTCTCATCCAAGAAGCTTTTTCAGTTTTGAAAAGCATCTTTGGGATAATAATAGTGTCACATTTTCAATACTAAAGAATGTTGAAACTTGAGTGGGTTTTTTGTTGTGTCAGTAATCTTTAATATAGTATTTGTGAGATTTTAAAGCCAAAATTCTGCTCATAAATGTGTGAACACTTCCTAAATAGATGTGCATTTGGAACTGGAGGAGCGACTTGCCAGATATATGAAGACTGAGGAAGCTATCCTATATTCCTATGGATTTGCTACAATTGCCAGTGCTATTCCTGCCTATTCAAAACGGGGCGACATTTTGTTTGTGTATGTACACATTCCTGATATTAAAAAGACAAAACAAAACAATCTGGAAAGAATTCTAGTTGTTAAAGATTAAATGTTTAAACATCAATTTTATGATCAAGTAAGATTACAGAATGTATTAATTAGCATATGGTTATTTAATAAGCTTTTTTATAGGAAAATGGTTTTAGTTAAATTATGGATAATTTTTCAAATCTGATTTAAATTATTTAAGTTTTATTTAAGAACTCATTTGATCTTGTCAGTTTCAAAGCACTGCCTTGATACTTTTAGATGCTTGTTAAACTACAATTTTAATCATTTATGAAATACTTTTAAAATGACTACTTCTTACAATAGATTGCTGTTTCAAAATTAGCTCTTTTAAAAATTACTAGCAGCTGTTCAAATGCTTTGTCAGTATTCCCATAGGATATAGCTAAGGAAAAAGTGCAGTTGACAAGAGTGATTAAAATAAATTAATATCAGACAAGAATTTCATCTAGGAAAATGTTGTTAAATTTCTTACGTTTGTGCCGATAACTATAATATTATGTATATTTTCAAAAGTAAATACAACTCAGTTCAATTAATTTTGTTCTCAAGGTGTGTAGGATTACAACTTTCGTATTTTTTTCTGATTTGTGAAACCTAAAAATGCGTAAACTTTGCTGTGTCCAAGGGCAGCATTTGAATGTTGAAAGGGACCTCATTCCAAAAGTATTGAAGCCAGTCAAATAATCATTTTTCCCTTCAAACCCCATCAAAGGCAATAGACTCAGGTTATAATAAAATATAATATATATATATAACTAAAACCTAATATAATATCAATGAATCAATTAAAATTAGCAATAAAATTGATTAAAATTAGAATTAAATTGCAAAAAAAATTAGGCCCGAAGGCATGGTGAAATATTTATAAGGAAAGGACAAAAAATAAATTTGATTTATGTCACTGTAACTAAAGTTCATTATAGTTCAAAAGTTCTGTAGCCATGTTTGGGAAAAGTTTGAGGGACTACCCTTAGGGGCTTTGGAGGCAGAATGTGATCCGTGGTGCAATTCATTCTGACCCTTGGTGCAGTTTGTTGCATTGAATGATTGTAATCACTAAGAATTGCCCAATAATAATAATTCATCCTTACTCATAATCAGTAATCAGCAAGGTAGAAGACTACAAATAAACTTTAAAGTATACATTTAATTTACTGTTTCTGAGGTCCCACCCTCACCTCAGGGAGAAGAAGGTTCCATAGATGAAAAGGCCTGCTGCATAAGGCCTGCCAACTGTATCTCCCTAAACGGTATAACCCATAGCATGCCCTCTCATGATGTGAGATATGATGTCATATATCATAAACTTGGAAAAAAATGGCTTTTATACAAGGAATTTTAAAACTGTTTCCTTAACAATTATTGAAACCTTTTTTTAACCAACTAGACAATACTTTGATTTGCCTCTCTAACATGCCAACATAGGCAAAAGTTTTCCTTTTTAAGAACTTTACCTACATGGTTTGCAGAAATATAACAATGCTTCATAACTTTTTAATGCCTAAACATAGTTCCATTAAAAGTAGGAACGCAAGTATAGACAACGCATCAATATCTTAGCATGCATTGTGGGGAAACATCAGTCTTTTAAGAGTTAGTCTAATTGTAAGTGAACTGAGATGATTTATTGTGTATTTACAGTGATGAAGCAGCCTGCTTTGCTGTTCAGAAAGGGTTGCAGGCATCCAGAAGTAACATTAAGTTTTTTAAGCATAATGATATGGATGATCTTGAGCATCTGTTACAAGAGCAAGAGATTGAAGATCAAAAGGTATTGGGTTTTGGAAGAAATTAGTGTATAATAGGCAACATTTTTAACTAGATAGCATATTTGAATAACCATTTTTCATTATTTTCAAAACCATCCTGAATGGTAACAATTGAAATAGATTTAGGTGGTTTGTTTAATTTGGTGATTGTTTTGCTTGGAAAAGGCAGTGGTATAACAAACTGGGGGAAAAATCTGCTAGTAGAATTGGATGTAGTTTTCCGCTTATTTTATACATAAATGCATATATGCAGCCAAAGCACCACTGATAAGGCAGTGTAAAAATGCTCAGTAAATTGTTTTGCTCTTGAGAAAAATAGCAGATAGCAATTCTTTGTACCATGCTCCTCCTATGGGTAAAATGTTTATTGAAGTAAAACTCGACCAACATTTGTTTTACAAGATCAAGAAAAAAACACAGTAACCATTTTAATGTTCAAAGAGTGTTCTACTGTATATGGAGAGCATTTTCTCAGCTACAAATATGCTTATTGCACTTCTGATAAAGTGAACAAATTTTTTCAACATTCTATCTGCTTTTGATAACATTTAAAAAGTAAGTTAAAAAATTGTTTTTAGTGAAAATTAATATATGTTCATATTAAATTGTTTGTTTTTCTGCAGAACCCTCGAAAAGCCCGTGTAACACGAAAATTTATTGTAGTAGAGGGGTTGTTTATTAATACTGGGGATATTTGTCCTCTGCCAGAATTGGTAAGTAATTCCTTCTTTTAATATCTAACTAACTTTTGCGGACTACAAACCTAAAAAATGAAAAAAATGGTAAATTGCTTACTAAAAGTGGAATTGATCTTCTATAAATAGATATTAAGTAGTCTTCCCTTTGCCAGCTTTGATGCTGCTGCCAGTAAAATGGTGGCTGATACAGAGACTGAAGAAGATATTTGGTAATGGCAAGTCAGAAGATAATACTTCTCCTGGTTCTGCTTGTCATTCTCTTCTGTTGGAAAACATAATTAATGTTCATATGTTTGCTACAATTTGTCACAGCCAACTCGCCACAAGCAATTACACTAATATTTAAAAAATGGTGGAATAGAATAATTAAATAATGAAAGCAAAAGAAGGGACAAAATGAAATGGGAATGACAAAAATTAAAATATTTGAAAATTTATTACAAATCATTAAATTGTCCTGCGGTGAGTTGTCCCACAGCATGTTGACCATGGAGAGGTGGCCATGGTGAGGTGGCCGCAGCGAGGTGGCTGTGGCAAGTTGCCCCATCTTGTGGATTATAAGAGTCAGTCTCTGGACTACCCTTGTAGGCAAAGTAGTAAGCCTATTCTACAACCGTACACTAAATGTTCCACTGAAGAAAAGTTAAAAAATTCAGCATCAAATCATTCAGCATTATACAATCTGTTCCTTAAAACTGAGTACCTACTTATGATTTTGAAAAATCAGGTTTAAAATCATAGCTACTATGACACTTGAAAGGATGATTTCACTAAGTATTGTATAGTTGTAATGGAAGAATGTGTCAGTAGCCTCTGTAGCCTAGTACAATTTCCGCCAACTTGAAGCAGCAGCAGATTCCACTAATTAAGAAAACGCTTTCACAATTGTCAAGTTTATGTAACATAAATAAATTCAGTTTTTTGGCTAAGGAATATTTCTTCATAGAATATAAACACTGAAAGGTCTGCATTCCTGGGGTCATTTTATACAAGGATGTTGGCTATACATGGTGCTTTTACAAACATTTCCTATGGTTAGCTACTCAAGATTCTACCTTTTTTCCAATACACGACATGTAAGTGACAAAATGTGTTAAAATGTATCTGCATTTTGCAGGATGTACTCTCAAACTTCAAGGTAACTGGCAAAATAAAATTAAAGTATAAACATCACAAAAGGCAATTTGCTTATTTCCTAAGCAAGTAGCTTTGATGAACAAAAAAATGGTTCTAGAAGACATTCAGTCTGTTCATTGGCACATAATGGAAATCTACATCTAGCAACTAAAATGCATGAAGATTGAGTGTCTAGGAAGATTCACAATCATCCAGATCGTGGTTGTCCCGAAGGTGCTTTTTTCAAAAGGTGACTAGACTTGTTTTTTCCCCTTTGAAATCATTTCACTTCTCATACAGGAAGCTTCTTTACTTCTAACTGAATGAGAAGCAAAACCAAGGAAGTCTAATTGTCTTTTGAAAAATGCCTTTTAGGACATGTTGAGTGTTGAGCTGAAGATAGTCAACAGTAGAATATTTTGAGGAGCCTGGTGGCACAATAGTTAAATGCAGTATTGCAGGCAAACTCTGGCCCCAGCCTGCAGTTTGATCCTGATGGAGCTCAAGATTGACTCAGCCTTCCATCTTCCGAAGTTGGTAAAATGAGGACCCAGATTGTTGGGGGCTATATGCAAATCGTGCATTATGCAATATTCAAATTCCACATTGGAAACCACCCATAGCTATTGTGCGATATATAACCCTAAATGCTACTGCTCTTGCTATTTTGATAAATTGTTCCTTCCTGAGTATTCATTAATCATGCATTGCTTTGTGTCATTTGTTAATGCAGGTAAAGTTAAAGTATAAATACAAAGTGAGATTGTTTTTGGAGGAAAGTTTCTCCTTTGGAGTATTGGGAGAACATGGACGAGGAGTTACAGAACATTTTGGAATAAGTGTAAGTCTATGTCATATATAAATGATAGTAGAATTTAAAAGTGGCACGGTGCAACCAAGGGGCTAAATTTTAAGAGGGTTCATAAGGGGAATCTTTTAACTTTTTTAATTAGATGTCTTAATGGGTTAGGGAGGGGGGTGGGAGATCAATTCGGGCAGGTACCTGGAGTGGTCCCACTGAATCATACTTTGGTTCAGTCCAGATCGGAAATGGGTCACGGCGCAGAGGGGTTGGGTGAGGGGGCCCTTGAGGCCCACGGGGACAGGGTGGGAATTGCAATTCCCAGGGCGATTGGATACGGCAGGAGATGGAGAAACGGAGGGCCGAATCATGGCTTGGGAGCGCGCCCCCGCTATCTTCGAGCAGTGGCGCGCTCTGACCCTCTTGTTTCCGCCCGCTCCCCCGGGGACTCAGGAAGTGAGGTCCCTGGGCTTAGGTTGGTCTATATGAATGCCAGGTCCGTGGTAAATAAGGCACCCCTTCTCTGTGAACTTATTGAGGAGGCCGGGGACCTGGCTTGCATCACGGAGACCTGGTTGGGACCAGAGGGGGGGTCCCTCTTTGTGATCTATGTCCCCCAGGTATCCGGGTGCTCCACCAACCGCGAGCCCAGGGTAGGGGCGGTGGGGTGGCCGTAGTTATTAGGGAGACCTTGTTTCCAAGGGAGGTCACTGTCCCACAGATGGTTGGGTGTGAGTCTCTCCTCCTGAGGTTGGGCCCTGGTGGTCAGTTGGGCCTGTAGCTCATGTACCTATCCCCTAGCTGCATGGCAACGGCCCTGCCCGAGCTGCTTGACGCTCTCTCGGAGATTGCGGTGGAATTCCTCAAGCTTTTAGTTGTGGGGGATTTCAACCTGCCCTCTCTGGGGGGGGCGTCGGGTTTGGCTCGGGAGTTCATGGCTTCCATGGCAGCTATGGACCTGACCCAGATAATTAAACAGCCTCCAGATATTAGGTCAGATATTAGGTCAACAACCAACAACCTCACCTGGGCAATCTGGAGTCCAGCTGTAAAGTGGGCATTGTCAGTATACTGCAGCCCGAACTGACGGATAACTTTTTAAATTGTTCTACGCTGTGCAATAGTAAGAAATGGCACTGTACAAGCTGCCAGAAAATCCTGTTATTTCATGCTGTTTAACTGAAATTGTGGAACGCATGGTTTACAATATAAGTTGTATTTAAACAGTTCATAAAACAAATGTAGCCCAATTGTGGGACAGAATAAAAACACTGAATTTGTGAATTTTCCCCAATGTAGTACTAATGAACATGTTTTTGGTCATAGTATCTGATTTTTTCTATATATAATATTCTTTTCTAAAGGAGAGAGGAAAATAAACTGAGGTTAGAACAGTCTCAACTACACTTAGCTATTTTAGAGCTTGATGGTAGAATAAGAAACTTCAAATGGAATATATGTGGTAAGAGAAATGTGAACTTTTTTTTATTTCTTGTACTGTTATTCATAAAGTATTGTTAGTATTTATCTGTACATGACTAAACCCATTGGAGAGTTAGGATTTATTTTCTTACACCTGTATGACTGTAACTATGCTTTCACTTTTTAACATTAAGCAATTGGCATTTCTTGTGTTAGATTGATGACATTGATCTTGTAAGTGCAAATATGGAAAATTCCCTGGCTTCTATTGGAGGATTTTGCTGTGGACGAAGCTTTGTTATTGACCACCAGGTATGTGAAAGACCTTAAAAGACGAACTATGACAGTTATCTTTTTATGGAGCTCTGTAGCCAATATAGGCATTTATTTGCATGTTTATTTATTGATGGTAACAATTATACCCCACTGCAATCAAATAAGACCTTGGTGGGTCACAAGATCTATACAAAATAACTGGGTTATGGTAAGTCTAAATAAAAACATGTCATCAATTTAAAAACCCATAAGAACAATCAGAGACCAGAAAACATGTTGTGTCACATATACACCTGATGGCTGATTCTGCATTGTGAGCACTCCATTAAATAGCTGTTTTTAACATTTTCATGAATTAGGAAGGTTGCTACAAGGCTGCCCCAGAGGCCTCCATTGAAAAGCAGCATCATTTAACTCGAACTCCTTTGCAGGTAGTCCTCGACTTACAACTACAATTGAAGCCAAAGTTTCCATTGCTAAGCAAAACAGTTAAGTGTGTTTTGCCCCATTTTACAACCTTTCTTAAGCAAATCATGGCAGTTAAGTCAGTAACACAGTTGTTAAGTGAATCTGGCTTCCACATTGAAGTTTCTTTTCAGAAGGTCTCAAAAGCGATCACATGACCTAGGACATTGCAACCATCATAAAGGCATGCCAGTTGCCAGTGGCTGAATTTTGCTCACGTGACCAGGGGGATGTTGCAGCAGTCGTAAGTGTGAAAAATTGTTATCAGTCTTCGGTGACATTGTAATTTGGGACGGTCACTAAATGAAGTCAAGGACTACCTGTACTTCATAGAAATGAGAAACTATTAGATATTTTCTCCTGAGATGACCTTTTGGGGAAGCTTATTCCAGTTAGAAGTTTTAGATGAACATGAATACACATCCTCTCAATTCTGTACATATTTGCTACAAATTGCTTGCTCTGCATGTTGTCAATTCAGAATTATATCAATTGTTGGCAGGCACTGAACTTTGGGGAAATACTGTATTGATATCAGATGCTGAAAAGTAGCTTTTATTTGGTATTGAAGAATTGATGTACTTTCCTTGCCAAGAATGAATTTGCCTTGACATGTAGTAGTGACCGATGATGGGTGGAGAGAAAATATCACCAGAAGGATATTAGAATAACAGATAATTGTTCTGTTTCTTTTCTGATCCAATGACCTCACTTATCATAGATATTAGGTTTGTTATATATTCTCTTTGCAATTACAAGGAGGTTGTCTGTGTAGAAGACGGTTGTAACTGCATAGTATTTTTAAATATTGCACATCGAGATTTTTTTGGCATGTTTGAAAGTGATCCATCAGGTCATGTTACGCATATAGCTTTTGCCAGTGTTGGCAAAGATGCAGTTTTGAATTAATCAGACCATGGCCTTCACATATAGATGCTGCCAATAAGAATGTAAACACAGCTATATATTAACTGTTGTATTTACAGCAAGAAATACTGTTTTACTTCTCAAATAGTTTTGAAATAGAAAAGTTAAGTTAGATTTATTAAGTGTTAATGCAGTCATATAAGAGCCAGTTTAGGCTGGAAACCAGGAGACTGTAAATTCTAATTCCTTTTTAGGCATAAAGCCAGCTTGGTGACCTTAGACTGGTCACCCTCTTTCAGGTTTAGGAAGGAGGCAATGGCAAACCACTTCTGAAAAATGTCTATGGAGAGTCTCAGTCATCCAAGTCATGGTTGTCCCAAAGATGCTTTTTTCAAGAGGCAGCTGGACTTTCTTGTTTTTCTTTGAAGAAGTTTAGTTTCCCATCCAGAGCTGAAGAAGCTTCTTGGATGAGAAGTGAAAATGTCTTCAGAGAAAAACAAGAAAATCCAATTGCCTCTTGAAAAAAGCACCTTTGGGATACTTCTGAAAAAACTTGCCAAGAAAGCTATAGGAACTTATCCTGGCAATCACTGAGAATCAGATAAGATTGAATGAAAGAAAAAAAAACCTTATTTGTTGTTATAATGTATATGTGGCTTAAACTAGCAAGAGCCAAATTAGATAAAATACATAATTAACTGATTACTGTCTTTTTGGATTAAATGTTCTTAAATGTAGATTTCTCTTCCTTTCAATTAAACAAATAATTGTATATTTACCAGTAGATTCTGTATATAGATAGTACTTGGAAATGTGTTCCTTTAATATTATTACTTTTGTTCTCAGAGGCTGTCTGGTCAAGGCTATTGCTTTTCAGCCTCTCTGCCTCCTCTCCTAGCTGCTGCCGCCATTGAAGCTCTCAATATCATGCAAGAAAATCCAGGTAATTTTTCTAGAATTTAATCATTGTAGAGAATCAAGTTATGTTTTGAAAAGTACTTTTGAGCTTTGAGAGATACAGATTCATACACTGGTATGGATTTACTGGGTGGTTTTGATTGTCAATCACAGTTGCCTGTAAGGTAATATGGGGTTGCAGTTCATATTTGACTTGAACTGAGAGGTTTCAGAATGATATCTATATTTCATACACACAAATTTATATTCACTTATGTCTATCTTAATTGCAGTGAGAAATGCATAGTGTTGTAACAGAATTTGCAGATCATACATGTTTACATAAAAGGTCTTCCTAGCAGTTTAACTGACTGTAAGAAATGTTCAAAGAGCTTCATTTCATGCACTGCACAATAGAAGAGAGAACAGTGGTATTTGAAAAATGCTATTATGTCCTCCACTCAATAGTTTGCCAAGATTAAATATACCCAAATCCTTTGTCTTTCTTCATAGAGGTTAATTTTTAGTTCTATGAACATCTGCATCACCCTGTCTTTGAACCTGGACCATTTTCTCTGAACCTGTTGTGATCCGCCAGCAGCCTGTGAAGCTGGCAGCAGAGTCAGACAGTGGGGAGGAACATGGGCCAGTTCTGGAGTCTGGGGAGGGCTCGGACGAGGGATCTCTGTCTGACACAGAGATGGGGCCAGGGCCATCTGAGAGTTATGTGCTGACTCCAGAGCCTCCAGAATCTGACATCAGCGAGGCAGAGGAACAGGGGGGAGCCTGTTCCCAGTGCACACTTGCGCAGAGCTGCCAGAAGGCAAGAACAATTAAGACAAAAGGGGCGACTCGGGAGTAAGGCTCGGAGATGATTGGCCCTTCCCATAAGACATAAAGGAGGAGCAAAGGGACATGAGCCTTTGCAGGAAGCAACTTTGTTCATTCTTGCCGGTTTAAAATCTGAAGCTCTGTGTTGACTTTGTGCTCCATTTGGCTTTGTACAGCTAATTGGCAATTTAGTCACTGGCAGTATTTCAAGGGAGATAAAGGTGGGTGCTTATCAGCCTTATCCCGAAAGACTGTGGCAGACTTCTGTTGGACTATTCATAAACTGTTTGGACTCATTACGGGCTGTGAATGCATATAATTCAGAGCTGTTGAAATAATAAAAAGGGTTTGGGGAACAGCGTGTGATTGTTACTGTCTCAGGAAGCCTTGGTCAGAACAGAACCCTTATTAAATTGTGGTACTCAAAACTGTTCACAATAGACAAAGTGTTACCCATATTTGTTAAATACAATTCCAGATTGTTTCAGCATTAGAAATCAGATCTCTCCTGTGAAAGTCACTTACGTGATCTATAGTACAGATAGCCCTTGACTTATGACCACAACTGAGCTCAAAATTTCTGTTTCTAAGTGAGACATCTGTTAGGCGAGTTTTGCCCTACTTTACGACCTTTCTTGCCACAGTTATTAAGTGAATCACTGCAGTTAAATGTAGTCTCAACCGCACAGTGGATAGAAGAGCTTTAGAGGACTCACTGCCCATCAGTATTTTATATCTATGCTTAACTTTCAGATTTGTTAAAGAAAGTCATCCTATGAAAAGAAATTGGCTCGGAAAAATCAAATCCAGCATTAGGATCTCTTACAAAAATTATATAAAATTAATAACATTAAACACTCTTAGGATGTCATCATACAAAATTAGGTGTTGTGGCTGTTATTAAATGAATATTGGAGAAATGAGAGCAGAATGGAAGAGGCACAGTTAAAAGGTTCATAGAGAGTTTATAGAGTTTATTTTTCCTTTGAAACTACAACCCACTCTCTTCCTGCAAGCTACTAGAAGATGAAAGTGCTTGATTCTAGAGCAAGAACAGAGAATGTTGTAAGATGAGGGTCACATTTGTTTTTTAAGCCTTAAGCTGGAAGTCATATTCCAAAAATAGTTGGCATGGCACAGTGGTGGCATTCAAATTTTTTTACTACCGGTTCTGTGGGTGTGGCTTTGTGGGTGTGGCAGGGGAAGGATATCTCTAGTCAGAGGTATTTTGCCGGTTCTCTGAACTACTCAAAATTTCTGCTACCGGTTCTCCAGAACTCGTCAGAACCTGCTGAATACCACCTCTGTCATGGCATAACAAATAGTTGGCATAACAAAATTACATGTGTTTTTAGTTTATATTTAAAGTAATCAAATTTATAAAGCCATTCATATTATGGAAAGCGACTCTGGGAAGTGCACAACAATTAGATAAAAACAACAAAAACAAAATTCTAAAATATAAAAATCCATATTAATAAATATCATAACAGCGGAAGAGGCCTGCCTCAACAGCGGAGCCACCTAAACAAGTCATAGCACAGAAGGCCTTTTAAAATATCCAAAGGGATGGGGCTGATCTAATTTCAGAGGGAAGAATGTTCCATAGGGCGGACACAAGGGTAGAGAAGAGATGTATTGGTATATTTTCTCCTGTGACTTTGGAAAAGTAAAAGACAGGAAGAAGGGACAAATTGCAATGTAGTCTTAAATAGCTATTTAAACTGGTATGTCATGTTTAACGAATTAAATTGATATTCAATGATTTTTTTTTTGTTTATTTTTTTGTTTAGGCATTTTTCAGGTTTTAAGACAAAAATGTAAGCAAATATACAAAGCTTTACAAGGGTAAGTAAATTCATTGTCATCTTATTTAAAACTTGACTTTAAAGAGAAAAATGACTTTTAAAGTGATTATAATAAAGACAACATTTACTGGTCTAAGCTCTATATTTAAGCTATTTTAACAGTGGTGGGTTGCAAAGTAGGTTGCCACCGGTTTGGTGGGCGTGGCTTGGTAGGCGCACTTTGCGCAGGCGCAGGGGCTTTCCAACTCATCTCCTGCAATCCTGCACTCTCCCTGTCACTTCAGCAGCTGACGCACAGCAATCTGTTGTGCCGCACAAAGCAACTGCACTTCAAAAGCAAGGAATAACAATCAGTATGGGAGCCCAGGCGGGTGGGCAGGTCCAACAGCAGCTCCTCAGAGAGAACTGGTTCAGTCTCCGCTGATCTTTGGCGCCACCAGTACGCCAGAACCGGGCCAAACTGGTAGAATACCACCACTGTATTTTAGTAAGAACAACTGCTTTTTTTTAAGAATACAATTCTTTATTGGCCAAGCGTGATTGGACACACAAGGAATTTGTCTTGGTGCAAATGCTCTCAGTAATACATAAAAGAAAAAATACATTCGTCAAGAGTCAAGAATCATAAGGTACAACACTTAATGATAGTCATAGGGTACAATTAGCAATCAAGTCATACTAGGAAACAGCCCATATAAATCGTAAGGATACAAGCGACAAAGTTACAGTCATACAGTCACAAGTGGGAGGGATGGGTGATAAGGAGTGATGAGAAGATTAATAGTAGTAGTAGTACTGCAGACTTTGTAAATAGTTGAACAGTGTTGAGGGAATTATTTGTTTAGCAGAATGATGGCTTTTGAGGAAAAACTGTTCTTGTGTCTAGATGTTCTGGTGTGCAGTGCTGTATAGCATCATTTTGAGGGAAGGAGTTGAAACAGTTTATGTCCAGGATGTGAGGGGTCTGTAAATATTTTCACAGCCCTCTTTTTGACTCGTGCAGTGTACAGGTCCTCCATGGAAGGCAGGTTGGTAGTAATTGTTTTTTCTGCAGTCCTAATTATCCTCTGATAATTTTTACTATAACTATAGCCTAGCGCAGTATAGTTAAAAAAAACGCAACTCAAAATATTTTTGGGTTGAAAAAAGTTTATTGTAGTACATTATAGGCCGCATTTTCTTACTATATTTAAAAATTTAGAAATTTTCTAAAAAGAAATATTCCAGATATTTTGGTGATATGGTAGACATGTATTTTAAATTGTAAAGCATAATAAACATTATATGAAAAGTAGTTTTTAGGCAACCACAGCTAGTTTTCCCTGGGAAGTTACATTATTATCAGCAAAAGCAACATTAATAACAGAAATGCAATAGATCTTAAACGAAAGTTGGGACACAGTTAAGATACAATTACTTTAAGAACAGGTTTCTTATTACTAAGCACCTTTACTATCTTGTTGAAAAATATCTCATTTGTATTAAGGAGGCTTAGCTCCTGTATTAATGCAGAGAGTATTGACCAGACTTTTAAGGTGGAGCTATTTGAACCTCTCTTGTCTGAAAATCACATCTGTATATCCCAGTATATTTTAAACAAGAGATGTCATGTTACTGTCCTCTGAGTCTTGATTAGGGTCTTTGCAGTTCTTATCCATCAATCTGTTCTTGGTTTTTCCTTTAAAGCTCTAAAACAAAAATACTATATTCCAGATGTTCTGCAGAACTATTCTGGATCAGCCATGGTTCAGCCGGAACAACACCTGGAATATTTTTCTTTTCTTTTTGCTCCCAGTTGTGCTTGAAATCATATCTGCAAGGACATTGTCATGATTTTTATGGGATAGTGGAGCTCTCCTCCCAATTATATGTTCCAACATATCCTATTAAATGGGCATATCCTTCATCTTCCCAAATATCCCCTTATCTTCATTTTCTCCTTCCCTGTTTCTCATCAGTCACTGATGTTCCAGCCTGATATAACTCGATCATCTCACCAGCACTTTGAATTTCTCAATAGCTTTTTCTTTTGTGCTATCTTGCCTCTTCTCAGTTACCAAAATACTCTTAGCTTTTCTCACTTTTACTTTTCTCCAGACACTTCTTCCTGGAATTAGAGGGTTGCAGTTGATATCCAAAACAAAACACTCCTGCTTCGTTTCACATCCAGACTAAATATGCATCTTGGAGCATTAACCACCACCCAAAAGTAGCTGTACCGTGCACAGAACAATCTAGGCATAAATCATTTGGCATATCTCTATTTTAATCCCAATTAAAAGAGTAATGTGGATTACTTCTTATCAATATACAGTGTATTAGAAATTAAAACTGAGAAGTGATAAAATATGTATTATTTGACTTCTTGACCCCCTGAAAGGCTCTCGGGCATCTCCCGGGTTTCTAGACACACTTTGAGAACTGCTGCTTTAGAATATGATCAGCTTGCTTATAAAAAGCTAACTGCTGTTCTCTCATGCACTCTTAATTGATTGACCTTTTGTCTGAAAGGGCCTGTGTCTGTCTCTTTGCTTTGCTTATTCTTTTCTGACGAGATGTGTACTTGAGTCAGATGACAGTTTATTTTAAGTAACTGACGAAAGTAACATAGAAATCAACTTGAGGTTTGTATAGCAGCCTCTAGAAATTCAGACTATGTTTATTACAGAGTGTTGTTTGGCCAAAACCTGAAAATGTCAAAGCTTTGATTTGGCTGAGGTTCAAAGGTGTCTTCTCACATTACCCCAGCTGTTCCTTTTACAACCATTATTTTAGTTTCTGAAATATTTTAACAGACTGTTTTGTTAGAAATGTCTGACGGAATTCAACAATATGGATGCTTCCGAGAATAGTATATTGATTTCACAATTTTCATCTTGCTGTTTACCGGTAACAGCAGCCTGTAATAAAATAGGGTTTTGTTTGTTATTAATTAAATATACGTGTTATTTTAATTCTGGATCTGTTGTTTTCTCATTATCAAATAAAAATACATCTACTAAACCAAGTAGCAATTTGGAAAGGTTTATAATAATTTCTATAATTGCCAACAGCACTCCATTGGGATTATAACTTCCCACAATATTACAAACTGATCTCCATTGATTGCATATTTATTATGAGCTTCTTGGATTCTTTTTTAAATAGTATACTTCTGTATACTATTGTAACATGTAAATAATCAAGAAATTTATTGTGTATAAAAATCTGAATAATAAAATATATTTTAGGCTCAAAATTGCCTAAATGTTAGATAATATTACTATGCTTACATTGTCATCTTACATTACAGTTTTAATGTAGGTGCTGGTTCTCTCTTGGTAATGGCTTTCTATTAACAAATAGCTTTCATAACAAATGACTGGTACATTGCAAAATCTCAATAAGTATATATTGGTACCTTTTTTTATTCTGTTGTCTTTAGAATTAAGATTTTCTACAGGTAATCCCAGCCCCTTTCCAAAATAATGGGCTTAAGTCTCTTCATGCACACCTTTGCATTGACTATATAATCCATTTAGGACATTGTCCACTTGCTCTCAATTTTGGTTTCATTGATTTAATTCAGTTAATTAGATCAGCAGTTCTGTGTTGGCAATGCTTTTGTGAATAATTGGTAACAGTAAAAATACATTTTAGGAAATGCCTTTTTTCTGCTCATCTTAGCTTAGAAGTATATTTATGGCATATACAACTCTTAAGTGGCTCAGTGCTGTTAAGGCTTTCAACCTGTCAATCATAAGCTAGAGCAATAGCTTCTGTAGGAGTAGGAGAAGAGATAACTGCAGAAACAATGCCTAATCATATTGCTTCAAGGAGCATGTCCAAAAGTAATATGGTATGCCCCTTAGAACACCTAGAATTAGATGGTATCCCAAGAAAATTATCATTCATCTAATCTAGAAATCTTTTCCTTTTGACGCTTAACAAGTGTGGCTAAGACGCTAAGCTTATCGATCAGAAAGATCGGCAGTGAGGCGGTTCGAATCCTTAGCACCGTGTAACAGAGTGAGCTCCTGTTACTTGTCCCATCTTCTGCCAGTCTAGCAGTTCGAAAGCACGTAAAAATGCAAGTAGAAAAATAGGGACCACTTTGGTGAGAATATAACAGCGTTCCATGTGCCTTTGGCATTTAGTCATGCCAGCTCATGGAAACTTCTTCAGACAGCGCTGGCTCTTCGGCTTTGTAATGGAGATGAGCACTGCCCCCTAGAGCCGTAAAGTGCGAGGGGAACCTTTACCTTGTAGAAAAATACTGATATAGCTAACCTGAACGGTAACAGGAAAGTAGGTCAGGCAGGCTAGATAGAAGAACTATTCATGGTTGTCTACAGCTAACACTAACAACCTGCTTCATTACATACTGTTTGTTTCTACTCTTATGGAAGATTGCGGGTAGTGATGTTAGTGATCAGGTCATCTGCCTTGAGGTGAAGTGTGGACTTGATTATGTAATTTCTGTTTTGCAGCCTTGCACAAAACCAAGCAGTGTGTTACATCCAGTTCACTGTTACAGCAAAACTGTTTTTTTCAGTGACATTTATAACCCTGTATTTGATTTAACATGTTTTTTTTTGTGTGTGTGTAGGATTCCTGGTCTACGACTAGTGGGACAGTCGTTTTCCCCAGCATTACATCTCCAGTTAGAAGAAAGTACTGGATCTCGAGAAAGTGACATGAGGCTACTGAAAGAAATTGTAGATTATGTAAGATTTCTTTTAAAAATGTCGAATCCTTCAAAACTGAATTTGAACAAGAAACATGACCCAATAGTTTTGTGCTTTGTCATGAGTCTTAAACATCAGTCTTCAGTTACTGCTAGTATATTTACAAAGAGAGGACAACAGACGAACATTATGACAACATTGTTTTGTTTCACAATATTTGCTTGTTTCAATAAACTTTACATTACATTAACTGTACTTTGTTATTAATTAAGCTGCGGCATGAAACCAGAGTTGTTAGTAGCCACAAAAATTTCTATATGCTTCAAGGTGCACTTACAGAAGTGAGGCCTGGATTGAAGCAGACAACAAGCGAAGCACAAATGGAAAGGGTATTTTTACTAATTGGAAGAAAGGAATAGTAGAGAGAACTGATTGAAGAGTGGTGCATTATTGGAAGGGGTGTGTGTGAGGGAAGAGAAAACAGCAACTGCAGAAACTAGGATAAAAACTAGGACCAAAGAAAATTCCTATTATATATTTCATAATAAAAACATTAATGGGCAGCTCATATACTTAGTTGTATAACTGGTTCTATGTTTTGTCCCCAGTGTATGAACAGAGGTATTGCTTTTACTCAGGCTCGCTATTTGGAAAAAGAAGAAAAATATCTCCCTCCACCCAGGTTAGTAATTACTTCATTCTATTAAAATAAAACTTTTCAAGTCTTGTACTGTATAGTTGTGCCAGATTGTACTGGAACTTATACATTTTGAATATTTTTACTATGTTTCTAAATTGCCATTAAATATAAGACAATTACAGGATTCTTTTTTAATTCAGTGGCTGAACAATGGAATGTAAAAATAAGAAACAAGGTTTTTTTTATATGAAGCTCCCTCAAACTTGATGGAATCATGAAAGGTGTTAAACTATGGTTGATACGAGTCACTCTATTAGCCAGTTAATCCCAGTATTATCTATTTGGAGTAGTGGTCCTTTTTCACAGATTGACTGTCCCGTTTATGTATATTTTTATTTATTCATTTTTTAAATCTACCTTTCTCCCAACAAACAGACAAAGTAACTAGTACAGTCCAGTGAACATAGTAACAATGACAACTATTTACATATTATAATTAAAAGTAAAATATCTTTTTTACTTTATAAGTAAAATAAAACAAATCCATCCAATCTATTAAAGAATCATAAGGTTGGAAGGTCTTCTAGACCAACCCCCTGCCCAAGGCAAAGTTTCTTAAACCATCTCAGACAAATGATTGTCCAATCTTTAAATGTCAATATCTGTAACAGTACAAGAACAAAAACTGGAAATAGAATCTCAATGGAGAAAACAATCTACATTCTTAGACTAGAGTCTCTCCTTTGTTGCTACTCCATGCCTTAGAAAGTCTTGGTAGAATTAAGATAGGCTAAGGATTGATTTTAAAAGATATGCAGATTTGCATGAGTTTGAGAGAATATAATCTCTCAAATAACTTGTGGGGCTTGGAAAATAACCACACTATTAATTGCATTAGGAAAGAAATTAGGAGCCATTAGAATTGATCTAATAAATCTGATTACAGCTTTTAACTTCAATATGTACAGGTGTAATTATATTAATCTCTAGATATTATAAGGCTTTTTTTAAAACTGTCAATAGATGTCAATTTTTAACTGTCAAAAAGATGTCAATTAACTGTTTTTGTCTCTTCCAGCATACGGGTGGCAGTGACAGTAGAACAAACAGAGCAGGAATTGGAAAAAGCTGCCTCCCTTATCAGAGAAGCTGCAGAATCTATACTAAACTGAAGTTGGATTGTTTCAATTTCTGTCTCACGCAATATTAGGATACTGGTGTTTTCACAGTGTGATGACTTGCACTTCAGAGATTTAAATTATTTGGATTATCATCTGATGGAACTGAAAGTTGGACTTTATTGGGTCATTTCACACACAAAAACAGATATACAAATACTGGAATACTGAACATACACTATGTAAAAGTTCAGCTCTATTTTTACATTGTTTAAATTGGGGATCATTGTTATACTGATATTTCACTTGAGCAAGATGATGTCTCCATTCTCAAAAGTCTTTCTTTCCTTTGTTTTCTAAATGCATTTTGAAATAAGTTAAAGTACATGAAAAAAGGATATGAAAGTTTTCAGAATACTCTTAATTTAATCATTCTTTGTAAAATATACTGTTTCGAACATTTAAAAAAAACTTGTCAAAATAAATACTTAACATGATATTATGGGATCCTATGAAATTAAGTATTTAAGGAGCTTTTATTACCCTTGTATACAAATTGTTTAGATCATTCCATCTCTGAATTTCTTGAAAACATTAGCTTTTTAAAAATCTTCGTTGAATTTAAATTGTATATCTCATTTCATTCCAGTTCATTCCATTATGAGTTGCCATTTACCTTTATTTACTATGTACTTAACTTTAACACCAGTGCTCCAGCTATTGATAATGTGCAGTCATTTAAAGCCATAATATGGACATAAATTACCTATTTACACTTCAGGTGGAATGTGAGTTTGTATATTAAAAGAGTTTTATGCAAGGTTGATGTCTTCATGAAATACAGTTTCACAGAGCTGGTGTTTGGCAGCAAGAATAAAAATCTGGCACAAAGAGAATACAACAATAATTTGGTAGGTGCTTTAATTACTGGATAAATTAGTTTAGGAAAGGTATCTATGTTATATATACTTACTGCTAAAAAATTTAACTAATTAGAAATTTGTACATGTCATTGCATGGAGTTCATATCATCTGTATTAAAGCATTTCCAAACTTTATACTTAAAATGTAATTGTTGGAGATCACAAAATCTTTGGCATAGATTTGCAAGATATTACAGTAAAGCAACAGTCAGTTATACCAAAAAAGTTACAATATGCCAATATTCTTGTAACCTTCAAGGTAGCTGAGATGTTGTGATATATGTAATGTGAATTGCTACAAGTAGGGTTCCAATCTCGTGATTAAGACTATGTTTAAGATTTTCTAATATGTCCAGGTTGGATTCTTTACCCTTGTGCCTTCTTTGGTTGCTGCTAAATGGATTTGTGCTATATTTGGACATATTTTTTTAATAAAAGCATATATTTGATCCAGTATTTCAGTTATTTCTGAATTTTTTTGTTACGTTGTACCCAATTGTGTGCATCAATTACAGTAATTGTTTCTGATTTAAAAAAAATAGCTGAATCTGATTTGGATCGATTTGGAGCACTTTCTGCCACAAATTTAAGTATCCTTTTGACAGTTATTTTAAATCAATAGTTGGCTTCAATTTTGTTATCTAATTAGATGATATTGTCAAAGTTACTCCTCCAAAATGTCTCCCAACCCAGCAGATAAATATCAATATATGTGGCAGTTGAGCTCTAACTCTTATTATCTTCAATAAGCTAATAATTAAGTTGCAAAGATAAATAATTACAGTACAGAGTGGTCTTCAGATTGGAACAAATTTGACAGATATGAAGACAAATTGATGATATGCAAGTTGAATACACCAAAATGGACCAAATCAGAAATTTATGATAAGCAAATTTATTATATTAAAATGGACCAAACAGAATCTCCAGGCATTATTTGGTAATATAGAAAATGAGAAGAATTAATTTTTATGTATCACACCTGAGTGTGCAGCATCTGATCTGGTGTTTCTAGTATCTCTAAGCCACTAGTATAACACCTGCATATATTGTCTGGAGATATTTGCAGTGTAAACCATTGTTTAGAGGTGAAAATTACAGGATAGTACGGGAGCACAATCTGAGGCTGCAATTAGAACCAGCTCTAATAGTCTTTATTGTGACACATAAAAAAATCATCTGTATCAATCCAGCTCAGGGAAACCAAACATTTTATATCGATAGTACTTAGATTTATGAATCTGAATTACATTAATCAGCTTTCTGGCCAGGGTGATGAAAAGTTTTCATAGCAGAAACAGTAATGTTTTATGTGATGGAATGGAATGAAATAGAATACACACCTGAGGGGAAAAGGTTGTTGAAATGCTAAAAATTGTAAAGGAAATCCTCAAAAGCCATTAAGAATAAAACACCACAGTACAAAAAAAATGGTGTTTTTCTTCAATCTTTCTGCTCCTGAAATGCAGAATTTGCTAATGCTAAACCACAAGAGTAGCTGTGGTTGTATGCGGAAAATATTGTTATGAGAGATTCCCTTTTAATAGCAATAAAGACAGATGTCTAGATATGAAAAGAATCTTAAAGAGAAAGTGGGGAAAACAAATGGCAACATTCCTAAAAAGAATGCTTCAGTGTATTTTGAGAAATGTCAGCAGAGAATATACCTGGAGTAAGAGCACCTTCTGCTTCCTGCTTTCCTGCAAGATCCTGTATTTAATCTTACAATTAAAATAGCATCAAGATTCATAATATGGATTTCCCAATCTGGTTTACATTTCAAAAGGCTGAAATCAATCTTGAAAGTCTGAATGCATCTCTCTCCTCCTCCATCTTCAAGGGAACTAAGGAGGGTGAAGTCTTGAGAGGTTTCTCAAATTATGTTTCTGCCTTGGACTCATATTTCTTTTGTCCGACCATTGTCTTAGTTGCGGTTCTTGGACATTATTGCTACTACCCTTTACAAAGCCACAGTTCAAGTGGAATCGGGATAGGCACTGCCAGATTTCCACATAGTGCTGAACTTAAAACATACGTTTAAAAAGATTAGCCCAGTGTAGATGTAGACAGTGAGGTATCCCAGTCACCCTGTATGGCTGGCTCCTCCTGATGCTTATCCTATCTAACTGAAGTAATATTATAATCAGTTTATTTCAAAGGTAAATAATGTGCAGCTGGTAGGTTGAAAGGACAGTGCCAGCCTCTAGCATTATCTTTATTTCAAAGATCGCCTTTAGGGCCTTTAGCTCCAATGGTGTTCTGAGAAAATAACAGGGCTTTGTTTGAAAGACTCTTTAAGTATGACCACCTGCCTTCAAAAAGGCTACCGGGAGGTAAATAGGTCCACAGATTCACTATGCTGTGCTTGAATTATGTACTTGCAACAGGGAAACTACAGGGAAAATGTTTGAAGTAGTGCTGTTCTGCTGAGATGAGCTGGTGCTAAAACAGACTTTATGCAAAATAGATAATATGCAATTACAGTCATTATCACCTTGAAGACAGAAAATTAAACCAACAGAAACATTCAGAAAAAATGTGTGATTCTTAAAGATGAAATCTATCTTTCTCAACTCATAAAAATATGTTAGAAGTGGAAGTTTACTAAGTATATTTCTCTTTCGGACTTCTGAAATGTGATCCTGGTCACTGATGAATGGTGGACTGTCTTTATTGTTCTTCCCCACCCCCCTTCTCCTTCCATCTGGAGTTTATTACTTCAAAAAGACCTGGGGAGTGTTGGCATTTGCTGATATCTAGCCGCTACTGCACACCCAGGTTACATCCTTAGAAGAGTTATAAAATGTATTACAGCAGCAAAAGAAATATCCTGCATATGCCTTCAGCACATATGAATTTAATGTTCATTGCAACAGAAAATGGAGATGTCTGTTCAGGTGGGTATACGCATATATGTGATATTTGTTTTGTTTTCTCACAACATGGAGAAATATGAGCCGATGTGCGTTTCCCCACTTATCCCTAGTATATCATGACATTTTTGCTATATCCCCATGACATTGCCTTTATCTTGGTCCAACATGAGAATGAAGAATATCATAAACCAGCTGCTCATTCACAGTTCTGAGGAAGGTTGAATTTTTGTAAATATCCTAGAATAATTACTCTAGGGAGGAGTTCTCCATTTGTGAATTGTAAAAATGTACTGTAAGTCTATCAAACTATGTATTTCGTACTACCATTCATTACTATTCATAATAAATGACATGTCAACATTTACAATTCTTAAAATCAATAGATGGTGAAAATCCCCAGTGAGTTTATGGGATTAGATAAATCTTGCACAAAAGACCTTAGGAAAAATCTTTCATTTCAAACTCCCCTTGTTTTCCTTGACTGGATAAATACATGAAAACAATCATATTGGAATGGAAGTCCACTTGGATTAGGATTAGGCTTCCATGAATTTGGAGAAGAAAAGAAGCATCACTAATTGATTTAGAGAGGCTCATTATTTTCCAAGGTTGATTGAAATGGATGTTAATGTCTGTAAGGTATTTCAAGTAGATTGATCAATTATTAATATTATTAATTATTAGGATTTCTTTAAATTGAAAGGACATCCCCCCTAGAGTCTAGGCTATCCCATTATAGTTCCTTTGTTGAAAGATTTCTTTTACTCAAATATGGCTACGATAGGATTATGGCGACTTTAATTTTCCTGACCTTCCACTTTATTTTCGGATTAAATCCAAGTGATCAGGTTCCAAAACCACCCAGAACACAATTAGATACTTTTCACACCAAATTATTTAAAAATTCAGCTGTATTTCCAAGATAAAGAGCTGCAAGGTGTAGTTGAAAGAATGGAAGTATCTCTTCCATCCTGATGTGCATTCTACATGAACAATATATAGCATGGAAATCCCAGTTACATAATTGCTGTAAAGCCGCCTTTTGGAATTTATGAGCAAGTAGCAGTATTAGTATTTTAGATCAGCTTATTGCCAACCACATTTTTAAATCCTTTGTATTTCAGCAAGTGAATTTGGATGATCAGAAATTGAGGAATGGCAATATATTCAGTTAAAATGTATTTTGCTTTTATAGGAACGTGATAGCTCAGTGGTTAAAGATGCTGAGCTTGTTAGCTGGAAAGCTGACAGCCTGGATTTGAGACCTGAGCCCTGTGCTATGGGGTGAGTTTCCATTACTTATCCCAGCTCCGGCCCACCAGTTGTTCGAAAGCATGCAAATGCAAGTAGATAAATAGGTACCACTTCGATGAGAAGGTAACAGGATTCCGTGCATCTTGGCATATCTGGCCACATGACCATGGAAATTGTCTTTGGACAATGCTGGCTCCTTTGGCCAAGAAACGAAGATGAGCACGGTGCCCTAGAGCTGCACATTATTGTACAGTAATGCCCTTACCTTTACCTTGCTTTCATAGTTTTAGTAGTATCTAAAATTCAAGATTTACTTCCAGCTTTGGATTTTCACTCTAAATCAACAAATAGTAAACATAATAATTCTAATAGTAATTATCCCGAACAAAGTTGGAATATAAAATTGCAGTATCTCTATAGAATCAATGAGACTTTCATGGAGTTCCTCTAGTATTGTCTGTGTTCCTTTTCAAGCCATGGAAGATGCAAGTTCCTCATTAAAATACGGGAGATCTTATCTTCAATTCCAGTTTAAGTGGTTGCGATCCAGAGAGTTCAATTGAATCAAGGAATTCTGCTGGAAAATGAGTAATGTTGGTTCCTTCACTGACAGCAGTGGCAGGAACAATATTCTTTCAGCATTCCAGGGAAGCATCTACTGCATATGGAATTGATTTTTCTTACCATTTTATTGAGACAAACTAGGATGGAGTTTGAGAACAGTTCTTCGGAATTGTTAAATGTTGGGTAGATGAAATGTACATATTTTACCATAGTTCTTGTTGGCAGAACCATATGTTCAGATAATTCTATTTCATCATTTTGATTTTTCTGAATTTTGTTTTGGCCAACATCCAATAAGAACTCAGGATATTTTCCTTCTTCCTCCCTCAATCACATATTTCTTTTAATTGAAACTTGACAAAGCATTTCCACAAGTATGATTTTTTTTGTTGCATGAATTCTGCATATCCACATTTCCTCATTTCACAATTAGTAGAAACTGACAAAAATTACCACATCACTAAAGGCCTCATTTTTTGCCACATATATAAGGAAGATATATGTGGCTACAGCTTCAATGATGGTGACTTTGTTGGCAATTTGTGCATTAAGTTTTCTCTCATGTTCAAATGCTGGTCTCTGGTCAGGATCAATAACAATGGAAACTTCTGGCATGTCTCAAATTTGTTCTTTTGCAGGCTGAAGGGACTCAATATATGGGTTTTACTGTAATAGTCTCTCCAATAATTCGACAATCTCATGTTGAATTCTGTCATTGTGGAATATATTAATTCTTAATTCCAAGCTATCTTGGAGATCCATGAAGTAAATTTGAATAAATTTGGCTTGCTGATTAGGATCTGCCATTAACTGTTCAGTGTAATGATGGAATTGCCCTTGTATAATCATAGGATTCCATCTGTTCTTCATTAGAAGACCTTATTTGGGACCAAAGGATGTCATTTGAAAGAGACAGTTATTTTGTCTGATGTTCTTCTTGAACTCATTTGCAGTAAGTTCATCAATGCTATATAGATTGAGCACTTCCTTAGGTAAAGGTTGAAATACCTTATTGTGACCTTTCCCTTCATGCAGCAGAAAATGGTGGTTTCCTCAGAGAATAGGAACACATAACACTAGCAAAAGGCAGACTTTGGTCATGATACCAACAGAAATATATCATGCACACAGTGCATTTTGCCTAGCTATTTCTCTCTTGAGGTCTTCTTGTTGAAAGCAGATATTGTTGTGTTGAGGAACTCTCACAATAATTAGTGTTTGCCACATATTTTTGAGTTGGTGTTCCCTTTCCTCTGCCATCTTTTCTTGTTTCCTCATGCTTTACCTTTTCTTGTAATTCTGGAGAAGTGCAATCCTTTCATCCTCTCTTTCTTGAGCTCTCCTCCTCCTTGCTGCACCCCAATGACATTTGGTGTCATCTCTTACCCAGGACATCCCCGCTCTTTCCACATGACATAATTATGCTGGTGGTGTTTTAATTTAGTGTAGTTATTTTTACAACAGTGTTGGACATAGCTGTTCTCACCTCAGCATAGTTGAGAATCCCTGCCAGCTTCTCCACTGAGTTAGAGAAAACTATCATAGACAGTTTACACACAACTCTTTGTGTGTGCTGTAAAACAGCTTATGCTTTTTTTGTACACAGATTCTGACCTGGATTGCAAAAATCAGATGGCCATGATGAGACAGAACATTCTAATTTGTTGTGCCATTGTGTGATCATTCAGAGTTTTGTAGCCTTGATCTGGGACCCCTATCTCAAATGTTTATGTGTTTGAGTGTAAATGTGTGTGTATGTGTGTATCTGCATCTGTACATACCTGATGGGATCTAGTACTGTGATAAGCCTTCTATGATTGTTTAGTTTTGGCTTAGTAGGCTATGTTCATCCAATCCTTTGGATAATAAACAAGGATTTGTGGTTTATTGAGCCAGCAGTGGTTTATTCAATAAGCTATGGTAAGCAAGCCTGGCTTAATAAAATGTGTCAGGAATCACATGCCCACAGTTTGGGCATGAATCTACTGACATGCTTCCTTGGAATCAGTTCAGCTCTGGTGAAAGTGATTCCTTGGCATCAGTTCAGCTCTGGTGATCACTATGACAAGAGATCAGATGTGCATATTCTGTCCTGCTGGAACATTAGTTCCAGAACTCCATAGAATAATCTGTCTCTTGGCTATCTCTTCTCCTCACTTCATCCCTTTCCAGGGGGTTTGTTCTTGCAATGTGCAAGTCTGGTATGTATTTAAATAACATTTAGTACATTCAGGAGCACAGGAAACAGAAATAATCTGCCCTACGGCTTTACCAATATCAATGAAATCACTGGCAGTAGGTTAAATGTGCTCATTTGGTCAGTAGTGCACAGGTGTTATTTTCTAACTCAAAATAGATTACAGAAAATTGTTCAAGGGAAAACTATTTTCATGCTGTTTTAGCAGCCAGTCTGCTTATATTTCGGTTGAACTGCAAGAGAGATACACCCCCCCACCCCACCCGTGCAATGTGTTTTGTGAGGAAACAACCTTAACAATTTCATTCTCCACTTGGCCTAAGACCTAAAACATTTTTTCTGAAGCTTGGAACAGGCTTGCTGGCTCTCTCTTTCAGCCAAAAGGCTGACATGTTAAATTACACCTCGTCACAGTGAAATTAAACACTAACTTTCTCGGAATCCTTTTTTCCTCTGTGTCAGGCATCTATGTATATGTATACAGAACATTTTTCTCTACGAGCAACATATGACTATAAGGCAGGAGTCTGGAGATTGCAGACCAACATCCAAGTTGAGCCTCATTTTCATAAACCCCAAGATCAGGACTGCTACAATCCAACAAAAGTGATACATTGGGAAGACAGAAGATTTTAAAAGACTTCAAGAAGGCAGCTGCAGTTTCATGATTGAAACTCTGACTCTTTTTTTAACATGTGACGCACATTAAAAAGGGGTAGAGATTTGATTATGCAGTCGTGGCCATCATCTTGCCTTACCTGACTGCCCTTCCCCCAACTTCTCCATCCAGCATGAACAAAGAATGACAGTTGTATAAATTAAAAAGGATGGATCTGATATTTATTTTATTTTATTTTATTTTAATTGGTTTTATATACTGCCCTTCTCCTCAAAGGGACTCAGGGTGGTTTACAGGGCAATTAAAAAACATACAATACAAATATTAAAATTAAACTCAATTAAGCCCCACCCATATCAAATTTTAAAAAATTTAAAACAATGGTTAAAAACAATAGTTCCAATCAAAAAATTTAAAATATCTCATAGGGATAGATCGGCTTGCTTAAACAGCCATGTCTTAAGGGGGCGGCGAAAGGCTCCCAGGTCAGGGACAGTCTGGATCTCTACCAGTAGCTCATTCCAGAGGGCAGGGGCAGCCACAGAGAAGGCCCTCCCCCTGGGGGCCTCCAGCCGACATTGTTTGGTCAACGGCACCCTGAGGAGGCCAACTCTGTGGGCCTGCACTGGCTGATGGGAGGATGTCATTGGCAGTAGGTGGTCTCACAAGTACCCTGGGCCTAAGCCATGGAGCGCTTTAAAGATCATAACCATCACCTTGAATCGCATATAATGAATGATATATACAGTTGTATGGCAGCAGAATTCATCTACAAAACTTTCTTAGCTTCTCAGACTTGAAACAGCTCAAAGCAACAAAGTATAAGTAGTCCTCAACTTACGACCACAGCTGAGCCCAAAATATCTGTTGTTAAGCGTGACATTTGTGGAGTGAATTTTGTCCCATTTTATTTATTTATTTATTTATTTTTGGGACTTGTATGCCGCCCCATCTCCGAAGACTCGGGGTGGCTCACAGCTAAAAACAACAATAATAAATAATTAAAAAAGATTAAACCAAATTTAATCTTTTTTAACCAACAAGCCCAAAAGATGAATTTACAATACTTAAAAATATAAAACCATCCCCCCAAGAAGGGTCACAGCCCAGATTGGTCAAACAACCAGGTCTTCACATCATGGCGGAAGGTGCGGAGGTCAGGGGCCAGGCGGAGCCCCAGGGGAAGTTGGTTCCAGAGGTCAGGGGCCGCGACAGAATAGGCTCGTCGTCGGGGGACCGCCAGCTGGCATTGGCCCGCCGACAGGACCCCAAGGAGTCCTTGCCTGTGTGCTCGCACAGGGCGGTTGGCATTCGATGTCAACATTTCTTGCCACAATTGTTAAGTGAATCACTGCAGTTAATAAATTAGCAATATGGTTCTTAAATGAATCTGGTTTCCCCATTGCTTTTGCTTCTCAAAAGATTGGAAAAAGTGACCACATGACCTTAGGACACAGCAATGGTCATAAGTATGAAGCACCTGACCAACATCTGAATTTTGATCACATGATCATAGGGATGCCACAAAGGTTGTAACTGTGAAAAATGATCATAAATGATGGTCACAAAAGGTGATCTCATAACCCTGGGACACTGCAACCAAAATAAATACTAGTCAGTTGCCAAGTGTCTGAATTTTGATCATGTGACCATGAGGATGCTTCAACAGTCATGAATGTGAAAAACAGTCATAAGTCATCACTTTTTTCAGTGCAGTTGTAACTTCAAACAGTCATTAAATGAACTGTTGTAAGTTGAAAACTACCTGTAATGAAGTTTTTGACTCCTCCAGAACAACTGTCAATCCAGAACCATGTGTGAAGTGAGAGTTGCAACTTAGCATCACTGTAAAGCAAGTTAGGCTATATCTCTCCTGTGAACCAAAGCAAGAGCTAGCAAAATATCTCTTATCTTGTTTCTTGTCACAATTCCTATTAGCAGAATTGCATGATCAAACTTCTTAGGTCCAATCTTTCAGACATATATCAAGTGGAGCACATTGAGAGAGAAGATCCTATGTTGAATTGCTTTCCAATTTAATGAATCCAGCCAGCCAATTATGAGATCTATTTAAGATCTTACAGAGCTCCCTGCTAACTATAGCAGGTAGTACTGAGCTAGCTTGCAGCTCCTTTTCTTATTATGCTATGCATATTCTGTGTTTTTGCAGGTGGGCTATCTTTTGGATGCAGAATTATGTATCTATGCATTCTCTGAAACAAATCTTTGGTAAATTTATAGGTGGTTTGGAGGTGGAAAGGGATTTAAAATGGTCTGGAAAGAGTTTTCACATACAATTCCAGACAATTTTATAATTTAATAAGTGCATCCCCTTTCCTTTGTTATCTCTTACTTCCTATTCCAGTTCTCTCCTCTTTGAAACAGAACATATTATTATGCAAGGAAAATGCAAGGTTCTATAAAAATGAAAAATTAACATGCATTTTAGAGTTCCAGAAGCCTGCACAGTGCTGTGTGAATGAAAGTAGATTAAATATATTGAGTTTTAAGAATTTGAGTCTAAAGGTGCAGTTGAGATCATTTGAGTGAGAATGCAAAGACAAAAACAATGTGTGAATGAAAGAAACAGCCAAGCAATAAGAAGAAGTGAATAATACTCTCCTGAACCAGATTACAGAACTTTCACAGAAGAAACACATAGTAAAAATGCAATACTATTTAGAATCAACTTGGTCAAGATTTCAAGGGCCCCAAAACTCCTCAGTGGACTTGCCAATGATTTCATTGTGGAGGATTTGGTGCTCTTTAAGATTTGTTGCTTGCTTGCAGGCATTTCATTACCCTACTACGTAACATCTTCAGTGAGAATGGTGTTTATATACTATAGCTTGCCCTGTCAGTTGGGGATGTAGTTTGTTTCATTTTCCAGAGGACTGAAGAAGACATGAGGAGATCAGTTCTTTTGACCTGTCCTTCACTGATAGGAAAAAAAACTCAGTGAAAATGTGAAACAGGTTACAGGACAATTGGCAATTTGTCAGAAATTACATACTGTATTGGAACTTGCACACTATTTCACCAAGAAAAAAAATGGAAGGGGGGCAACTTTTGATTGAGCTACAATATAAAGGTGAGTGTGCATCAATACCTCATTATCAAATTAGAGGGAAATATTGAATGAAGTACTACAATAGCTCCTTTCTAGACCTGGTGCTGTTCAACATGTTAAAGATTTTCTCCTCTGATTGAAATGAAATGAGAAATGGCAGTTAGCAAAATTTAAGAATGCTGTAATTTTATGATGTGCAGAGCTTATGTGGACCAGAGTTTATTTTTACTCTTTAAGAGTCAGTGCTTGCTTCTGGAAATGCTTCTTCTGAATGTTGGGAAAGAGTCTGTGGATAGTGTCCCATGACACCATAGATAAATAAGAGCCTGAGTCCACTTCCATTTGGCAAGGCCTTCCTTCAATAAACACCTTCACATGTACTTTTCTGCTTTTTAAGGGTGAAGAATGGCCAATAGTGATTGTTTGGTGAATTTCATTCTTGCCATTTGTTTCTAAATTTCCCATCTTTTCAAGGAATTTGTTGGGCTTAAAGTCTTTATCAGGAAATTTTTTCCTACTAGGTGGAGTTCTAGATGATTTGCAGACTCTGGCTATGTGACCCCGTTTCTCACAACGTAGGCAAATGGAGTCAAAGAACTTGCATTCAGTGCGGGGTGGCCTCCCCACAGCCTCTGCAATAGAATCCTGCCTGTTTTTTCCAGAGTCTTTTTTCTTCTTCTCCATTCTGAGTCTAAAAATCCCCTCCTCTGCCTCACTGCTATCTGAATCAGAGTCTATTTGTTCACAATGGGCTGTTGTGGATTTTTCCACATCAGAATGGCTTGAGGCCTGGCTTGAGGCCTTGTTAATCTTTTTCATGGCCGCTGCTGAGGACTTGGTGGCTTCCGCTGAAACAGCTTCTTCAATGGCCTCTTTAAACGTGATCTTAGGTTTCATTAATAGTTTGCTTTGTAAGACCTTATCTTTAAGGCCTAAAACAAACCAATCACGCATGGCCTCTTCTAAGTTGGTAAAGTCACAAGCACCCCAATGTCCCTTAAACTTGCCACTAAGTCATTAACATTCTTGCTATCCCCTTGATCCCGACGGTTCTTAATGAGGCAATACTTGGGGCGAATGGCTTTAAAAGTTTTCTAAATCGGGCCATTCCATACTTTCAGCTCTGCTGCTCCCGCCAACGCCTTTCGAAGATTGCCGCCGACCGCAGTGCGGAGAAAGACCGCCTCTTCCGCTTCCTCTCTCGGGATGCCGGCAGATCGCTTCCTCACCAGGTACATGTGGAAACGATCCGCGATACGACCAGTCTTCCGCCGGATCGATCGAACGTTGGGGTGTTCAGCGCAGCCATCTCGCTCAGTTGTTGCTTGTTCGTCAAGGCCGCTCTTCAGGGAAATCCCACCTCTGCCGCCAGTGTTAAGTTTGCATGAAGAGTCAGACGGAGGAGTTCCAGCAAAGAGTTTATTAAGTACAGCTCGAATAGACCCATCCTGGCTTGGCTACGCTGCCTCTTATAGCTGCTGCAGCAGCTGCCAGCCAATGGAGTGCAGGGTTTCTTTCCGCATTTATTTAAACCAATACCATTCAACATTTTACAAGAACAGTTCAAATAAACCAATAACATTCAAACCTACATACATAACACAAGGAATATAGGGATATGAGAAAGTGTTTAATTGTTTTATATGATCTGAAGTTGTTTAATTGTTGATTTACAGGATGTGCACAATAGGTTTGAATTAAGGATATTTTGTGCAAATATGAAGTTGAAAATTGGTTGCTAAATGTGATGACAGTTAAATGATGGAAGTAAAGCATGCGTGGAAAATAAATGGAAACCCTTGTGTATGATTCAACACAAAGCAGGGAATAAACCTCAATTGTTATTTCTGGGAAATGATAGCAGTTGAGAATGTGAAATTCTAGCTCTGTATGCAGGGTATGTTAGCACCTGAAAGCCTCAATGATTTTCAGTGTGTATTAATTGCATTGTATGATGAAATGAGGATGATATATTTAAAAATTAGTCTCAAGACCAAAGTAGTGGCATGTGATAGAACAATGGAGTGAGCATGCATGCATGGCAAAAAGCTTAGAGCAAGTACAAGATTCAGCAGTCCGTCTGCATTTCAAAGATAAAAGCCACTCTTTTGAAGAGAGCAAAGGCCACATTTTGGACAGAGGGGACCACTGGTTTGAAAGAGGGGTCAAAGAGGCCATCTAGGTCAAAACTGAGCAGCCCTCTCTCAACAGGAGGGATATGACATCCTCTATCTCCAGTCTACAGCACAGTTCCAAGAAGGTTCCACACCCATTTGCACTACTCAGGTGACCCTGATGACATAGATAAACCTCCAGGTGATTTTCTTAAAAAATGCAAATGACCAGCTGTCTGCAAGGAGTATAAATCCTTCCATTCCCTACCATCCTGTCAAAGCTGAAGAAGCTTCTTGTGTGAGAAGCGAAACGTCTTCAAAGAAGAACAAGAAAGTCCAGTTGCCTCTTGAAAAAGCACCTTTTGGGACAACTATGTCCTGACTATGACTAAGAATCTCCATAGACCACTTAGAGCAAGGAAATAAACTTGTGCAACCTGTCCTTTGTGGGATGTTTTCTAAAAATGTGTATATAATAAAAACAGAGATAGGGTTATGAATGAATAGAAATAAAGGTGGATTGAGTACAAAAGTGAATTAAATATTATGATGAATGTGTATTGAAATGTTTCATCATGCAGAGGAGTGAATGAGAACCAAATATCAAAGCAAATACAGGAAAGAAGAGTGAATGGGCTACAAGGAAGGGAAAGACCAGGAAAGTTGTAGCTGGATAGAAGAGAACTGCTAAAAGAAAGAAGTGTAAATACCAAATGACAATACAGAGTGTACAGACAAGATGAAGTAGTTATACTTTATTTATTACATTTGTTTGCCACCCATCTCAAATACAAGGTTGCAAAGTGACAAATGGAGCTGTATAGTTTAGTTTAGTTTATTATCACACTTCATACAACGAAATTAAAAGCCATCTTCAGTGTACATTGTAACTATAAAAATAAAACATAAGCACGCATCCTTCACATTCTATACAATTGAATTGAAAACCCCTGATATTGCATTAATATTGCACTATACAGTAGAATTCAATATAGTTACCGTCCTGGGATAGAAGCTGTTTTTCAGCCTATTGGTCCTTGTTTTTATTATCCTGTACCATCTGCCAGATGGTAATAGTTCAAAAAAAGGGCGCCCAGGATGAGATGGATCTTTAAGAATGTTTTGAACTTTCTTAAGTCAACGGGAGCAATAAAACGCTTCCAAACAGAGGAGAGGGCAACCAATAATCTTCTAGGCAATGATGTTGTTAACCCTCTGGAAAGCCCTCCTAGTGCCACTGTGCAATTGGCAAACCATACACAGGTACTGTAAGTTAAAATGCTCTCTATGGTGCAGCAGTAGAAGGTCACCAGCAGTTTTTCATTCAGTTGTTGTTTCCTGAGAAGTCTCAGGTAGTTTAATCTTTGCTGGCCCTTTTGACCAGTGCTGCAATGTGAGTGCCCCAAGTCAGGTCCTTTTTTATGATATCACCCAAAAACTTAAAACTGTCCACTTGCTCCACTCAGTGGAGTGGTATAGTGAGTTGTATTGGTGTAAAGTAGGTTTGTTTAGAGTTCCCTGTCTTCTGTCTAAAGCCTTGCCCTGTCTTGCATAGTGTTTTTCTCTTTTTTATTGTGCTTGTAGATATGTTAATTATCCTAGAAGGGGAATTGCACAAGGTAGGTGTATATATGCCATGTCGGATGAGGCATTAGTATCCATTTCTTGGATCACAGAGTTTGACCCGTTCTTTATAACAAATTATTCCCAGCCTTGCCTGGCAAATCCTTTGTTTACTCCCACTTCATGGGAAGATAATGTAGACTGGAAACTGTTAGATGTAAATCTTTCAGGTATACATTTGTGATGAATCTAATTGCCCACCGAAGAGATTAAGTAATTTGAGCAGAAGATTCTCTTTCTTACCTAATTCTAGCACTAGAATCCCTAAAAGGTCCACTTTCAGAAGTTAGGAGCACAGTAATTAACCGTCACCTTTAAAGTAACGCTTCCCTCCTCCAGGCAGGTGATGATATTTTGACCTTTTTGTACCTGGTGCAGCTTTAATCATTTAGATATACAGTAGAACTAAGAAGGTTCCAGATGGAAGCTGAACCTACGACCCCTTAACATAAAAACATCTCTGACACCAATTACACCATCTGTTGGTCATAAAACCACATTCACTATCTTCCCTAGTCTCTTGTGTTTTATAAAGCTGAAGGTTGAGATTTGGGACTGTTCAAGTTTATCCAGGAACTTTAATACAGAACACATTTCTACCCAGAAAGAGAACAAAGCACAAAAACCCTGTACTTAAATGTATGTTCCTTAAGTCAGTTGAAAACAAAACAAAAATGAAAATAAGAAACAGTTGTCCAAAGGCCATTATTTTTTACCTCAAACTAGCGTTTCAGATGAGTACATCTCATCCTTCTTGCTGATTGTATTACATATATTTACATGATAAAGTTTAAAATCTGAAAATAATTTAGTTTTTTAAAAAAAATTGCTCGTGATATAAAAAATAAATGTAATTAGCTGTATAAACCCCAATTCAATTGACAAGCATTACTTTGTGCTTTCTTTTCTCCTCAATCTCTCTTTTTATACTTGTCTTTTGAGAATTTTGAGCAAGCTTATTTTGAATGCATTGTAATATGTCCAGAAACTTTGCTGGTCCTTTTAAAGCTTAGGAATAAAAGGTTATTTTGCAATAAAGGTACCTTTAAAATAATATTTTAAAAGAAATGGGATGTCCTAATGTTGGAGAAACACTATTCTACTCCTCTACTTTCATAATGTTTAATTACTTGTTCTTCTAGCATCAGCTGTCTCCACAGAGCCTCTGGGAATACTTAATTTACATTGGCCAGCTTTTGGGGAGCACTTATGCAAATCTTGGGATTCCCTCCAAACTTGGTGATACCCCCTTCCCTCCCCATGCATGGGAGTTGCTGTTTTAGCTATAAAAATCACAGGTTTTCTTTCCCTGATGTTGATGTCTAGTAACAAAGTTCACACAAAAGGTTTCGGCATGGAATAATCCACAAGATGTATTATTTTCATTATAATATGGAACTTGCAAGTATTCCTGTTGAACATGAATTAATGCAAACTTTTGGGGAGCAAGTGAGCTTTAGTTATAGTTACTGTATCATTCCTCCCCTCAACTGAAATTATATAAGCTTTTTCTAAATGAGCTGGTTTAAAGTGCTAAGTGAAATTCTTATTCCAGAAAAGGATTGAAAATGCTTTGCTCAGGTATTCAAAAGCCTGTTCAATGACTTAATGGGAGTTTTGCCCCAGAGCTAAGCATATTCAGTTAATACTTGGAAAAAAGATTCCCATGGAATGTCTTAAATGCAGCAGGCATTCAAATTAAGCTGATTGGTTCCTCACAATAGAGACAACAAGCATATAATCAAAGCTTCACCCCTTTTTATATGTATTGCATCATTAAAAAGGGGGCAGGACTTTGATCTCATAATTGTGGCCGGCATCCTGACTTCTGTGATGCTCCTGCAACAGGCAAAATACACAGACTCAGAAATGCATGCCCAAAACAAATACAACACATACATCTGCAAATTTGAGGCACCTTCTCTTTTTTCTTCAGCAGGGAGACAAATGAAGAATGTATATCTTTCCTCATTAAAGTTCTCCTTGGAAGACTCTGAGAAAGCAACTAAGTCCAGATTTGGGCTGTTATTTGTCAAACTATTCTTTTCTTTCCCAGAAAGTGATCCATCCAAATTAAAACAGAAACAACATGGCAGGAAACCTTTCTGAAAATTACAAGTAGAGGGTAAAAGTTAGCTAAACCAAGAATGAATTTGCATCCTCATTATCAGAATTTGAATTAAATCACAATATATTAATGCAAAGGACTTGCAATAAATTTAAAATCTAGAAGAAATCGTGACCTATTCTGAAATGTCTTATTTTGTGATAAAGTCTCACCTTGACTTTTAGTTTATTTCCATCATGAAGACATACAGTGTCATATCCATACACCATAGACTCTCTCTTCTATAATCAACTCTGCATATGACCTGAAGACTATTTGGGACAGCATCCTCTAAGATGTAACAGCTTTTTTGAGAAAGATTAATGTGCTTTCTGCTGTGGAATATTTTTTCAACTGGGTTTAGAAATTAACAGTTTTATACATATTCTGTTTGCAACTTCTTCATTAGTGTTCCTAGGTATTAAATATGGCAGTGGTGACGTTACACAATCCAGTTTAAAACCTAATTCAGAATTAGGTCTGAACCCAGTCTGTGTGGCTTCCGAGGTAACTTGTTCTAAATCATGACTGTCAAACTCGCCGCATCATGTTGCTGTCACATGCTGTTTAACAACATTTCCCCCATTCCTGGAGATGGGGTGGGTGTGGCCTGCACGTGGCACATCCGGCCCATGGGCTGCCGGTTTGACACCCCTTGTTGTGGTTTGCAGACAGCAGGTGTGGACGGCTGAGGTCTTGGAGAGTGAGGGGCCTGCATGTGATGCAGGATGGGGCTAGGACCATCAGGGAATGGAATGCTGCCTTTGGAGATTGTGGAGGCTGGCAGCAGTGATGAAAAGGCCCCTGAGGAGCCCGTGCCCAGCGTGTGTGCACACAGGGCTGCTCCAAGGAAAGAGCAGCTGCAGCAGCATGGGCAACTCTGGAGTAAGGCTGGAAGGTAATGGCCCCTCCCTGAGAAGATAAAAGCCAGCTGAGAAACTGCAGTTCTTTGCAGAAGGCAAGAAGTTTGATACTCCAGCCTGGTGGACGTTAGAATATCTGAGTTAGTGTTTGGAGACTTTGATTTATTGTTTAGGAACTTTATCTGTTGTTCTTGGCAGCCTTGCAAAAACTTGGCAAGGCTCTTTCTTGTCAGAGCTAATTAGTTGGAAGCAGCCTTTTATCTGTGAAGAAACAGGATTCATTAAAGAAACAGTAAAAGGTTGTGCTGTTACCTTTGTCTTGGGTTTACCCTCTTGGAACCAGGTTTGGGTCAGAACACCCCTGTTCTAAGTGAAGCAGAATGATACAAAATTTATATACCTACCAGGCATTATGGTGGGGAAAATGTGAAATAAGGGTTATAAAAATTGCTCCAGTTGGTTTTGCTCTTTTGACTGATATGTTAAAATACTGCTCATGATATTGTTTGGGAGACCAACCATGAGACAGCATGTTTCAATAATGACCCATATCATCAAGAACAACTTGTCAAATTCAAGCAAAAACATTGGGGATTTTGTGTAAATGAAGAACCATTTGTAAGGAATTACAGTGCCCCTTCCTAAATGTAATGAAACATTATAGATGGAATAAGGTCAAAATGTAAGGATCTGACTCAAGGATCCATAACAGTACCTCAGTTGCTCAACCCATCTACTAGCTGATCTAATTCACAAAACAGCAGTACAATAAATTGGTGACAATGAGGTATTATGGATACCTCATTGAAGCTATGGTTGAGTGACCAATGAGGGGATTTGATCACAAAGATTATTCTGATCTCAGGGGAAATCTTCATTCATGTATTCAGGAGTTCCATCCCCCAGAGCATTTTACTCAACTACTAACCTTTGTTTCCCCTTGATTTTTAGGGTTGCCATTTCAACGCCATCATTTTCCAGATCCCTGGAAAAAGAGAGGAGGCATGGAGTTTCCCTGAGATCCAGAATTAAAATAGGGAGAATTCAGACTTGTCCACTCCATCCAAAGATGAAAATCCAACACACACTTCTTGATATATGTATTGGGTTAAATTGGAAAAAGCCAAGCTTTTTTCCCCAGAGATTAACTGCACTTTTCAAAAAGCTTCCAAGAAGTGAGCAGCCAATCATTTGGACCTTGAGGGCGGAGATTCAGTCTCCGAACTTGTGGGTTGGTTACTTAAAGTTTTGTTACTAGGCTAGGTAACATCTTCAGCGGAGTTCAGAGCATGTCCATGTTCTTCTGTTTATAAGGGTTTCAGGTGTGGGTGGGTCAAGTGACGGTCTTGTTATGGGTCAGGTGTGAGTCATCAGTGAGAGTCTTATGATGGGTTTTGTGATAGCGAGGTTACATCAGGTAGGGTCATTGGGAGGTAATGAGTTGGTTGAGCATCGGTGCTGTCTCTGGTTGACTGTGCAGGGATTTGGATTCTGACAGGTTTGTTGGTGTCTGGTTATGTCTGTTGATGGCATTGCTTGTGGAATGCCAGGTTTTGATGAACTCACAAATGTGGTGGGTGATAGCAAGCAATTCCACCCTGGCTGATGATTTTTATGTTGCTCCAATCAAACTGGTGCTATTTGATGTCGGTGTGGGTAGAGATTAAGGATTTGGGATCATGGCATTTGACTACTAGCCGGTGTTCATGGATCCTGGTTTTTAACTGATGTGATGTCTGTGCAGCACCAACCCTCAACCAACTCCTACCACCACCACCACCACTTCATCTCCCAGTGACCCTGACCTGATGTAACCTCCTTATCACAAGACTCCCAGTGATGACTCACACCTGACCCATCACAAGACCCTCACTTGACACACCCACACCTGAAGCCCCTATACACAGAAGAACACTGACAGCGACATCCCCTAAACTCCTCTGAAGATGTTACCTAGCCTGGTAATAAAACTTTCAGAAACCAACCCACAAGCTCAGAGAATGAACCTTCACTCTCATCCTACACCTGAGCTACAGATATTCACCACGTTTGCACCTTGCCACTGTGTCTACTTTGATACTATATCCTAGTGCCCAGAAAATGAGGGAATATATTGCATCGACCATTTTGTCAGTGGCTGCTTTTCCTTGAATAAGTAAAGCTCAAAAAAGTATGCATTTTTACAACCTAGCCCAACATACAGCCCCTTGACCTTTAATCCTGGACTATAATGGGAAACAATGGAGCATAAAATTAATCTTAAATTTTTTTTTTTAGCAAAGGGGACGTTTATACAAAAGCTGCCAAGAGAACATTTTAATAGATAGCAATAAAATATGGCTTGACAAAACATAACGCATACATAGGCAATATATGATAAGATTAGCTGTTAATTTAAGTATATAAAAAGCAGTCCAGTGTTGGCATAATTGTGTGATTTATGGCAGTTCTTGAGTTCATGCAGTTGTTTATTTGCTGGCATTGTAACTCTTAAACTAAGGCCAAGGATTGTTGAGTGCCAACATGACTTAAACGGTTACTGATTTTTGTTGTTTATGTTTTGTCTGGTTGAAATAATTGTTTAAAGTAGACATTTAGGTCCAAAAGCCACATCTGGTACCCACTTTGGGATTGGGAGATGCAGACATGTGTATACATGCATTGCGCCTACCAGATCTGGGCTGCAAAAACCCAGGTGGCAACTTTTGTTGATGTTGTTCACTTGTTCGGTTGTTTCCAACCCTTTGTGACCTGATGGACATCATTTTGTCAAGATAGTCTGTCAGAAATCACTTTTTTTGAGTTCCTGTAAGCTCATGCTTATTTTATTCGGGCATGTGTTGAGCTACTTTGTCTTCTATTGGCCTCTTTTTTTGATTGCCTTTGACTTCTCCAATAACTCATGTCTTTTCATTATGTATCCAAAGTATATAAGCATTAGGTTCATTATAGGGCTCGCTCACAGGAGTAAAATTTAAGTGGACCCCAGAGTGAAGGTGTATGATATTTCTGATCAGTAGGGTTAGAAATCTTCTGTCTGCAAGTACTCCTATCTTCTTCAGTATCTATCAAGATATCTGTCGAAAATATATAAACAGGCACTTGTCACAAACTTTTATTGGCCCTGGAGCTTTGTATTAAGACTCTACCACCAACAATATAGGCTTTGTCTCTCTAAAGATTTTAGAAAGGCAAAAGTCTCCAGGAGATTTCTTATATGGAGAAAGCGATAGAATTGCCTTGTAAATGTTAATGTGATGAGTCTATTCCTCTTTGGCATGAAATAACAAGTCGGTAAATGATGTTTGATGAAAAAGAAGTGCCTTATCAATGGCTCTTTCAACTGTGGATAATTCTTGCTCCCAACTCGGTGCCAAAGAGTTGGGGTTTGTATTTCTATATATAGTAATTGTGAAAAATATGGTAACGTTAAAATGTAATCCTTTTGTTGGAAGTGGAAGGTATGTATGCTTATTGTTTATATAGAAGCTGGTTATGTACTTTTGTTACATGCGTCTGATTAAAACTTGCCAAGAAGGTTGTAAACTTGCTTTCCTAGGAAGACTCCATTTCTTTTTCTAGCATTGGAGATTTTATTATTTCCATAAGCTTTCCATCTTATTCGGCTCTTTGTTTCAAATCTCCACTCCTCCTCCTACACCAACAAATTCTACTTGTTATTTTTCAAATCAAGTTAATATAGTGCATCTGATTTTAAAACAAATGCTGACAGCAGCGGGACTGGACCTAAATACCAGGCCGATAACACATGGTTTAAATAACTGATAGAACCCCACAGAGAGGGGATCAAATCAAAATCCTTGGACACTCATTGCTTAACATTGATTCGAATCTCTGCCTTTAAAACTTCTCCTTGATTTTTCACTGTAATTGGGTTGGGGGTGGGGAGTGGGGCTGGGGGCATACAATATATCCTTTTCTGGATATATTTATGTAATTCTCATTGAAACTAATGAGATTTCCCAAGGGAACTGCAGCTCAATTACTTGGTCAGCTTAAATCTTGCTTCTCAACTGGCAGTCCCGCTACAAACACATATGTTGGTATGTCTGCCTGACATACTGCAGCAAACAACACCGCAGCACTGATGCAAAGAACCATCAGCTTTCTTCAGGCAGATTTTATCATGTGCAGCAGGAGTCATATTGTGTTGAAATCTGTACTTCCAATTTGCCAAAAGATTCTTTTTCCCCTGCAGAAAAGGCTTCTGTTTTTCAGCCTCATTTTTAAGCCAAACACCTTCACCTTTTGTTTGATTTTACCTTATTGCCACAAGGTCACGTGCATTCTGCTGGTTTTGTTTTCTGGTTTCCCTATCACTCTACAACCTGGCCAATATCTATGTAGGGTGAGGTGGAGGTGGAGGTTCATTCTCCAAGCTTGTGGGTTGGTTTCTGAACATTTCATTACCAGGTAATATCTTCAGCAGAATTAAGGGAATGTCAGCATTCCTCTGTTTATAAGGGCTTCATGTGGTCAGTAGTCTTGTGATGGGAGGGTCATTTCAGATGAGGATCTTGTGATTGGTCAGGTGTGGGTCATATCAGGTGATGGTCTTGTGATGGGTCTTGTGATGGGGAGGTCATGTGACCAAGTTTTGTTATAATCACAGATTGCAATTATGGTAAAATAACCCTTAGGTGCAATCAACAAACTATATCAACCACATTACAGACACTTATATAGTTTGGTGTGTATGTGTGCACAGAGATGCATGCATATGCATCTATGTACTAATCAGTACTATCCTATGGCAATGATTTTATCATGGCATACCCTTATTGCTTATGCACAGAATTTTGCAGTGAGGTGACTTTTGCATTTCTTATTTCTTTTGATTAGACTCTGTTTGTGTGTGTGTGTGTGTGTGTAAATATAACAATCAAAAGATACACTAAGCACAGTGATAATAAAATCAGGAAAAAATAGAATTACTAAGTGAATGACATTTATAGAAACTAACAGTTCAAATGTTAATATGAAACTAGCTTAGTCTTAATATTAAATCTAACCATGTAAAATATCTATTGCTCCATGTGTCCATATGCCATTTTGACATAATGATATTTAGGTACTACCGTTGGATCTACAATATAGGCACCATAGAATAATAAAGCTTTTTGAGTTCTATCTCTAGATAAAGTTCATCTAGTTGACTAAACAAAGTTGTTACTAAAGACAGAAGCAACCTTAGGGTTCATTTGCACTTTATCCTGTCTCAGTACATGGATGGATTATACCATTTATTGTTTTAGGAGGGCAGGAGGAGAGGATGTTCTTGTCAGCCCACTGATAGTATGTTGAGAAGGTGATCTTCATCTGAATGTTTTGCCATACATCAAAAGTAACATTTCCCCCTTTCTTTTGACAAGAGTAGGACAGCCAATTCCAGTCTACCTGTATAATTGGATACAGTGTTGTACAAATGCCTCCATTCCAGCTGGTGTGTGCTCTGGCAGGCACATTCTTCCTTTTCCTATTTTTCTGCCTTCAATAGTTATTTGCACTCTACAATCACCTGTCAAGCCCACCACCATCACCTACTTACAATTTGATGCACCAAATCACAACACACTACCTATATGTTAAATTTAGATAATCGAGAGACCATGTGAAGATTTGTGAGAGGACTATGTGGTGACAGCATCACCAGATATGCTGTCCCACTCACATACATATTAACTGTGGTTTAGTGAGTATAATATGTATTGACTGTGGTTTAGTGAGTGGATTAATATTCCCCAGCAATTCCCTTCACCAAAACCCCAGAACTGTCCCAATTAAGTCCAGCCATAAGCAGACCAATGCTAGTCCACAGAGCAATGCCCAAAGAGTTCACAAGGCACTTGACAGTTTCTCAATCAAAATAAATCCACCAGGTAAACTTAAGTCCACAACACGAGAGAGCTCATGAGGCAAGAACAGTCCAAGTTTCCAAGGCATAATCCAAGTAAAGGCATGGGGTCAATCCAAATTGAGGCAGGAATCACAATGACCAGAAAACACACTACTAGGAAACAAACATGTTGTTCCCAGCATCACCTCCATCTGTCTGCTATGCTAAATAGCCAGCTTCTGGTACAGCCCATCAAATAGGCATGGCTTTCTCCTTGCAAGTAGCCTGACTGACCTCTCCTCCTGCCTTTTCTCTGCCCTACCTGTTCTCAGATCATGTGCAGAAGGCAGTTCCTCTTCCACCTCACTGACTGGCTGCAGTTGCATGCTTTTCCCACCTGGAGCCTCAGCCAAATCCCTCACAGGCAGCTGCTTGGAGCCATCAATCAACTCAGCTCCTGATGTGCCAGGAACCGGTTCATCCTCTCCCTAACTGAATCTAGAGAGCTATCTGGAGAATCAGCTGGGAGAATCATCACACCAGGTGATTCTCTCAAATCATCCATATGAGAAACTGGTTATCTGCCTGTCTGATTAACTATCACCTAGGTATCTCTTCACCTGCCTATGTGTCTATCTCCTTCCCTCCCTCCCAGCCTCCTACTCTAACGTGTAAAATGTATTTGCATGTACCTTTTAGCAATGCCATAGGAATCTTCTGCAAATCTGTTTTGATTTTAGTCAATTAACTCTGATCTGCAGACAATGTTTATATCTTATCAATCTGGGCAATTTACAATTATAGCAGTGTATTTACAGCAGCTGCTTACTATGTGAGAAAGTTTTTTCTGTTTGCACTTTAAGGAAATAACTGTCTGGATCTCTCTCTCTCTCAAAGAAATGTCTAAAGTTCTTATTTTCTGTTGGAAGAATGAAAGCCTGATAGCTATCTTGCCATTAAAAAAACTTGCATCCTGTCTCAAGATGTAAAAACTAGACAAAAGTTGAACTAACTATAATCTTCATAATATGAACTAACTATAATCTTCAACTAACTATAATTTTCATAATGTAAAGAAAGGATGGTAATGATAACAGCAAGCCAGAAGAGTTTGCTACTTTCAATATTTCTTCTCTTTATTTGAATTTCTGAAGCTCAGTGCTGGTAGGCTTATTCTTAGGCATCTCTATCTTTAACCAGGCTCGGCTTGGACAAACTATTTCAAACTGCAGTCCAACAAATAGAAGCTCAACCCTCTTTGTGATAGGTCATTCTGCCCATTTTTTGCCTTTTATAAAGTGGGAAGTCAATTATATTAACTTCACCTCATCTTTTCATTATGGTTAACATAAGCTTTATTACGAAACCAGGAGAATCCTGAATAAGAGGGCTGCAGATCATGGCCACTATTCTTGACAACATGTTGTCAATTTAAACAATTTTAAATTATTTTTTATTTAATGGTGAGGCTGTGAGTCCTGTTACTATGGTCCTGATGGCCATAGTAAATGAACTGATTTATTTAAACTTGCAAGAAATATTCAGTTATAAAATATGTAGATATATGTAGATTTCTTTTTAATTGCATGTCCCTCATCTCATATTTAATGGCAAGATAGCAAGCATTTCTCTATGCTACCACTATGGGACAAAATTGATGCATTCATAGAATGCATAGTGTACAGAAGCATAACAAGCACCAAGTTGAAAATACCAGATAAATTTGTATAGACACTTCGCTAACAAGTTTTTATTTGCCCATACAAAAGTATTCCACAGCCGTGCTTATTTATTTATTTATAAATCAAATTTATAAGCTGCCTAACTCATTACAACTTTGACACACAGGTGAAAAAACACATCCATATAAGAAAAACTTCACAGAGAATTACATAGAGTATAAAGGATTGTAGCTTAATCTGACATTGGTGTCAAACTCAAGGCCCACGGGCTGGATCCAGTGCTGGGATTCAATTTTTTTTTACTACCAGTTCTGTGGGTGTGGCTTGGTGGGCATGGCAGGGGAAGGATACTGTAAAATCTCCAGTCAGAGGTGGTATTTGCCGGTTCTCTGAACTACTCAAAATTTCCACTACCGGTTCTCCAGAACTGGTCAGAAACTGCTGAATACCACCTCTGGCTGGATCCAACCCAAAGGGTGCTTAGATCTGGCCCACGGGACCACCCTGGAAACAATGAAGGAGTGTCCTGCAGTGCCTCTGCCAGTGAAAATGAGCTCAAGAGGGCAGTCTTCCTGGGCTCCATTTTTGGCTGCGATGGCCTACAGCCCTCTGCCAGCTTAAACAGAGCTCGGGAGGGCTGCATGCGGCCCTTCCAGGCTCTGTTTTCACTGGCAGAGGGCTGCAGGAGGCCATCGCAGCAGAAAACAAAGCCCAGAAGGGCTGTGCTTGGGCTGCAGGATGTTGAGCTGGCCATGCCCACCCCACCAGCCATACCCATTCACACCCCTGAGGTTAAACACAACCCTGATGTGGCCCTCAATGAAATCAAGTTTGACACCCTTGATCTAATAGAATAACAGAGTTGGAAGGGACCTTGTAGGTTATCTAGTCCAACCCCCTGACGAAGCAGGAGACCCTACACCATTTCTGACAGATGGGACTCCAATCTCTTCCTGAAAGTCTCAAGTGATGACATTTCCACAACTTCTAAGGGCAAGTGTTCCATTGGTTGATTGTTCTCACTTTCAGAAAATTTTTCCTAATTTCTAGGTTGAATCTCTCCTTGATCAGTTTCCATCCATTATTCCTTGTCTGGCCTTCAGGTACTTAAGAAAATAGGTTGACCCCTTCCTCTCTGTGGCAGCCCTCAAATATTGGAACACTATCATGTCTCCCCTGGTCCTTCTCTCCACTATACTAGCTATGCCCAGTTCCTGTAACCATTCTTCATATATTTTAGCCTACAGTCCCCCTAATCATCCTTGTTGTTCTTCTCTGCATTCTTTCCAGGGTCTCAACATCTTTTTTATAGTGTAGTGACCAAAACTGGATGCAATATTCTAGCTTCAAAGACTCACTCCAAATGTGAGGAAGTTGACAAGAATGGAAATAGAAAGAACAGGAAAAATTATTGGGCTCATGTCTATTTTTCCTCTTTTGTGTTGTAACTGCACTTTAGAATGTTTCAAGGCAGCTTATTCCTTCCTAGAAGAAATCTTCTGGAACTTTATTTTATTAAGGTAACTTTCCAGTCTTTGCCAAGCTAGTCCTTGCAGTTCCAGAATTGGGACTGACAACAAGTGAGAAATCACATGCTCATGACTGTGCTTTCCTTTTCTCCACTCCAGAGGTGGGATTCAGCAGGTTCTGACCAGTTCTAGAGAACCGATAGCAGAAATTTTGAGTAGTTCAGAGAACTGGCAAATCCCACCTCTGACTGGAGATTTTACAGGATCCTTCCCTGCCACGCCCACCAAGCCACGCCCACAGAACCAGTAGTAAAAAAAGTTCGAATCCCACCACTGCTCCACTCCCTCCACGCTTCAGAATGCTCACCTTGGTGGTGCTGGGTGGCCAGCTCAAAACTTGAGAAGATGAATCAATTTTATACCTTGGGCTTTTATTTTCTTCCTAACCACTTCCCTATCATTGGAATAGTCACACCCGGACACTGGGATAATTAACACCAGTGGAATTAATGTTTGTGTTACAGTCATTGGAGATGAAGAGATCGCAAGTGAGTAACCTGGCACACAATACACATCAAATGAAATGCAGTGGCACTGGCAGCCCTAAGCACTCTATGCAAATGTCTTCCTCTCCACTCTCTCTTGGGATGGGGGCGGGGGGAAGAGAGAAAAAAGCAATTTCTATAGTCAAATTCTCCTGTGCCTAGACTACACAAGAGTAAGCAGGTATACAATCTGGACTACATAGGCTGTTTGCCTGTGTGAATTGCTTTTGTGCATGCATTATATGCTCGTTTAGGGTTATATCCATCATTTAGGACTATATCCATCCCACACCATCAAATAATGCATTTTATTTACATTTTGCAATTGCTTCTTGCTATTTCTTACTCACTTGCTTTCTTATATAAGAATTTGACCTGCGTAGCATAAGCAAAAGGGTTGCATTATGTACCTTTACAAAATTGTGATGCCCTCATCTGAAACATTCAAAATTCATTTATTGCATGACAATTAACACTAATAGCACGTGTTTATTATCTTTCAGAGCACAATGGTGGGAACAATTAAATATTTAAGACTTCTCCTAAAATATCTATCAAAGGAGGAGACTTTGGTTTGGAGTCACAATTAATTTTATACCTTCCTTTGAAGTTGCGATTACTTTATGTTTTCATCTTTAAGCTCTGTCAAAACCTGCTTCCAATACATCTGAAAATTGTTCCATATTTAAATGCGGAAACAACAGTCACTGGAAAATTAGGATGAAATATCCTGGGTTTTTAAAAGTAATTTTAGTTTAGGAGGGTCAGAGAGTTCAGACTGCAAAATGCTACAAAGGATCTCATTAATGCTTTTCACTGGAGAATTATGGGAATGAAATCTGTTCCTTTGAACAGATTTGTACAGTTTCTTTTCTTTTTCAAAAATAATAAAAAGTGTTGAGTTTTGCTTTTGTTTTCAGGAAGGGGAAATGCCACAAATATTATAGTGTGCACCCTTTCCCACATATCACTTCTTATGACATGAAAGCTCTTCAGCATCTGTCTGATGCAAAGGACTGTCCAACATCTGTTCCAGGAACATGTGGTATGTTTACAGAGGCAAGAGAAACCCAGAGACAGATGTTTTGTGTGCATACTTGAAAGAGAAGGAAACAAGGAGAGAGAATGCCTTCAAATATTTTTTTTAATGATCTCGGAAATTACTTTGGGAAAGTACAGTATATTAAGGGTCTTTCTAAAATATTCAGTATACATGCCATTAGATGTCTCTTAAAACTGGTATCCAGTGAACCACTCAATTGGTTCCATGTGCCCAATGGAACTTTGGACATGATTTTTCAAATTGCAGCCCCATAGAGCAAGTCTTGCTTGAAACAGATGAGATTTCAAAAGCAGTTTGTGACATGAGGATTGCTGATCAAAGCGTGGTTCATTGGGGAGGGGGGTAAACTCCACTTCTAAGGGGGCTCCTTCAGTTTTTGGCCTGTGAACCTAAGTTGCCAAATGTGTAATCAGTGCTTTTCATGACATTTCCAGATTAATTGGAAATCCAGATTGTACCTGGTATATCTTTACTATTTTTGTTCCAGTAATAAAAAAAGAGGAACAAAAAGAAATTTGCAAGTAATAAAAGTATGTATTATAATGAAAACAGTATTTGGTGAAAATCTATTATCTCCTGAACTAGAACAAAAAGAACAGGAAAAAGAACTGATGTTCTTTTCTAATGTTAAAAAAAGCGGAAATGACTCTATAGTCTCATACTGAGTAAATTCATAAGGAATACATTTGTAAGTAAAATATTTTAATCTAGTATTATAAGAATTAACCTTTACACAAACTTTAGAATAAGGTGCTTAAATGCTTGTGAACCAGTAGAAAGTTGCCTTAATTTTTTTAAATCTTAAAATGAAGCTTAAAGCCTTATTACAACAGCAAATTCAGCATCAACCTTTTGAAAAGTGCATCAACCTTATGAACTCTCAAGTTTCCTCTTTTCTTTATGTATTCAAAATAGAGAGTGATACATATCTGTGTGTGTTTATGTCTTTATATATGTGTGTTTGTATATATATGTGTGTGTGTATATATATATATGTGTGTGTGTGTGTATATACACACACATACACACACACATATATATGTCTGTATGTCTGTATGTCTGTATCTCTCTCTCTCTCTCTCTGTTATGTATGAGTATGGGTAGAGATATACTTTCTTTTGAGAGCAGGCAACAGAATTTCATTTTTAATGTGGGCCAGTCTAAACCCCTGCTCAACGGGGAGCTCCTGTACCATTCTGGACAAATGGCTGTCCAAACTCTTCTTGAAAACCCCCAGTGAGTTATGAGGATCGCCCATGGCTTCTGCAGGCAAGCCATGGGTGATCCTCATAACTGATTGTTCTTACCAACAGGAAATTTCTCTTTAATTCTAGGTTGGATTCCTTTTTCATAATTTTTTGTTTGTTAATTCTTGTCCTGTCTCCAGGTACTTTGGAGGATACCAGTTTGTTGCAATTGCCTTATTTTTCAGAATTTGAAAAATTAATTCCCGTGTTCTGGATCTGTCTTACTATCATGTTATTTTTAGGTGAAATTCATATAAGATTGTTGACAGGACATCAGATGTTGATCTTATTACCAGCAACTTGTATATCTAGAACTGTAGAGTTTTTTACATGCTGGATGGCCAAAATAATTATTATATAACATTGAAATTTGATTTGTAACAATGGATTGTTTATTGACATATGAATTGTTATTTTTCGGAGAAGTGATAAGGTGTAGAATTTTCAAGCAATTTGTTCAATTTTTTAGGAATAGTTTTGTAATGAAATAATTTTCCAATCCCTTTATCCTTTTGAGATAACTTTAAACACAGCCAATTGACCAAAGTTGAATGTTCCTGGGATCAGTAATTTCTGGACATGGAAAAGGCTACTCTTAAATTCCACAAAGTGTTGCAATCTGAGCATTGGTGAAATATAAATATTTTCACATCAGAAATATTATTTTTGAGGGAAAGTATGTTTGGTTGTTGTGAAACTATCGAGTGAGAAACGAGGAGATTTATCAGGCAAGGGTTTTTGAACAAAGGGATTTCCAGGATTCAGCTTTCTAAAAGCTTTTTTTAGGTCTTGACAAACTAAAATTCTTAGGATTCTTTTTTTGTTTTTTGGCTCAGTGAGGAAACCATTTAAAGTGGTAAAAAGTCAGCAAATCTACAATGTGGTTTTCTTCTATGAACACAAATCTCTGAGTCATTTTTCCATTTTTTTTTGTAATCCAAAGAATGAAATTCTTCCATTCGTGCACTCTTCTGCTCTGTACTCAGAACTCAGATTTTATCAAATCTTCTGATAGAAATCTATTACCTTTTTTTAATGTGTGCACAAAGTTCCAAAAAAGTGTGCTTTTGTTTCCACACTGCTCTTCTTAAAGTGGTTTTATTCTAAGATGAATTGTAAAAGTGGTTCTGTAGATTCCAAGTCAAATTAGTGCACAACTGAAACAATGGGAAATCATACTTGAAAATAAACTATTGCTTGGCCAGTATGGGAAGAGCTGTTTTTAATTATTGTGGTCTATTCAGAGAAAATGGACTTGGACTACTGATTAGTCTCTTGGTCTCAGGATTTCTCAGAGCTCTATTTTGCCTTCTTTATATTAACATCTGCATAAAGGCTCTCAAAAAAAAAATTAACCCAAATTACAAAGTGAAAGACTCAGTGTTATTCTGGTGAGTTTCAGCTGCACCTTCTTTATGTCAAGTAGTGCCAAGTCCTAAGTTATGAAATTACCATTGGGATTGACCCATTGACTGGACATAGCAAAGGATGAGCTAATTATGAGCATGAGAATTAGTACTTTTTCATAGTCAGAAGGAAAGACCCTGAAATCAGAGGAGCCTATTACTATAACAAGGCAATTGGTCTTACTGTTCCAAAGAGAAAATTGCCAAGATTTGAACCATGATGATGCTGTGATGATGGGGCTGCATTTTCGTCACATAACCACAAAACCAATCATACACATTGTTTTAAAAGTAGCCAGTTATTCAATTTTTATTTTATTTTTAATTTAACAGCCACTTGAAGAGAAAGGTTGGACTGAGGGATGGTAAAGTGATCAAAGTAAGCTTTCTTGACTGAGTTTTGAATTGAACTTGGCTGTCCTCAATCTTAGCTCAAAGTCTTAGCACTACCTTGGACTTATTCTACTTTAATATTGCCTGTGGTTGAAAGGAATGTGTGTTCTAATTAAGAATTACATTTTACATTTTTATCACTATAAATAGGAATTATGGTTTTTTAAAATAAAAGATCATAGATTCAGTTGTTTTCTGCATTGTCATAAATTGCATTGGAAGCCCATTCAATCTCAACCCTCAGCAAAGTAAATCCTTTTAGTTACTATATGATTTGAAATGAGTCTGCTTACTCATTGGGATAATCAATGAAATATTACTTTCATGTCCTGCCACTGATAAAGATTGACTTGGTGCAATTAGATCTTTTCAAAGACAATCTGGGGATTCCTATTTTCTTCCTTCTCTGCTACCTGTATTTACTCTTGAAGCCAACTTTTTACTTTAATGTTTTGGCAATCCATCTGGTAAACTCACAACATTCGTTTTTCTCATCATGTACATGTATGCATCCAAACTAGACTGTTGTTTCTCTGTGTCATATAATATATGTGGGTATATGCATATTTTATTTGTTTGTTTATTTATGGTCATGTTTATGTAGTGTACATTGGAGGTGATGACCCTTTGAGAGCTGTACACAACAAAATTTCATTTTAATGTTTATTGATTAGTGTACATTTAAAGTAACAAAGTTATTCTAAGTCTAAGTCTAATGGATTGGAGGATTTTAAGAGTTAAAATGGATATTGAGGCTTCTGTTACTAATATGTCAATTTTAAGTTTTATTTTACAGAAAAATAGCTTGCAGGTTGAAGTTGCCATTAAAGTAATGATACCAACTAGGGGCTGCTGCTAAATTATGCTAATTTCAATGTCTTCCTATCTTTGTTTTAGTAAGCTCCAGGGCTTGAAATTCAGATTTAAGAGGGGATACACCAATATGAAACAATTTGTTCGTTATTGCTACATACCGTCTAGATTTAAAATTACCACAAACTAGAAGCAGCAAAAGTCCCATAGGAGATGAACAGATTCTAAACCAGTAAGACATAATTAGTTGCCAAGTTTTTGGATGTGGCCTGCTTCCAAGCACATATGAATATTGAAAACTGAAGCTAGCTACCAAAGAAACTGAAAGAAATTAACCAGCAAATTGGCACATAGGAGGGAGAAGAAGTGATGGAGTAAAAGAGAAAGAAGCCATTTTGCCACCAAATTTCAGTGTCATAAACTGGGAATTTTCCGGAGGCTGTAACATAGAAATTAGGAGTAATAACATTTAGCCCTTGGTGCTTCAAATCCAAGGATTTATAGCACAGGGTGTCAAATTCGATTTCATTGAGGGCCACATCAGAGTTGTGTTTGACTTCAGGGGGGCGGGGGGCATGGCCAGCTTGATGTCACTCATATCAGAGGCACCTGTGGTGGCCCAAGCACTCTGCCAGCAAAAATGGGCTCCAGAGCTCTGTTTTCAGCTGGGATGGCCACCTGCAACCCTCTGCCAGTGAAAACAGAGCACATAGCCCTCCCAAACTCTGTTTTTGCTGGCAGAGGCCAGTCCTTTGTGGGACAGTCCTTTGCTGTTTCCAGGGAGGCCTGCCAGCCTTGAGTTTGACACCCCTGATGTAGCAGATGTAAGGAAGAAGTACTTGGGAGAAGATTAGAGAAGAAAACAATATGAAGAAACTGTGAGATTATGTGTACTATGCCTAAAACAGTTATGCAATAGAGAGAATAAAATATAGTTTTCTCTGGAATCATTGTAAAGCATCCTCTAAGAAAGAGTACAATGTGGGCTTTGGGTTAATTATTCCTTCTCAACAGCATGAAGATAACTTCTCTTAAGGAAGAGAAAGCGATTGATACAGATACATAAGTAAGTTTTTATTTGTGTTTTTCTCTTGTTTCCCATTAAGAATGATTATTTCGTGGCAACTTGTTGAAGATTTGGAGCCTATACCCTATTGGGTACCATTGCCTCTCAAGGAAAGGAGCTGTATAACGTCAGTCTAATGCTGGTTTACTTTATGTACAGCAAACATAAAGTAAAATGCTATATGGTTTCCACAATTTGGATGCCCAACAACTTAATTTGTGCTAATTATTATACGGTACATTCCTGTGGTGGGATTCAAATTTTTTTACTACTGGTTCTGTGGGCGTGGCTTGGTGGGCATGGCAGGGGATGACTACTGTAAAATCTCCAGTCAGAGGTGGTATTTGCCAGTTCTCTGAACTGCTCAAAATTTCCACTACCGGTTCTCCAGAACTGGTCAGAACCTGCTGAATACCACCTCTGGTACATTCTAATTTATAAACCAGTAGCCTAAATTTCAGAAATAGTAAAAGCAACTTGGTTGCAATTAAACTCCTCTTAATGTAGTGGAACTGACTTCTAAATATGTGTACAGAGAAAGAGATTAGGCTAAATCAGACTAGGCTACATTGCATTTTCTTCCACTACACTCTTCAAAAGTGTATCCTACTTCTGCCAGATTTTCTTTTGTTCCCTAACCAAATAGTACAAAGAGCTTTGTTACCAGATCTAAGCTATTTCCCCCCACAAATAATCTTGTAAAGTGATTCATAGTCTGCAGACTTAAGTTGCATAAAAATGAAATAAAATACAATATTGTACTCTTTTGTTTTGCTTTTATCATCCAAAAAATATACCTGTGTTATGACCAAAAAAGTTTATAATCAAGGATGAAACACTCTTCTCTGCAAAATCTTTTCCTTGCCCTGTCCTATTTTGAGATTTTAATAGCAACATAGGAGAGGCCTGCGCCATCTCCTGCCTTTCTACATCATGATTGATTTCACCACAACTCACTGAGTTGAAGTCAGCAGTAAAAAAAGTTTCCATTTTTACTTTAAGAACGAGGTCATATTCCACTGAATTTTACACAATACCTTACAAATCTTCTGCAGTATTTACAATGTTATGCCACTCCAGGAATATACAATACTGGAGATATTCAGGCCTTTCAATATAATGTATATATTTATGGTACTATTGTAAATGGATGGTAATGGAGAATGGATTTCCCCCCCTTATTAGATATATATACCTCACTTTTAATATTGTTCAGCTCAAGGCTGGGTACATAATATTTCCTCTTCCTATTTTTCCCATAATAACAACAACAACATTCCTTTGAGGGGATTGGGCTGAAAAAGAATGATTGGCTTTCATGCCTAAGGGAGGACCAGATTGCCTTCCCATTTAACCACTACTGGTTCTCAGGCCTCTGCACTGGAAATGAAGGACTGAATTGCTTTGCAACTTATGTCTTGAATGCAATTTTGTACTCATAAATGTGCCATTTGCAACAACAAAGAACACCTTTAAATCAGAGGTGGTATTCAGCAGGTTCTGACCAGTTCTGGAGAACTGGTAGCAGAAATTTTGAGTAGTTAGGAGAACTGGCAAATACCACCTCTGGTTGGCCCCACCTCATCTATTCTCTGCCTCCTGAGTCCCAGCTGATCGGCTGGGTCTTCTTTTGTGGCCCTGCACAGGAGAACGGAGCTGGAAACAGGTTAGTGAGGTGGGATGGGAATGGGGATTTTACAGTATTCTTACCCTGTAACCACTAGCCAGGCCTCTGCACTGGACAATGAAGGACTGAATTTTGCAACTTATGTCTTGAATGCAATTTTGTACTCATAAATGTGCCATTTGCAACAACAAAGAACATTTAAATCAGAGGTGGTATTCAGCAGGTTCTGACCATTCTGGAGAACTGGTAGCAGAAATTTTGAGTAGTTAGGAGAACTGGCAAATACCACCTCTGGTTGGCCCCACCTCATCTATTCTCTGCCTCCTGAGTCCCAGCTGATCGGCTGGGTCTTCTTTTGTGGCCTTGCACAGGAGAACGGAGCTGGAAACAGGTTAGTGAGGTGGGGTGGGAATGGGGATTTTACAGTATTCTTACCCTGTCACGCCCACCAAGCCACACTCACCAAGCCACACCATGCTCACCAAGCCACACCCACAGAACCAGTAGTAAAAATATTTGAATACCACCATTGCTTTAAATGAAGAATTTAATTTAATTTCCTGTACTGAACAGTACTTTCATTCTTTGGGACAAGTGAAGGCAGTTTATTGCAACATAATTGTAGTGAATAAAAGGATGGTCTTTTTAAGGACAGAAGGAAGATCTGCTACCAAGGCAACAATCATGTGAAGAAAACTTAATCCCAGGCGAAAAGAGTTGTTTGCCAAAAGGCATCAACTTTCCTCCTGCTGCAATTCTCAGAAAAATAAAAGAGGCAAGAAAGGTATCATATTTAAACTGATAATGTTCTGTTATTACATGTAGTCCTCATTTAGTGACTGCCTCATTTGCAGTTATGATAGTGATGAAAAAATAACTTAGCAACCAGTCTTCTCATTTAAGACCTTTGTAGATCTATTTAAAAAGTTGAAGTAAGATTATAAAATCATGTTTCATTTAGCCACCACTTTGCTTAACAACTCAGTTGGTGGTCCCAATTGTGTTTACTTAATGAAGACTACCTGTATAACTGTTCTAACAAAAGTAGCTTTTGGTCTGACTGTGTCTGTGACTTGGTCTGGTCTGCTTGATAGAGGTGACAATAATAAAAGGCTACAGTCCACTTTATCCAAGCATGGGGAATTATGTTGAGAAAGAATGATAGATACCCACCCACATTTGTAGGAGAGAATATTAAAAAGAGAGGTTGGGTGGAAATAAAAAGTAGGAGAAAACAATGGTGATAATTACCCAACAGGATTGTGCAATGCTTTGGGAAGAAGTATTTTAATACAGAATGTTGTTAAGAATGAAACCATTCTTTGATGTATTCAAGCAGCCTCCATCTGCTTTACATCACAAATGAACAGAGGGACTAGGGTTGACATGACAGCAGTGAGTGTTTCAATATCTCAGGGGCTGCCATAAAGAAAAGGGAGTCAAGCTATTTGCCAAAGCACCTGATGGCAGGACAAGAAGCAATGGGTGGAAACTAATCAAGGAGAGAAGCAACCTAGAACTAAGGAGAAACTTCTGACAGTTAGAACAATTAATCAATGGAACAACTTGCTTCCAGAAGTTGTAAATGCTCCAACCATGGAAGTTTTTAAGAAGGGATTGGATAACCATTTGTCTGAAATGGTGTAGGGTTTCCTGCCTAAGCAGGGGGTTGGACTAGAAGACCTCCAAGGTCCTTCCAACTCTGTTCCTCTGTTCTATCTCTAGAAATTCATAGAACTGGAAATCCACACACAAACTCTTCAACTTGCAGGGAAGAAAGAGTCAGCAAAACAAAGAGGCAAAGTTAGGCGTTTATTCCAACTGTGAACTTTTAATTATCTCCAGATTAACATTAACACTTGTACCTGCATAATGTTATTGGAAGGATAGGGTCCTTTAAAAACCAGCTAATTTTATTATAGATTTAGTGCGTGGAACAAAAATAACTTCCCCAGGAATTTAGAAGCAATTATGAAGCCACTGAAAATTTATGGTGCTTGAGCAAGACCAGCTCTCAACAGCATTTTGAAAGAAAAGTCAACTTTTACATATTAAATATTTAAGTATTAAATAGCACATAGTTAAACACAGAGATGATCAAAGACTTTTCACCATTAGGCCACAAATTTCCTAAGCACACATGCTTGGAAATAAGTCCCACTGAACTTAGCAGCACTTGTATCTACAATTTGTGGCTCCTTGCACCAGTCACATTTTTTACAGATGGCCTTGCAAACAAATCTTTGACTAGATCTTGTTTCATCAAATGGAAAGCAAACAATTTTTTGTGACCAGATGTTTAAAAATCTTAAGCTTGCATTCTAAAGATGTAAAAGAATAGATTAAGCAGCCCAGAAGCTGTTTGCTCTTTTGTAAGCCTCTATTATTATTCCCCTAGCCTCCAGGAATGTATGTGTTTTACTCCTCACTGTAATAACAAAGCATGGATTCTGAGAAGGTAATGTGATAGCTCCGCACAATATGAACATCAGATGAACATCCAAAATTTCCTTGTACAAAGTCGAGTCATTCATGCTTCTAGTCCATGTGTGCAGTGATTAAGCTGTTAGACTAAGACTAGAATACACCTAGAGTCAAGTTCATCCTCAGCCATGGAAACACACTAGGTGATTTTGGATTAATACGTATGTCTTAGCCCAATTTACCTCTCAGTTTAGTTTAGTTTGGTTTACTTTACTTTATTGTCATTGCACCTCGTACAACAAAATTAAATACCATCTTCAGTATACATTGTGACTATGAAAATAAACACAAACACACATCCTTCACATTCTATACATTGAATTGAAAACCCCATTAATATTGCACTATACAGTAGAATTCAATAGAGCTACTGCCCTGGGATAGAAGCTGTTTTTCAGCCTATTGGTCCTTGTTTTTATTATCCTGTACCATCTGCCAGATGGTAATGGTTCCAAAAAAGGGTGCCCAGGATGAGATGGATCTTTGAGAATGTTTTGAACTTTCTTAAGGCAAAGGGAGTTACAAAGCTCTTCCAAAGAGGGGAGAGGGCAACCAGTGATCTTCTGGGCAATGACATTAACCCTCTGGAGTGCTGTCCTACATGCCATCTGCAATTGGCAAACCATATACAGGTGCAGTAAGTTAGGATTAGGGTTGATATGAGGGAAGATTAAAAGAAGATGGGTTTGGCATACTGTCTTGAAGAGAAAAGAATTAATATAAATTTATTTAATAATGGACAGCAACTCCCCAGGTTTCATCCCTAACTTCATTTACAGACAGATATACTGTAGTTAACAATATTTCTACACAACGTATTTGTACAGAAAAAGTTATTTGTTTGCAATGGAGAGGAGGATTGATGTAGCAGGGGTGTCAAACCTGAGACTGTATTGCAACGTATCAGGATGTTTTTTTGCCTTTGCAGAGCCGGGGTGGACAAGGCCTACCTGGGCCTAGGCATGGCCTGCCCAGGCTGTATCCAGCCCGTGGGCCACCAGTTGGACAGCACTGATGTAGAGGAAGACTATGGGAATAAAAAAGTTTATCATCTCTCCCCTCCAGGCACCATTTGTTGAGGAAGGGTGGTCTGTACATGCATTTTTTTTAATCAATAGATTTGGCTCACAAGCAGAGATCTCTCCCAGACCTGTGAGCAACTTGGAAACTGTAAATTAATTGGTACATGAAAGGATGTGCAAAGCACATGTTTGATACTGCTAAATGATCTCCCCTTAATGTAGTAGGAAACACACTATCAGACTTAAGAGATAGGAAGGGGCTTTTAGACTCATCTTGCTTTTCCTCCCACCCACTCTTTTTTTTTGCAGGAATATATTTTTAACAGTATTTGTGCAAAAACAGAGTTTAACCTTGAAAGCTTACACAGAGATCAGTATCTTTGTCTTTAAAATGCCACAAAAAATCTATATCTCAGTTGCAAAGATGTGCAGAAGGAGGAAGATCTGATGTCAGTGAAGCAGATCTGATCTTGCAAAAGCCTCCAAGACTTTATCTAAAGTGTTAATGGTCCTTTCTCCAAATTCAAAGAAAGAGAAAGTGTGTTTTGCTATATCAAGATGTGGCCTGGAAGTGCAAAATCTGCAGCCTTTCTAGTTCCTAACCTAGAGTTGCAGAAAATATAACACCTAGCTGCCATATATAATGTCTTCCTACTGTACCAAGAAAACACTTCTAGAAACTGAAAAGAAAAATTAAAATACACTTCTTTGCTTAAGAGAACAACTGTTTTTACACACTTGCACACAGTGTGTGATTGATTTGTGTTATGTATGCAGGTTTGAATGTCATTGGTTAAGTTTGAACTGTTCTTGTAAAATGTCAGAAATGATTGGTTTAAAAAGTGCGGGAAAACCCTGCGCTCTGATTGGTTGGCAACTGCGGCTGCTGGCTATAAGTAGCAGCCACAGACCAGCCAAATCGGGTCTGTTATGAGCTGTAGTCACTAATAAACTCTTCACTGAAGCACTGCGTCTGACTCTTCATGCAAATCTAACACTGGCGACGAAGGTGGGATCCTTCCGAAGAGAAGACAACGCAGAGAAGAAGCCGAGAGATGGCTGTGCTGAACACCCCCAGCCCCGCTCGATCCGGCAGAAGACTGGGACTCATATGATCGCTTCCAAATGTATTTGGAGGGAAACGATTCGCCGACATTTCCGACAAGCGGAAGAGGGCGGTTTTCACCCACTGCGGTCCGGCCGTTTTCAAGATGGCGAAGGCATTGGCGGAGCTGCAGACGGAAGGTAATGGACTGGCCCAATTTAGAAAAGTTATTAAGAGCCCATTACGCCACAAGTATCGTGCCTCATTAAGAGACACGAATTCTACCGCCGGATCAAGGGGAAAGCGAAAACGTTAATGACTTCATGGCAAGTTTAAGGGACATTGGGGTGCATGTGAATTTATCAACTTAGAAGAGGCCATGCGATCGATTTGTTCTAGGCCTAAAGACAAGGTTTTGCAGAGCAAATTATTAATGAAACCTAAGATCACGCTTAAGGAGGCCATAGAAGAAGCTTCTTCAGTGGAAGCTACCAAGTCCTCAGCAGCAGCCATGAAGAAAATTAACAAGGCCAGAAGCCATCCTGATGTGGAAAAATCCACAACAACCCATTAGCAGCAATTAGATTCTGATTCAGACTGTAGTGAGGTGGAGGAAGGAATTTATAGACTCAGAATGGAGAAGAAAAGGAAAGACCTTGGAAGAAAGAGGCAAGACTTTTATTGCAGAGGTTGTGGGGGCCACCCCTGCACTGAATGCAAGTTTTTTGATACCATCTGTCTCCGTTGTGAAAAAAGAGGTCACCTAGCAAGAGTCTGCAAATCATCCAGAACTCCACCAAGCAGAAAGAAGTTTCCTGACAAAGATTTCAAGCCTAACAACTTCAGTGAGAAAATGGGGCACAACACAGAAGCAAATGGGAAGAATGAAACTCATCAAACAGTCACCATTGGTCATTCTTCACCCTTAAGAAGCAGAAAAGTACATGTGAAGGTACTAATTGAAGGAAGGCCTTGCCAAATGGAAGTGGACTCAGGCTCCTATTTATCTATGGTGTCATGGGACACTATTCACAGGCTACTTCCCAACATTCAGAAGAAGCATTTCCAGAAGCAAGCACTGACTCTTAAAGACTACCAAGGGAACAAGATTCCAGTAGTTGGAACAAGAGAATTCATCGTGAAGTTCAAAGGCCACACCAAACGCTTGCCCCTGACCATCGTGGACAAGGACCGCCCAAGCTTGCTGGGACTTGAGTGGTTCAATCCACTAGGCATCGAGGTGACTGGCATCAATCACGTGAGCAACACTGAATGGGAGGAGGCCTGAAGTCTGAGTTTCCAGAGGTCTTCAGCGATGGATTGGGCAAGTATATGGGGACCCCTATCACTTTCAACCTAGATCCCAAGGTGCCCCAATTCGTTTAAAGCCCAGAAGGGTCCCATTTGCCTTAAAGGAAAAAATTGATGCACAATTAGATAAACTAATAGCTCAAGGAGTTTTAGAGCCCACTGACCACTCCAGATGGGAGACACCCATAGTCACACCAGTCAAGACTGATGGGTCAGTGAGAATCTGTGGGGACTATAAGGGGACATTGAACCATGCACTTCAGCAGAGCGCATATCCAGTTCCAGTGGTGCATCATTTATTACATTCACTTGGCAGGGGTACAGTCTTTGCCAAATTGGATCTGGCCCAGGCATATCAACAACTAACAGTTGATGATGCCACTGCAGAGGCCCAAACCATTGTGACTCATAGAGGTGCCTTCAAATGTAAAAGGTTACAGTTTGGAGTAAGCGTGGCACCAGGCATTTTCCAAAGCCTTATGGAAAGGATGCTCCAAGGACTGCCAGGGGTAGTGCCTTACTTTGATGATGTGTTAATCTCTGCTGAAAATGACACTCAGAGAAGTCCTTACCAGATTCAAGAAAGTGGGGTTAAAAGTCAAGGAAGAAAAATGCACTCTTAGAACTGACAAGGTTGAGTTCTTGGGCTATATGATTGACAAGCATGGCATCCACCCTACAGATGCCAAGGTTCAAGCAATCAAAGAAGCCCCTAGACCAAAATGCAAAACAGATTTGCAAGCCTTCCTTGGACTTATTAACTTTACCACATGTTCCTACCTCAGAAGGCAACCATTGCAGAACCATTACACAGATTGCTTGACAAAAGTCTGTTTGGGTCTGGGGCAGGAAAGAACAATCAGCATTTAACAGTATTAAAAGACTAATCACATCTGATACTGTATTCATACAGTTCTCTGAGAATTTACCTGTTGTACTGACTTGTGATGCATCCCCTTTGGAGTGTGGGGGTTTGAGCCACAGGCTTCCCAGCGGAGGGAAGCCCCTATTGCATTTTACTCTCGCACCTTGACCAAAGCAGAGAGGAATTACAGCCAATTGGACAAGGAAGCATTGGCAATTGTTGCAGCTATCAAGAAATTTCATGAGTATTTATATGGGAGAACATTTACCATTGTCACAGATCACAAACCTTTGTTAGGCATTGTGGCAGGAGACAAACCTACACCCATTATCCTGTCACCAAGAATGCTGAGGTGGACTGAATTTCTTGCTGCTTATTCATACAACCTTATCCACAAGCCTGGCAAGGACATTGGACATGCTGATGCCTTGAGTCGTTGCCCACTTCCTTGTCACAAGGAGGACTTTGAACCTGAGGCACACACCTTTTTCCTAGAAACTGTTGCCAAGCTTCCAGTACACACTGCTGAAATTGCCAGAGAGACTGCCAAAGACACTTTATTGGCTCCTATTATAGGCTGGATTAAGAAAGGTTGGCCTCTTCAAGATCTACCTCACCTTGCCCAACCTTTTAAATCCAGGCAAACTGAATTATCTGTATTAAGAGGATGTATTTTGTGGGGTAACAGGGTGGTTATTCCTGCAAAACTACAAAGGGAGGTTTTGGAAATGCTACATGAGGGTCATCCTGGTATTGTAAGGATGAAGGGATTGGCCAGGAGTTATGTATGGTGGCCAGGTATTGACAAAATGGTTGAAAACTGGGTTGCATCTTGTCCCAACTGTCAGGTAGTCAGGCCTGCCCCACCTCTCGCCCCCAAACAGGAATGGGAATGTCCTAGGGGCCCCTGGTCTAGGATTCACATTGATTTTGCTGGCCCTACCAGAGGGCACACCTTCCTTATTATAGTAGATGCATATTCCAAATGGCTAGAGGTAATCCCTATGGCATCCACCACAACTGATGCTGTCATCAAGCAGCTCAAAAGTTTTTGTAACCCAAGGGTTACCTGATGTTCTTGTCTCTGACAATGGCCCTCAATTTACATCCAACCCTTTTGAATCCTATCTAGCACAACTGGGTATCAGACATGCCCTGACAGCCCCTGGGCACCCTTCTGCTAACGGCCGGGCTGAACGAATGGTACGTTTTACCAAGGAAAAGCTTCAGCAATTGGGTCCTGGGGACATCACTGAGAAAGTTGAAAAACTTCTTAGTGTTCAGCACATCACTCCTAACCCATCAACTAACTTGTTCCCAGCAGAGTTGTTGATGGGTAGGAAACTTAGGTCTTCCCTTGACCGCCTTCATCCCACTTACGCACCCAACACACCACTAGATTCCACTAGCAAAGTTCGCACGTTCAGTGTGGGTGATTCTGTTTATGCTAAGAACCTTATGGGTGAGCCTTCATGGATTCCTGCTGAAATAACTCAAATCACAGGCCCTCGTTCTTACAGGGTACAAACAGAGGATGGAGTCCTCTGGAGCAGGCACATTGATCAGCTTAGATCCAGGTTACCTCAGGAACATCACAATTGTTCCTCTCTAGTTCCCATACCTAATGCTTTTTCTAGGGGAAGGGGAGGAGCATGAGGATAATCAGCAAGCAAGAATCAACCCCATGTGTAATGAGCCATTACGACAGGAACCATCCCAAAACCTGTCACAATGCCAAAATCCATCCTTACAAGTGGAAGATTGCACATCACTACCTGACTTGGGTGCTGACATTGGGCTGGAGATGGGTTGGGAGGAGAGACCAGATTCTAACAATCAAACAGGGTCTTCTTTCACAGGAAGTCCAACTAGGGAAATGTCAACAGACACATTTCCCTCTCAGTGGGTGAGAACGTTAAACTTCTGAACCACGAAGGTCTCAACGTACATGTAAGAGCCCCATCTATTTAAAAGAATACATTAGATAGGTTGGGGTTTGAGTATGGACTGACCCTAGTGGGGAGGGGTGTTATGTATGCAGGTTTGAATGTCATTGGTTAAGTTTGAACTGTTCTTGTAAAATGTCAGAAATGATTGGTTTAAAAAGTGCGGGAAAACCCTGCGCTCTGATTGGCTGGCAACTGCGGCTGCTGGCTATAAGTAGCAGCCACAGACCAGCCAAATCGGGTCTGTTATGAGCTGTAGTCACCAGTAAACTCTTCACTGAAGCACTCCGTGTCTGACTCTTCATGCAAATCTAACAATTTGCCTGTTGTTATTTCTTAACAATGGTATCTCTTATGCCAAATTTACAGAACAGTGTTCTCAGTGTGTCTCTTGGTGTATGGGGAAAAAAATCTTTTCTGGTATTCTGCCAAGCGCTAAGTCTAAACATGTTCTGTACGCAGTATACATTTTTACTTCAGTTAGCCTTGGTGGTAGGAATAGAAGGCTGTGTGTTGATAGCAATAGTTTTTTACACTGAATTCCATACTGCTAGGAGACTAGTGATTGACCACTGAGAGGAGAGGTTGCTGGACTAGATAGGCCAGGGATCCAATCCAGCAGGCAAGGCTTATGATCTTACACAATTGTAAGGGGAGGAGGAGTTGAATATGTAAAAAGGAGAACATCTTACACTTTTTCTGCATGAAAAGATAAGGAAATTATTCAAGGGCATGGCGTAAATAAATTAAAAACCATGTAACTTTAATATACTATAGATAGAAAGGACATATCACTTGTAGTTGTTTCCTCCTCCTCCTTCCTTAGCCTTTATGAGTTTAACAGATTTAAGAGTAGCTTGGAAATAGCTCAATACAGCAATATAGCCCCAAATAAGAAGAGACCTAACAGCGAAGAAAACTTTCTCTTCTCCCAGTAGTTTCCCCCCTCCCCAAAGAACTGGAAAAAAACAGCAAATGTTTTGTAGAACATATGGAAAGCTTATTATGTTTTAATCATGTGTTATTTATTATTTAGATTTCAGAAGAGAAACATGAAGAGGTCTCCTCTGACAATTCATTGCAGTAGTAAATACTTACATAAGGAATGCCTTAATGTTCTTGAATCCAAGAATTTTGCGATTTAATAGGATAAGTGCTCATATGTAGTCCATGTTTGCCTGAAAATGCTTTCCTTGTTCTTTGACACCATGTTCTTGGAACTAAATGAAGAATAGGACTGCTTGTCCTGATATGTAAATCTCAAGACATATATTGCAGATTTTATTTTTGAAAGTTTTAATTCTGAAAGTTTGCATATAACTATGTACAAATCAATTAAAGTTTGCATTAATAAGCACAATCTTTCTATCAGGTTCTTACAAGAGTGGATTTGTTTTCAAGAAAGGATGGGAATTAATTTTGCTTCTCATTTTGCACATTCATCTTCCAAAAACAGGGAAATAGTGAAAATTGTTGGATCTCTTTATTGTCCTCACTGCTGTCTTAATTTGAAAAATGCAGTTCAGTCAAGACAATTTTTAAAAATCACATGCATTTTGTAACATGACCCTTTGTAGATCATGTAAGTTTGTAAACATTTGTCCAACATGTTGGGTTTTAGTGCTCAAATCAAAGAGAATTGGTTCTTGAAATAATTTCCTCATCTGCATAAAGATACCATTGTAATTTTGGAGTTACAGTATCTTAGAAAGTAAATCTACACAATGGACCCTTTTCTTCCCAGGCTCCTACTAATCAATCTATGCATGTTCCACAAAAAGTCTTTCCAGGAGATGACCTGCAGTCTCCTGTGTGCTGTGAGGAAATTTGCTCTGCTTGATGAATGTTTCCAATTTTGGAACACTTCCTCTTCCCTGATTTGCTGTACTTTGGGTGGCTTTGTTAATCCTTCATTAAAACAATCATGAAGCAACCCTGCTCATTTAGAAACTGTGATAAGGACTTTCCCGTTTCATGTCTTCCTGCTCATCATAACTGCTAGTTTTTAAATGTCATTCCGTCAGATTCTCATGCAGTGGTATCATCATTCATCCTGTGCTGTGATCGTACATTAGTTCCTGGATGATGCATTCAATTTTTCTCTTCCTATTGCTCAGAACTTCATCTACTGGTACCTCCACCAATCTACTTTTGTTTCCTTTGTGTATTATCTTACTTACTTCTATAACTTAAATGCTAAATTTAAATTTAAATTTAAATTTAAATGTTAAATGCCTGCTCTTAAGATCCAGCTGTCTACAATTACTGTAGGCTCGAATCCCACCAGGCTCAAGGTTGACTCAGCCTTCCATCCTCTCGGGGTAGGTAAATTGAGGACCCAAGATTGTTGGGGGCAATTAGCTGACCTTGTAAAAATGCCGCTTAGTAATAAGCAGGCATATACAATGGAATGAAGGCTATTGCTGAGCGCATTGGGTTGTGCTTCAAAATTGTAAGCTGAGTCTTCGGAGAAGGGCGGCATATAAATGTAATTAAAAAAAAAAATTTCTACACCTCTCAAAATGCCTCTCATTCTCTCCCTTCCACTCCAACCCATTTTGGTGTTAATCCATCCATTCCTAAATGGCAGATAAGAAGGTTTTTGGTATCATTTATCTAACCTCCCATCACCCATTTGCTGTGATCACAATATATGGAAAGTTGAATTGTGGATGGTGGCATGGGAGAAAAGGAAGACATGCCTGTAATTTGCTGTTTATGTGGGCCAAGTAGCTATATAGGCACACTGTGTCCACCCTCACTTCCTCAGGAATTCTGGAAACGAACCCAAGGATATGTATACTGAAAGCTAGTGAAATACTGTTCCCAAGGTTGTTAGATAGACTTATCTTCATACACCATTTATTTTTCAGGTCACCTGAGTTAAGCTGGGTAGTGCCTAGAAAAAAACTCTTAAAGTGCTCTCCTTGATTCTCCTTCTCCTTGGCCACAGAAGTTTTTAGATGTCCTTTTTGTTTCTATCATGCAATGTAAATACACACAGAACATGAGAAGGACCATCCATAGAAACAAGTTATGCATCAGACAAATGGCTCTTAGGCAACCAGAAAAAAAAGTACTGTGATTACAAGTTTTCTTCAAGCTGTTGGGAAATTTGGAGAAGAACAATCCTTCATGGCAAAAGGTTTGGTAGCCCTGCCCCCCTTACAAAGTCTACTAAGAGTGTTTCCATGTTTTATAGAACGATTCTTTTAGGCCTAAGACATGCATAGAAGACAGAATAACCCTAATAAGAAGGCTACATACTGTTTGAGTTCTTTTCCAAATGACTTTGACAACTGCAATAAATCACTCTTGAAATGTTTTGCAAATTTCAAAGGCCAATCAGAAAGAATTTTAGTCCCTCACTGGGTAACATTACTCAATTTACTTTTAACACTGAATTGAGTGAAATGTAATCCCCTGTGTTTTCGAGAAAGGCTCATGTTCTCTTGGACAATCTGATCTTAGACTATGTATTACTGCTATAATCAATCTGGACAGTTTGTTAGAAAGAGCAATTGGTTTTTGATCACTTTACTTAAAAATGACATAGATGTTCAGGTTGCAGCTAAGATTAACAAAACTTATCATTGGGCATTTTTCCTCTAGATAAGATTAATGGGCTACAAGACCCGTTAAACATTTTGTTTCTCCTCCACCCACCTCAACTTTGCTGCACTGTTTGCTACACAATGCCTATGACCTTGTTTTCAAACATTTTCATATTCTAGTGAAAATGAAACATTTCAAACATTTTTCTATGCATATTTAGGTAGTTAATATTTCTGCCTTACTATTCTGTCCCACGCTTATAAAAGTAACATTTAGAGACTGCATGTAAATTTTATATAATTTGGAAAAAATATATAATCTACAGTATATCAAATTGATATTCTTTGATGGAAAATCATATTTTGTAGGGATTGACCTTCAGGCAAAAGGAATTGGATGATGAATGTACATATACTACATACATTTAATGGACATGTGCTTTAACAGATACCCCTTCCATCAAATATCTGTAAAATTGAGGTTTTAGGATCTCTTATACTGTACATTATTGCTCATTCGTTCTAAATATTAAAATGAAAACCTACCTGAACAGTTTGCCTTGTCCTACTTTATTTAGTAAATCTGAGAAAAAGCTTGTTGATCCTTAAAATGCCCTATTACTTTTTATCCAAATCTATAGTAACCAGGGGTATTTGTTAAGCAATAAAATATAACATCCGTTAAAAAACAATTTCATATGAGAACATTGAATCTCATGAAATGCTATGTTTGCAATATCCTATTTTCCCTTTTAATACATAAATAGCTTTTCATTTCAGTTTACTATCACCAGGAATTAGCCAAATCTTGCTTAAAATTTAGTCTATGCTATTGGAGGATTGAAATCAGTATGTCATTTCAAAATGAATTTCAAATTGGCAATTAAAAAAACCGGCCACTAATTGGATCGGATAGTACTTGATAGTGTGCTGGAAAAATATAGAAGCATGAACATAAGTCAAAAAGGAGAAAGCTTTTTGACTGATCCCTAGTCCCCCTAGGTATGTAATAATCTGTCCTGGAAGATAATCATTAGAGGGAAGAATAAGTTAAAATGGAAGAAGCCATTCAATTCATAGCAGAGAAACTCTGGATGCAACCCAAAATATTATGGAGTATTATTTTAATATATTCTTGTTTCTTATTTCTGAATTTCTGACTCAAGTGGAGGCCATAGAAACAAATGATCTCCTTCAGTATTATTAATTTTTTCTTCTTTATTGGTTTGAATTCCTAACAAATCTGGAGCCAGGTTCCAGAAAGCTGCAACTATTCACTAGACTATAACTAGCCAATATAAAATAGCTTATAGGGAAAAGGGATCTTTTGGTTTTATATCTGGATGTCCTTCCAATTTGCTGTCAATAATTTTATAAAGACTTTTGATTATAATGGTGAACTAAACTAAACCAAACTTAAAGAACTAGAATACAAAGGAGTAAAAAGCACCAAAAAAAGAGAAAGTAAGAATAAAGAAAAAAGAAATATATAAGAAGTGAATCCCAATCTTCAACACAAGTATATAATTTAGTGATTCTTCACCCCTTCTTTTTTTTAAAATAAAATTTTATTTCATTTTTCCACATTTAAAAAAATCTCTTTTTAGTGAACAGCATGATTCCAGGTTTTCACACTTCCGTACATGACTATAATTACATACTCATAATTACATACTCTTTCACATTTAGTTTCATATCTTACCAATACTTTATATACTTTCTATTATTATTTTTTTCCCAAATACTTTCCTCCAGCTTAAACCTTAAATAACTCTCATACCTTCCCATTCATTGTACTATTATACTTTTATCTGTCAGGTTTGCAATTTCATCGCATATTCTTATTTCATCATTTCACAAATTCTAATTCAATTCAAACATTTCAAAGAGATTCCCCTTGCAGAATCCTTTTAAAATTCTTATTTAACCATTATCTCTATGTATTTTAAATAAACAATTTCTTTTCATTTTTATTCGATTTCCATATTTCTTTGTTTCCTGGTCCTGTTTCTTATCCCTTCTTTTCATCCTCCAGCTTTTATCCTCCTCCCTCTTTAAAGCTTCCTTCCACAATTTACTTTTCTGCTGTTTCTTTTTAAAATGTTTGGTTTTTAAGATATTCCCCTTTTTAGTGACCTCCTTGAATCCCAAGTTTTTAATTCCCACTTTTTTCGCCCTTCACTTTAATATTCATTATTCCAATTGTTCATTAAAAATGGCCTCTTCTTTAATCAGATCCTCTTCTTCTGGCACTCCTCATTGTTCTTCATGTTCTAGAATCACAATTTCCAAAATTTTTAAAGCAAAGCCAAATGATTTGCCTCTTTCTTGTAGTGTTTCTTTCATATTTCTAAGTTCCATTTTTAGTTCCAAAAGAGATTCTGCCATTTTTAAACACTTCTGTCCAGTAGTTTAATTCAACTAACATCTGTAAAGTTTATTTCCAACAATCAGCTTTTGTTAATTTCTCTTTAAGTTTTTCAGATTCATCAAATAGTCCAACATCCATAAGTTTATACCAAAATCACCAAACAATCCCAAGGTAATTTCTTCTTGCTTCTTTCTTTGTTTTAATGTTCAAGATTCCGCTTTCACTTTCCAGGGTCTCTATTTTATTGTATCAAGATTTCACTTACTTTGTATCAAGTCAAATTCTTAAGAAAAACAGGTTTCAAAAAAATCATAAATAAGTTCTTTGGCCACTAGATGGCACTCTCTTTAAGTATCAATTACTATTTTTAATTTTTTCTTTGACATGTTCAAATTAAGCTTTACTTATGCCTATTTAGTGTCAAAAGTATATTTATCCAGTTTAAACAGATTTCTTCTTCCGGCTTCTTCCTTTTATGGTTCAAAGCCACTCTCAGCTGTCAAAGACATTTTTTAATTCATTTTCTATGTCCCCTGCTTTAATTGTCTTTCTTAAAAATTCTTATAATTTTAATTCTGGGGTACCTTATATTTAAATGTTTAACCAAATTATCCCAGTTTCCTTGCCGTCCTCTTCTTCACCACTCCTGCACAATCTTATCCTGGTTAGCTCTTCCTCTTCAGGGTGGCCAAATTGACCACTGCTACAGCCGTCTTTGGAGTAGAGTTGCCAAGCCAAGGAGGGGAGATGCGGCTCCCCTCGACTCAGCTGGCGGTTTCCTCTTTCTTCACTACCCCTACAGGGTGGTTCCGGCCCCAGATCAGGATGATCAGGGCCCTCCGACGGGAGAGTACAGATCGAAGCCACGGACAATCGTGGTCTCCGGTCCATTTTCGAGGAAGTCCAGCCGGAAGTCGATTCTTCACCCCTTCTAAGGTTACAAACATTGATCTCTTCACCCCATACCTCACCTATTATCTACAAACAAATAAGCATCTTTTCAGTCTTGCTGTTAGCAAAAAGTCCATAAAGGATGATCAGGAGTAATTATATATTGTTTTAACCCTGCTCAAATAAACCAATTTTCTATTCCTTCCTTTTCTTTCTAACAGTCTTAATCTTTAGTTCATTCAAATATTGCTGTAGGATTTGACTTCTCTTCATTTCTTCTTTCCAGAGAAGATCACACAGTTTTTTCAAGGCATTAACAAGCCTCTTTTAAATCCAATAGGAAAAAAATAATCCAAGTCACTCTCTTGGTTTGTCATTTGTATTTCCCTTTTAAATTTTAAAACCTTGGGCAGTAAAATAGCAAAGTAGATCCATTTTCTTAAAACATTTTCTAAGTCATTCTCTTGGCCTGTCAGTTGTAAATCAATTTTCAATATCACCTCTGTCCTTTTAGATAATAAATTTTATCATACATCTATAATTTCTTCAAAAACGTATTTTGGACATAGCCGGTTCATAAAACAAACCTTACCTCAGACATTGTTGATAGGGGAGCTATTATTTTATAATTCCATTCTTCAAAAGTCTCCTTCAGTATTTTTATTGTTATAATATTTTGCAATATTTACAGGTTTGTAAATCTTATCTACTTAAAAACTTTAGTCTCCTCTATTATCATTTTTGAAATCATGAAATTGCTTATCTTTGTTTTGTCTTGTAAAAACCCAAACAGGATTATTTCCCATAAAAGCTGTTTGTTTCTTATAATTTTATTGTAAAAGTATCAATATTCCAAATTTATTTGCACCCTTAGTCTGTTTATAACTTTTTAAAATCAAATTTTGCCAGGCATTCCTGGAAGCCTGACATTCCATCAATATCATTCCAGTTTGTCAGATAAAAATCCTAGACATTGTCATTCCACTTTTAATATCATACTAATGCCCCTATACTGGCTGTCTTTATTGTTATGCTATCACAATTAGTACATTTATTTCATTTTTATTTATTGATACTATGCTATATTTGCGTCTGCATTTTAGGGTGCAAAAGTTTTCTCACTGTCCTATCCTTAGGAAAAAAATATATCAATTGGTGACCCAATGCAGGGACTTCTCAGAGCTGGCAGTCTTGGAATGGTCTTTGCAAAGATCAATGCCTTTACTGATATTTTAATTTCTGAATACAAACAACTTATGTACTTTGGTTTTTATCTTCTCCTGTAGTAGCTGTAATAAATGGTGGAATCAAATAATTAAAATGCTATGAACTATATTTGCAATATTTATGATTAAAACTGTTCAAACACCCACATCTTATCACATTTTCAGGAGATTCCCACCCATTTGTTTTTATGCAGGGAATAATTTTATCCAGAGATTGTTTTAATCAGGCCTTGAATGATTCACAGCTTTACCCTATGTACAACTGACTACATATTGCTATTGCGTTCTCTAACTCTAACTCTTAGATCAAGTGTGTTTAAATTTTCAGCAGAGAACAATCCTATCAGTGGGGATAGAGAACTCTGAAAGCAGAAGGGCCATAGCATTCATAGTGTGTTCAGATGAGTAACAGGAAAAATTTCTTCTTTCTTCATACTTTGTAAATCAACATGCAAAATTTGAGGCTATAGCCAAAAGGGATAAACCACACAATATTGCTCCTTTCTCCATAGAATACCAACAGATGAATATGAGTAAAAACAGTAACTAAAATTCTTTGCGCTTATCAATGATACTAACATAAAATCTTTATCGGCAAAATGCGATTTTTCTTCTGTAGCCAGTTTTATATTAACTAAATGCATATGTGGTAAGCATCACATCTTCCCATCAGGGATTATGAATTTGTTTTGTCTGGATCATCATCTCCAAATAAATAAAGAGAATTTGGCTGTCTTGATATACTGGATATTCAATAGATTTTGGATACCACTGGCTGTGGAATTTTAACCTGTGGGCAAACTACCAGGTGAATGATAACATTATCTTAGTTCTGAAAAGTGGTGATGGAAAACTATTATTTTGTACTGTAGCAGCTGTTTTATGTGGTTCACCATAAATCCATTTTGGAAATTGTCCTACATGCTGTTGAATAAGTATATGAAAAAGTTGGGAGAGGCTCTTCAGGAACTTGGGATGAAGCATCACCAGAGTGCTGACAACACCCAACTCAGATTTCTCCTTTTCATCAGAGCCAGGTGTACTGATGAGCTTTCCAACATTTCTACTCAAGATAACTTGTGTATGGAATAGGGTGAACTGACTGAAACTTAATCCTGAAAAAGTGGATTTTGTTATGATGAAAAGCCAGGGAATCCAGGCAGCAGCGGCTTTAGTTATCTGCAAAAGGGATCAAGGGTTAATGCATTTAAAATGGGGAAAAGATTGTTTTTGCTTGTTAAGCAGAAATCAAGTATTTATATAAATCGGCAGAATCTTATCTGACTAACTGAACTTGGTATTTTTTATGGAAAGTAAAGTTTGTGTACGTTTTCATGAGTTATTGTGTTTTTAAAAGGCACGAACAACTTAAAACATTTGTTGCCCGTTCCACAGACGCGGCTTTTCTCAGAAATAACGTTTCTACTTCAGTGCGATTTTGCAATGCAAAAGAATGCAACGCTTTCGAGAAGTCAGATGCTGGGTGACACTGTTGTGTCTTGTCTACCAGGGAGTTAAGACCCACTAAACTCGATAGGTTTTGCTTCCAATTTGGGCCTTCCAATGAAGCCGCAAAGCAACGTGATCTGCCCCGGGGGCATCCAATCTTTCTCCTTCATGATTGGTTTCTGAAGTCCCGCACAGCGCCGTGCGCCCGGGGCCAGGCCAGACTTTCTGCCGTCCTTTCTTTCTCCGGTCGAGGGCTGCCAAAAAGAAAGGAGCGATCCTCCCACCGGCCGCTCGCTTTCCCTTCGCTTTGGGACTGCAGGTCGGTCATTTCGTCGGCCGACGGACTGCAGGGTAGCCCGAGCAAGAGGCTGGTCAGCGTGAAGGGACGTCCGCGCCCACCAGGCGGCCTCAGCTCCCGCTTCCCCTAGTCCGCCGCGGCCAGTTGCAGGGCGCGGATCCCGCTCGGAGAAGGCGGAGCGGCAGCTCCTCCCTCAGCTAGGAGCCAGCGGGGGCTGGTCGGACAGGCAACCTCGTCGGGAAACTCCAGTCCGCCGCCGTTGCCGCCGCCAGTTAGCCCAGAGGAGACGCGAGCGAGGCCACAAAGACTTCTTTGTACACCGGCGGCCGCGGCCCCCTCGTCCCTCGCTCTTGGCCGGCGCCAGCATGGGCGCAGCCAGTGCCGCCTTCTTAGTCCTGCTGGCAGCGTCCGGGCTTCTTCCTCTGATCGCGGCAGGTAAGCCCGAAAGAAGCTCCGACGGCTCCGGGCGTGCGAGGGTTGAGCAACGTCTGGAAGCCGCCCGCTGCTCTTCATCCCCAGAGCAAGCGAGGGTTGCAAGAGGAGGTTTTTCCCTCGGGCTGAGCCCACTTGGAAAGCAAACTGTTGAACGTGGTGGCGGAACCTCGCCTGTTTCTCCTTGCTCCTCGTTTGCACCGAGATGGAGAGGGAGCCTTCGGGGGCGGGGGGCGGGGGAAAGGAAGGGCCCCGCTGTAACTCCCATCAGTCCCCCCACCCGAGAGTGAAAGTCTCCTTTAACTTAAACAGCCTTGTGCCGGGGACAAGAGGTGTCTTCATTTCTGCCCTTTCCTGAGCACGCCGAAGCCGTGGCGATGGGCTTGCCCTGCCGACTCTCTGGCTACAAACAGCCTTCGCTGAGGACTAAACACGCCTGGGAAGCGCGGGGGCTTTTCTTTGGGAGTAATTCTAGCCTTTGTAGGGTTACTTCTGAGGAAGCCTTCCCGAGTCCTCCGGAGCTGCGTGCATATAGACTCGCCTTTAAAGCGCTTACTCAGGGGTTCACCAGCGATCTTAATTAATTCTCGTCAGGGATTGGGGCTAAATGGCCTCGGGAATGCAGTCCTTGTTCCCGCGGTTTCATGGAGGGAAAACTGTCCTGAAGAGACCACGAAGATTGTTCCCTCCTTCCTTCCTTGCGGCGATGCATGCCATATCAAATGCCGGAGGCTCCTTACAATGCCCTCGTCGTGTTGGGAACTGTGTAGAGCTTGTAACATCGCCGCCGCGCCATCCTCGCCTTAACCATTTTAAGCCCAAAGTCTCAGCGTGGAAGATAAGGAAGCGAATACTCACTCCCTTTAGATCAGACACGAGGGATGGAAAAGTTTTTCTCCTACCTGACCCTACTCTGAATTGAAATGGCTACTGGAGATTGCCGGCTCCCGCCCCCCCCTTTTTTTGCTGGAGTGGGTGGAGAAATACAAAGGACAACCCCCCCTCCTTTGACTACAGGGTGTTTCTCAATGGCAGTTGGGGGGGGCAGGACCAGCTGCCCCTCCTTAAAGGAAGGGGGATGTCTACTTCTTTGTTTCAATAAACACTTCTGCTGCCTCTCTTTCCAACTGAGTGTGGTTAATCGGTGTTGAGTGAAGCCAGAGGCAAACCAGGAAACCACCAAGGGAAATTTGCCTGAGTTTGAGTGGCTTGTTTGGTTGCTTTCCCCCTTTGTTTTTTGGGGAGGAGAATCCTATTTCCTGTGCACTCCCTGGCTGCCCCAAAACTTTCGGGCTCAGGAAACATTAGGACTCGGTTCAACAAGCTTTGCGATTGTTTAGAGAACCTGAATACAAGCGGCCCTATTAACATCTGACCTTGCGCCATGGCGGGGTGGCGGGCTTGACTGCTGTGGTCAGTTCATCTGGCATCTCTTTCTCTTTTTTTCTCCTTTAATAGCAGCAAGATTTATGGGGGGGGGGGGAGAGTCTGAAGTGTGTTTGAGACTCCAGTGGAAGACTTCACAGTACTCGCAAAGGCAGTTGCCTGATTGTGCATTCGACTGTGAAAAAGTGGCGTTCCTCAGGCAGGTTAAACATGTCTTACATTTGGTGTCTCCCGCATCCTCCTTGCCTTCCTGATGACATGAAGCAGGCAAAAAGGTGCTGTGGGGCTACCCTTTGATCCGCGGTGTAAATCATTCTATGCGTAGCCACCTTCTAGAATTCTTCCAGGTCTACCCTAATTTGCCTTGCACTGTGATGGAAGGGAGAAATGGCATGTTTCATCATTTGAAAGTGGAATAATTTGGTCCGTAGCCTCCTAACCTTCCCTATTTAATAAATAAATAGATAAATCCATAAACAAATAAAGGGCTGAATCTAACTTGTATGAAGAAGAATGGGAGAATCTGAGCCTAGTGGAGAAATAACAGGCCATAGGCTAGATTAGAGGAACTGTTAATAAGCTAGAGGCTTAAAATAATGTTTCTTCCTTTTGTTTACCCACTCAATCTATTTCCTTCACCCCAGGAAGTGACAGATGCTTAGATTTTCTGTTATTTGGCTTGGGGGTTTCAAGGGTTTGCCATTTGTTGCTTTATTATGGGATGGGAGATAACATTTCTGAGTTAATTTGGGGGAGGGTCGGGGAACCTTATGGCTGCATGGGGACTGGTTGGAGAGCACAACAGCAGAGTCAGTTCCAAAAAGTTATATGTATCTTCTATTACTTCCCCCTGCCTTCTGTCCTAATGGGAAAATGCAACTGAAACAACCTCAGCATTAGGAGATAGTTGCAAAATGTAAGGGTGTTGGTAATTATATATTTAATTTTTGCAAAGTGAGAATGTCAGTCTCTCTTGGTAGGAGTTGCAGCCCAAAATAACTTTCCAACTCAACCCCAATTTTCTTGCAACTGCTGGATTTTTTAAAGGTGATTAGTAATAGAGGGCACAGAAAGTCATTCTAACTACTTCCAATGTTATAATGGAGCCTTGTTCTCTTTTTAATAAGAATTATTCTTTGCTGTAAAAACTTTGTAGATCTTGTACCATTATGATTGAAATGCTTGCTTTTTTTTAAGAGAAAGAAGAAATAATAATAGGGGACTGACATCTTGGCCCAAAACTAAAAATATGTTAATTGTGCCCTTCCTCTTTATTTTCCTTGAGGTGTCTCATGCTTAAGAATAATCCATATATTTTCTTTCTGTGGAAAACTTGGATTTTTCTGACAGCTCAGTCTATACATTATGATTGTTATTATTATCATGTCAAATTTAGTCCAGTTCAGGATAAAATCCTCTTCACTGAACATTATGGATTGTAATCTACTACACTGATACAGTGTAGATTGTAAATGTTTTCCACCTTTCCAGTCTAGGGTTGAGGAAAAATGACAGGCCCAAAACTCACCCAGCCAACTTCTGTACCTAAGTGACAGAGGACTAGAATCTTCCTGCTTCCAGACAAGTGCCTTAACCACTGCACTTCATTGCCTCTTCTTATATACCCTTACTCAGAGTGTTCAGTGAAAAGATTTTGTACGTAAATATGCATAAAACTCATTTTTGTATTAGCTAAGTAGCTTTGCATGATTTGACTATAAATATGTATTGCAGAAATTGGTGGATAAGAAGAAAGTATTGGCTTTCTTCTTTTTGTTGTATAGTTTTTACTGAGATTCAACTGAACATTTTTATTCCAAGGGACAAAAAGTGCCAGCCAAACTGTTAAGCATGGAAAACATCCACACATATTTGTGGCTTACTGTAATAGAATGAATCTTACTTTGACCAGCCTCTTTGCATTTCTGCTGAGAGAAGATACAATAAGGTTTTTTTTAAAATTACCAGCCATCGACCAGCTTGTTCATATTGAATGAGATAGACTTCAGTGGGAGCATGGTAGGAGGCAATCAACACAAGGCCTTCCTCTTTACTGTAGAGACAATATTTTACAGCTTCTGTGGGTACAGTATGTTCTATCATATTAAGACTTGTTTGAATGACGTCTCCTATCCCACTTTATAAGCGTAGATGGTGTTCTATATCAATTGCTTTTGTGGCAGTTCTTAGGATGACTGTAATGGGAACATTATTATTATTATTTATTTATTAAATTTATATCCCGCCTCTCTTCCCCCATCGGGGAACTCGAGGCGGCGTACAACAAGATAAAAAACAGTAGCCTATACAATATAAAATCGAAACACATTCATAAAATCCAGACATACAAGAGGGAAGAACAAGGTCTCAATTCCATGCCCTCCGACAAAGCTTTCCAGCTTTGCGGAAAGCAAGTAGATTGGGGATGGTTCTGATCTCCACAGGGAGCGTATTCCAAAGGGATGGTGCTATCACAGAGAAGGCTCTCGCCCACGGCCCCACCAGCCGACATTGTCTGGCCGATGGTATCTGGAGCAAGCCCTCCCTGTGGGATCTAACCGGGCGCTGGGAGGCATACAGTAGCAGTAGGCGGTCTCGAAGGTATCCCGCTCCTAAGCCATGAAGGGCTTTAAAAGTTGTCACTAGCACCTTGAATTGCACCCGAAGACCACCGCAGCCAATGCAGCTCATGGAGGATAGATGTTATATGGGCACCTAGGTGCCCATAATCACCACGCCACATTTTGCACCAGCTGAAGTCTCCAAGTGCTCTTCAAGGGCAGCCCCATGTAGAGCGCGTTGCAGTAGTCCAATCGGGAGGTGACAAGGGCATGAGCGACCATGTGTAGAGCCCCTCGGTCCAGGAAAGGTTGCAACTGGCGCAACAGGCGAACCTGTGCAAAGGCCCCCCTGGTCACAGCTGTAAGATGGTGGTCAAATTGTAGCTGTGGATCCAGAAGGACCCCCAAGTTGCGAACTTGGTCTGAGGGAGATAATTCCTTTCCCCCCAGTACCAAAGTTGGATAATCAACTGGAGACCGAGGGGGCAGGACCCACAGCCACTCGGTCTTGTCAGGGTTGAGTCTGAGCCGATTAGTGCCAATCCAGACCCTCACAGCCTCCAAGCACCAGGACATCACCTCCACGGCCTCACTAGATTGACCGGGGACAGAGATGTACAACTGGGTATCATCAGCGTACTGATGATACCCGACCCCGTGTTGACGGATGATCTCACCCAGCGGTTTCATGTAGATATTAAATAGGAGGGGGGAGAGAACAGAACCCTGAGGGACCCCTCATGGCAGGGCCCTAGGGCTTGATCTCTGCCCCCCTGCCAACACCGACTGTGTCCGGTCAGAGAGGTAGGAGGAGAACCACCATAAAACAGTGCCCCCCACTCCCAGCCCCCTGAGCCGACCCAGAAGGATACCATGATCGATGGTATCGAAAGCCGCTGAGAGGTCAAGAAGCACCAGGATGGGGGGTCTCCCATCCTGGGGCCGGGCCCGCCAGAGATCATCCACTAGTGCGATCATTAGATGACAAACTTGCCAGACTGATTCTTGATAAGCTTTTTGAAAATATATTTCATTCACTTCTATGGGAATTACTTGTTAAGATTGCTGATTAATTTTCTGACTCTATTTCTATACACTTTTATTTAGAAGTATGACGTTTCTTTATTATATACTAAAATCACACGGAAGTTACTTCCTTGTGGTATAATTTCAGATAGTTTCAATATGTATATGAATGCCATACTACTTGGGTGGGTCTGGTTATGTGGTTTCTTTCAGGTCTAGTAACTATTTTCTATTCTGGTAGGCTAAAACAGACTTGGGAATGGTGCTTTCTAAATATTTTAGATCACAACTCCAATCTTCCCATAATATTATGAGATGTAATTCAAATATCTTAAGGTAATCAAATTGTCTGTTACCCACGGGGTCAGGCAGTCTAATTAGTCCCATTCACATGTATGCATGATCCTATAGTATTTGAATTATTCTTATACGTCATATGTAGTTCTTATTTCTTAATGATAGATGTGTAAGATAAGTCAACTAGAGCTACATTAACTTGTAATCTGTGGTTAACAAATTAAAATAATGCATTTGATGCAATATATTCAGCGAAAACTTGACAAACTATATTATTCTTGGCTATATATGAGCCCAATTGTTCTGTAAAAAAGAGACTGGTGCATTATTACATATATCATGGTAAGTTCATGCTTTTGAAGGCTAATTTAAATATGTGATGCTTCTAAGGTAGATTAATTGTGTTGCTATACTCAGTGGTGATAAGTTTGACTGCTATCCCTCTAAAGAAAATGCTACTCTACTAAACACACTTAATGAGGCTACGTTATTCCATGCTAATGTTACATTTTGATTCTTTATAGAGTGCTACTCTTTTTACAAGAAGTATTACTATGGTAAGCATCCCAGTTGGGAAGTTAAAAAATATTATTATTATAATAAAAATTGACATGTCCATAAACTAACAGGAGTTGTTGAGTTTCAAGAAAGTGGATTGATGCTACTGTCTTATTTATAATTGAGAGAAAATCCAGAAATCAGTCCTGAGTAAACATGTAGAGAATTATCATGTGATTAATTGTGCCTTGATCCAGCCATGCATCTTCATATTAGACCCAACTCCAGATAAATGGAGAGGGTTGGTGTAACACTTGGTGATCTGCCTTGTAAAAATCTTATCCAGAAAATTTTATGTAAAGGCTCTCAGGAATTAGATATAGTGCCCGATGGTAGGATGGCCAGACCGGAAAATATCCAACAGGTTACTGAGGAAAAGCAAGAACCTGCAGTGAGTAATCCAGGCATTAACAATGTATCACTCTGAGAAATTCACTATCTGTTACTCAGGACATGACACCAGGAAAACAAATGGAATGGCATTTATCAAAAGCAAGAAACTCAACCAGGCAGTGCTTTTCAGTGGTTAATGTTCATATTATGTCCATCCAAATCTGTGCTAAGCACTGCAAAATCACAGTTGACGAAGTCTATGTCCCAATAACTTATATGAAACATCAGAACAGCTGAATGAAACCCAATTTACTTCTTATAAAAGCATTAGAAACAAGAGAAAGAACTATCTGACCAAGGTGTCAAGAACAGATGGCGTGAATATACAAAAGAGCCCCTCTTTGAGGGAGGTGGGTTGTTTAGAAATATGAAATACAAAATAAATGAGCTGTATGTCAGTAACAAAGAGAGCAAGTCTCCTCAGGATGAGGAGGCAAGGGAAGCAAAAATAAAATTAGCTATTTTTCAGGAGGAGATTGGGTGGGCAATGAAACAACTGCCAAGCAGCAAGGTCTCAAGTGTCGATGTATCCTGCAGAAATGCTGAGTCCATATTTCTCAGTCATCACAGCTTTGGGAAATGAATACATGGCCACAGGATTGAAAAATATTCATTTCATTGCCGAAAAGGAAAACTTCAAGGATTGCTGCAATTATCCTAGAGTTGGCCTCATCCAAGTAGAATCCTTAACAGTGTCTGGCCCAACCATCAAAAGATCATTACCAGATGTTCAAGCTGGCTTCCAAAGGGGTCATATCAATCATACTCCAAATCATGAAAATTTTTCATGGATTATTGAAAATTTTCAGTATCAAAAGAACATCAACATTTGCTTTATTTATTACAAGAAAGCCTTCAATTGTATTAATCATAACAGACTGGAGAGTCCTAGAAGACATGGGGAGTGCCAACACATATGGTCAAGGTAGTGCAGTCATTGTAATCAGGAAGCCACTGTGCAAACAAACACCACTAATTAGTTCAGGATAGAGAAAGGAGTATGGCAAGGTTGCATTCTTTCACCTTTATTATTTAACCTGTATGCTGAAGTGATCAAGAGGAAGATGGAACTTGAAGAATCAAAAATTGAAATAAAGAATGGAGGAAGGAACATCAACAAGCTTCACTATGCTGATGACACAACTCTCCTCTTGGAAACCAAAGAAGGACTGAAACATCTTGCCAAAAGGTTTGAAGAAGAAAATGTGAGATTTGGCGTTTTCCTGAATATCAAAAAGACCAAGCTTGTGACTACACTGAGGAATGATAGCAAAGTGATTGAATATGTGTAAGAATGCATTTTCATGGGATTGCAGATTGATCAAAACAGTGAATGAATCTTGAAATAATGTGTTGAATTGCATTATATTGCACAGCAATGTTGAGGATGAATTGAGTATAGAAAAGCAAGAACATGAAGGTGACAATTAAATGTAGATTAATCCTCACTATCATGTTTTCCATACCTATCTATAGTTGTGAAAATTGGACCATAAAAAAATGAGACAGGAGGAATATCAATCTGTTTGAGCTGTGGTATTGGAGAAAGCTCCTTCACATTTCTTGGACAGCAAACAAGTACTGGAGCATATAAAACCAGCCATATTGCTGGAAGGGAAAATCACAAAATTCTACCTTGCTTATTTCAGCCATGTCATGCAATCAAACTCACTGAAAAAGACAGTTATAATCAGAATAGTCAGCAATAAAAGGAAACAAGGCTGCCAAAAATGTGGTAGTTAGACACCAACATATCCAGCACCAACCAAAGCATAAAACAACTGAAAGAGGCCATACAATCAAAATGGAGAGAGCTGGTCCACAGAATGCATTGTTTGCTTTGTCTTGGTTCCAAAGCTCAGCAGGATGACACCTTGGGAGACCTCTAGGGAATATCAAAAAGATATTCTTGAAGACTGGGAAGTTGAAAGACCTCCCACAAGAAGGCAATGCCTATTGTTTCTTGGGATGACCAAGAACATGGTGCGGATGAGGAGTGTGTCCTCCAGGAGTCAAGCTGATGACTTTACTTTTCTAGTCAAGCTGAGGACTTTACTTTTGAACAAGCATGACTGGTATTGGACTCTTAATACTAATATTATGCTGGTTGAGTGAGAGGTAAGTGTCTTTCTGTTAGGTAGGTTTATTTTCAGCCTAGCCGCATGAGATTTAACCAACTCCATGGCAAGTATCACAGATTGGTTCATGCATTTTGCAAATCTCCTGTCTTTAAAATGAAGAAGTTTTCTTTTTAATTTCAAAAAAGATCTGTCCCCTTTATCTTACATTTCTATTTGGCTAAGGAGAGTTATCTTTACTCTATTCCTGGGAAACCCCCTGATTTGTAAACAGCAGTTTTCTGACACAGATGCAATCTCAATCTGTTGCCTTGTTCAGAAAGCATATGAATGCAAGGGGTGGGTGGGGTGTGGGTGTGGAGACTGGCAGGAAAGGAAGATTGACAAACTTGAAGGATTAATCCTACTTAGGCGCTTTCCACTGTTTGCAGGAAAGCTGATCTTCCTTAATATGCTGCACTTTGGCCAAGGTGTTAATAGCATCCACATTTGTCATTGGTATGGAAGCAATTTGGTTACTAATGACAAAGCGAACCTTTGAGTCCTCAAGAGTTTGGATAGGTAAAATAGGGTTTTTTATATCGAGATCTTCCATGCTTACTGTTGACTAAATTAACTCTTATTCAGTGAATAATATATATTAGTAATGTGTAACAGCTGAAGTGTGTATTAAATGCCAGAAATCTTTGCTATCTCCTGGAATGACAAGCTTGTCATATATTCCAAACATAAAAAAAACCTCGTATCTAACAACTTAAATTATATTATTCAAAATACATTTACATTAGCTTACATATGTTCTATATGAAAACCATTGTTTTTGAAAAAGTAAGAGTTGGGGTGGATGGGTTGATAAAGAAGAAGATGCAATTTGACTTTGGGACTGTTTCTTTCTGAAGGAAGTGCCCTTTAAGCTCAGTGTGTTTGGAAAGTATGCAAGTGTCCATGTTTTCTAATTCAGTGGGTACAAGTCAGCTAAGGCTTCAAAGAAAAGAACTGAGAGGCTTTTGCTGCAGAAGCAAGAAAAAAGCTTTGTTTGTTAATTCTGTCTTTTATTGTTATTTAGACTGCTGTCTCTGGTAATATATCCCCTCACCACTTGGGAGAACCAGCAATTTGATGTAAATGATTGTCTTCCCTTTGTTTCTTGAGTGAACTATGTGAGAGATTTAAAATCAGTGCCTCTTCCTTTCCCTCCTTTGCTTTTCTGTAATAGTCTTGTTTTTTTTAAGAGTCCTCTTAATTTTCTATGTGTTTGGGGGAAAAGCATATAAGTTGTACAGTCTTTCTTCAGCCCTCATTGAAAGTAACATATTAAATTGCATGTTTTGAATATGAAAGATTAGTTTTTCTACATATTTTAATTGTTTTGAAATTTACATGGGGATAGCAAAAATGCATCATGGATTTTGTGCCTTAATGCATGCTTTCTTATATATGTTCAGTAAATTTGCCATTTTAATGCTAAACATTCACTAAAAACTGTTTCAACTGCACAAGAAAAGCCTCTTGACTTACATTTCTGGAAGTACATTTATGGCAGATGAAGTTTGTAAAAATCATGTGCCTTGCTGGCTAATGCAAATGAAGGATTCTTAAAAGGTGTAACAAGATATTTAGTGAGAAAATATATTACTGTAATTTGTTCAGTTTTTTTCAAACCTTTTGACAAAAGTGATTTGTAGGGACGAAGTTGATAACATGTGAGTAAGACTCAGCAGACTCTAAAACTGTTAAGCAATGTGATTGTTTTGGTCAATATTGTTCTTTAAATTCCTTTAGCTTATGCTATTATTGAGCAGTTTATTAGCAAAAGGGAACGTATTGTCTTAAGACAAATTGCTTTTCTCCTCATATTCTTCTTTATAATCTCAGTTTATATCTTGTCTGGCCTGCCTGCCTGCCTTTCTCCTTAGCTTTTGGTGACCTCACAAGGTATAATCTTTTCTCCCTTCTTTTCTACCATATGGTGTCTTTGTCCCTGTAGCTATTTCTCTTCCCATTCCCTGCTAGCTTCAGTGGGTGGCAAGTTGAGACTTTGATTTTCAAAAACCACAAGACTGGCAGCAGGGTGATTTTTCTCACTTTTCACAGGGACCAAGAAAGTTGAAGACAGTGTGAAAGAATTGTCAGAGACCACATCCCACTTCTTTTGAGAGGCTTAAGGATTTACAAAATGTAGGAATAGCACGGTTCCCTGTTTTACTCCATCTGTTATGTATGAAATCTAATCCTTTGAATCTTGGTGTTGGGGAGATGGTACTTCCTGCAGACTTACTCTTCTGGAACTTTCTTTGCTGACACTGAGTTGTGAATAGCTGTGGAAGTTGCTGTAATTCTGAACTGATAGTATAGAGCAGGGGTCCCCAAACTTGGCAACTTTAAGACTTGTGGACTTCAACTCCCAGCATAGCTGGGTGGAGAATTCTGGGAATTGAAGTCCACAAGTCTTAAAGTTGCCAAGTTTGGAGGCCTCTGGTATAGAGTTTTGTGTTATACTATATCCCTATCAAGATTCTTATACATTGTTCAAGGATATATTTCATCTAAAATGAAACAATGATAATCTTTGGAAATTCCATCACTTTATCAGAGTGCCATTCATTGTTTATTACTTACTAGCAATAAGCCTTGATCAGAATGAATGCATGTGATTATTGTTGAGCACTTCCCATGGCTAGTACTGAAAATATGGGCAGAGAGGGGTGAGCCTTCTAAGTTAAAGCCATGGAAAGACAGCTCCCCTTGTAATCTCTTACACATCCAAAGAATGATGGGAATAAACAAACTCTTCAGATGGTGTGCAGACTGAAAGGATGGTGCTCTGTTTGTATAACGTTCGCTAAATTTAGTATTTCAGTTGGTGCAGAATAAAGAGACCTTTCTGTCTAGTGATCCCTGTACAAATAAATAAAAAGACATACAATACAATATAGGATTTCCTATGACAGATATGAAATTGTGCCCACTTTGACTTCCTTTAGAAATTTTTCCTGTATTGTCTCATTGTAAACGTATGTGGGAGAAAGGGATATTCTGTAATAGGTCTTTGTATTAATGCATAACACATAGATCAATATTTTCAGGTATCTGGAGATATAATGTAGTTATTCCCTCCAGATTATAAAATTTAATAAACTCCAGTTTTGCTTATTTTTGATATGGCATCACCTGGCTGCAAAGTGACTTCAGTGCATTAAACAAAATAAATCCAATATAAAAATAAACCAGTTACCACAACAAAACATCTAAAAAAGGAAATAAGTAAAATAGTGAATCTGGTCCTAAACTCCTAACACTCTACAACTTTTATGTATTATGTATTCAAAATTTGTGTATCATTATTTTACTATCTTAAAATGTTCTTGGCTTTTAAGCTGTTCTTGCAATGCAAGTAAGAACAAGTAAATGCTAAGCTAGGATTTTGAAGAAATATGCCCTAATGTTTTCGATGATCAAGAGTTTTTTGCTTCCCTATTGTTTACTGCACTTTTACTGCATATGTTGCAGTACTGAAATAATATAGCATCTGACTTCTATGGTTCTATGGACAGCTGCATTTTTCTCAAAAGATGGCACCAATAGATTTATTGGAAAATAAAGAAGGAAAGTTGTGTTTATTTATGATAGCCAAACTTCAGAAAGCTTCTGAAAGTGGACAAACAAATATTAAATTACAGTAGTCTCAACTTAACAATCACAATTTAAGCCCAACATTTCTGTTGTTAAGTGAGACATTTGTTAAGTGCATTTTACCCCATTTTATGACATTTCTTGCCATTGTTAAGTAAATCACTGCAGCTGTTACATTAGTAACATGGTTGTTAAGTGAATCTGACTTCACCATTGACTTTGCTTTTAGAAGGTCGCAAAAGGGGATCACATGACCTGCAGCGGTCATAAATATGAGTCAGATGTCAAACACCTGAATTTTGATCACGTGACATGGGAATGCCAAGTGTGAAAAACAGTCATAAGTCATATTTTTCAGTGCTGTTATAACTTTGAACAGTCTTTAAATGGATATAAGTCGAGGACTACCTGGACTCTTAATTTTATTTAAATTGTAATAAACTTTGTTATTCTGAAAAAAATGTACCAAATTTCTTCCTGATTTTTAGACATATTGGAATACTTTTATTGCTCTGGTTTCAAGTGATTAGAAAGATATAGAATGCTTCAAGTAATCATTCTTCTGTAAAAATACAGCAGTCTTTGTCCTTCTGTTTTAACCATCCTTAAAGCATTTCCTAATAGCTATAACTTAAACTTTTTGTTAAGCAATTTTAGACTAATTCTGCTTGTCCTCCTGGTATAGTTCTGAGTTAAACAAACAGTTAATCTGATAAATATTATTTTCCAATGAATAGTGCTTTGGCTGAATTTACTTGCCTTTTCCAGTTTAACATGTTCACATTTTTTTGTTCTTTTGTGTATTTTACTAGATGCCTTTGCATACAAAATTCATAAAACTATAGTAGCTTAGACTTGGGATTGAATATGGTAATTTGACTTTTCACTATACACTAATATAATTGTTCTAGTTGAATTGTACAGCTATTTTAGAAAACCTTCTGTGGGGGGTTACTGTGAAGATTGAATTCTTCATTGAGCAATGATACCTGAAAGAAGTAAGTATATGGAAGGAGGAAATAGTGGTGATACTTTCTCTAGAATAAATGTTCTTTGATGTCTTACAACTTTTAGTCTAACCACACACAACCATGCTTTCTCTAGTTTGTTGATGAAATTAAGCTAAACAGACCAAAGTGAAATCTTTTCTTCCTGCGAGACCACATAAAGAGAACATATGCTGGTGTATACTGTAATCCTGTTGTTTTCTTTTTGTGGTGCAGTTTATTTATTTATTAATCAAATTTGTATAGCCACCCATCTCACAAAAAGCAGCTGGGCAAGAATTAATGGTAGCTCAAGATTGAATTACATGTACTACGTTCTATTCTTTATAGTATACTTCTGTTTGCCATTTGATGGAGCTATGCATTTATTATATTGATTTTCTAAATTATAACAGTAAGATGGCTTATCCCACAAGTAAAGCAAGAAACCTGGTGTTGATTCTTTCTTGATCAATAGCCCTGGAAAAGGTTATTTTAATTCCTAAAGCTGATTTTTCATCGTTTTTTGCCTGTCAGTTTTGGGTAGTGGGCAGAGAGGTTCGATGGGTTCTATAATCTACTATGTCATGTTGTAATTATGATAAAGGTATTTGGGGAAAAGTGAGGTCTTAACCTTACTAACCTCTGGGCTTAGTTTAGCAGACATGAGTGTAAACAGGCAATTGTGACCTTTCAGGTTGCTTGCCCATATTTTCCATTTAATAAGCTAGGGGTCTTCTCTCATCAGACAATCAAAGATCCTTTTGACTTTTACCATTACTTTCATGAAGCTACCTTTAGCAAAGTTACAGCATATTGTTTCTTGCATTTTTCCCCTTCCACTTCTTTCTTATGTGGTTGCAAGAAGGTTTTGTCATTGTCTTAGAGAGACTTTGCATTTCAGAAGAGCCATTGCAGAATATTTTTCAGAATACCATAATGATGATAATCTAAGCAAAGTAAGGGTTTAGTATGCACTTCTATGCAGTTATTGTTAATATTATCTTCTCAAAACTTCACTGTTCTGAAATACATAGAGAGACCTATCCATGGATCCATTAATAATGGACTTATTAAAATACAGCAGATCTCATGTTTTTACTAGGGTGGATAAAATCGATTTTTAAAATAAATAAATAAATAAATAAATTGGATTTTTAAAATTTAAATCAGATTTTTTTTGTTTTTATCAAATTTATTTTAATAAAATGCTTTTGGAATAAAAATGTATCTAAAGATAGTTTTCTATTTAGGACACAGTAATAATTTAGTTTATTCAGCATGAGCTTAGTTATGTAGCATGAGGCTGTATATTCTGCAATATTTACATTTTTGGTAAACTCATTCAATGAATCCAAGCTCTGCAAGCTGAGATAATATGCACTGAGTTGATGCATTCACACAATTTCACAGCAAAGATGACAGGTGCTCTTTAAAAATTATGATTTAAATCGAGTTGATTTAAAGCTTGATCAAGCTTTTTTTACTAATGATTTAAATCATTTAAATCGTGATTTAAATTGAGTTGATTTAAATCAAATCCACCCTCATTTTTACTGACCCAATATGCCATAAAGAAGTATACAAGAACATCAGTTCTGTTCAAACTTCCAGGAGTAGTGTGCCTTCCCTATCTTAGTTAGATCAGAAGTTAGATTGTCCTGTTCGATAAAAATCACCAAATTGCACTAAGATGCATTGATAGTATAATAATTACAAGGGATCTCTTAATGAGATCTGGACTTCAGTGAAATCTCTTCATTTAAAACAATGATTTAGAATGGAGCTTTGGCTTCCCAAGAAGTTATCTTTATTTTGTTTATACCACTTTGTCACAATCCTTCTTCATTACCTGGCCAGAGAAAAAGCAAGGAAAAAAAAAAGATAAATCCCATGCATTTAATATTCTGTTTTTTTTCTTTTTGCTGAACTGCCTTGTTTCAAGATTACAGTTTTGGATTATTTAATATCAGAAGTAAGGACAAAAACTTAAAGGTTATTTTTATGATACTTAAATATTTTTAGGGAAAGATTCAATTCTATTGAGTGCAAAAATGTTTTTGAAGCTGAAATTGTCAGAATTATTGAATTTGAATGGCTGTAAGTTAATTTTACAAAAGAGAAACATTGAAAGTTTCCATATAGAGTTGTTAAATAGCATTATCTTTTAGTAAGTCTCCGTTTGACAGCCCTGTGATATAAATCAGAAACAGATGTGGTGCAGTCCTAAAACTACTTTTACTATGGTAACAGAGTCTTGCTAGTCTGAATATGCTACTTCTCTTCCTTCCTTTATCATAACTGGGAGGAGGGCACCCTCTGAAACATTTTTGCAAATTACATTCCTCACTTGGGTTTAAGTTTTGTTTATGACATAGTTGTCTTGGCAGTGAATCTTGCCTTTGTCCTGTGTAAGGCTATCCTCTTTATTCACTACACTAATAATGCAATGTTACTTTTATTTTCATAATTTAGATATTTAATAAGTAACCCCTAACCACTGTGGTACACTCAAATGCGAAGTTATATACTACTTTGTCAACAGTCAGAACCTAATTAGGGATAGGCATGATGTGGTCCTGATGTTTTTGTATATTAGTTCTAGGTGCCTAAGTCAGCAGGGCTAAGGATAGGAATTCATGGGAAGCATGATTCAAAACATCAAGATTCACACCCTTGTCCCCCCAAAAAGTAATTGCACATATAGATGCACTGGTAGGTCTTGCCTACAAGGAGAAATGGTGTTCAGGTAAAACAACACCTATTTTGATTCATAGATCACTTCTTAGTTTACATGTGATTTTAGCCAATAATAATAGATAAAACATTTTCTTCATCGTTATCTAGGCTAGGCTGTTATTTAGCTTTGTGTTTTTCCAAACTTAAGTTTCAATTTGAATATTTTTGGCTAGAAAAATAGTTGAATAACTTTGAAACATAGAGCTCTTCAGTAGCTCCAGCCATACTTGGCAACAGAAATGTAGAACTTTTTAAATTTAATTTGGGATGGTTTCCTAGCTCTTATTTTACTACTACATTTCTCAGTATGCATTGTTCATGCTTTTAATTTTATTTTCACATGCTGTTACTGATGGGGTTTTTCATAATATTCCTGAGTGAGAGAAATAAAAGATTAGAAAAAGATCCTGTTTGGATTTAAATGAAGTATTAATCCCATTTCTGTTTTTATGTGGTCTGTTTAAAAAAAAAGCAAATGGATTTCTATTTTTTAAGTCAGTGAATTTCTAACCTTATTTAGGATTGGATCACTTAGATTGCTATGTGTCCCCATATTTTAGTTTCCCAGTGGAAAATAGGCCATAGTTCCTCCATTATCAGTTGCAAACACTAAAATTTAGAGTTTTACTAAGATTGTGCATGCATGTGTTGGGAGTCAACCAATGGTATTAAAAGACTATTTGGAGAGATAAAAATACGACTGCTAGTAAAACTAAACAGTTCAGTCTATGCAATAAAGTGCTTTTTGGGTGGTCTGTTCCTGCAAAGAAATATGAGAGTATTTCTTTCCTTATTGCAATTTGGGATAGATAGCAGAAAGAGACTATAGATGAGCCATCTATGTGATCTTGAATATAGGTCTGCAAATCATACGAATCAGACAAGTTCTACTTTATGTAGTGTTAATAATCTAAAAAATAATCCGAATATAATATTTTATAAGGGGATCTTCACACATGTTTCATATCTTACACAGATATAATTGCAGGAAGAAAACAGTATATGCAGAACATATGTGATAACTATACATGTCTATTCTGCCAGATGTTTCCATGGTTTTTCATCTAACTAAATAAAAACTTTTCTTTTGATACATTAATACAGAAATAAACAATATAGTGTGCTATCTAAATCTTTTGATCTAGATGCAAGATCTATAAATCACAATCAGTACAGCAGTGATTTCTGGGAGTTTATTTCATTTTAGTTAATTTCTACCTCACTTTTTTGTTCATTGTACAGTGCCAAGATCCTATCTGGTTAGAAGCAAAATACATCATGTATGTGTAATGTAATATTATTGTGCTGTATTCCGCCTTTGCTTATCTAGAATGTGTTCCTTTGTTTAGTTTCTACAGATGAACTGATGGAAAAAATGGCAATTAAATGGAAGTTACAATCTAACTTCTATAGTCAAGTAATGACTATAAAACCAGAAATGTCAAGTAACGACTATAAAACCAGAAATGTCAGAAATCCCCACATTCTTCTTGTTTCAAAAATTTGTCGAAAGGCCTTTCATGTTGTTTCTCCTAAAGATAGCAAGATAAATACTGTACCAGTTGCATGTTTCTACTGCTTCATATTAATCCTGTGTCAGAGTTTAGCATGTGGCTTCAGTGCTTCACTGATTTACCTTGCTATTTAAATGTGTTTAATACATTTTAATACATTTGCTTCCTGTATCTGCCTCCCATCCTTTCATTCTGTCTTCAAAATAGTCTGAATGGATTTTTTTCCCCCTACAATCTTATCTTTTCAGATATTCCTTATTTCAGTTTCTGTTGGTTTCCACAACAGGAAATCACAGGCTTTATCATTTAGTATTTTTCTGTCAAGATAGCCCCTTTTGGTCTGATAATTTTATCAATGTGCAGTATGCAAGACTCAGAATTTTGGATAAGACTCGAGTTATCAAGGCTGAAACTCCTAGGCTGGGAAATTACATCATTCAGCCTACCGAAAGGCATGCATTTCAGGCATTTGGGATTTTTCTGTCAGTGAGGATATCTTATCCCTAAAATATTCCTGCCAGATGGTTTTCCTACCTTTGCTCAGAAACTGAAACAAGAAGTCCCTTGGCCTCTCAAGGCAGCATATTCCAAGTATTTGCACTGCTGCCCTTACGTCTCGATTTTCTTCTCTGTAACTTAAGTCCATTTTTCCTTGCATGTTTTAATACAATTTTCCCTGCCACTTAAGATAGAACTAGGTTTTGCAATTGTCCTATAGCTAAAGGACCCCGATAAAATTAAGAAAAACAAAATGTCTGTGCTTTATATTTTATATCCTTTATTATTTTTGTCTTGTTAACGTGGGTGCTTAAGAATTGCTTTTTCCTGTGCCCCAGGGTGTCTCATTTAAGTAAGCTTCATTCACTGCACAAATAGTTTCCTCTTCTGCCCAGTTCAAGAGTAGATACCTGAATCCTTGCCTTAGTTAGTTCCTGCTAGACTTCCTGATCTGCTATTAAAATTTTTTTTATCTTCTTAAAAAAATACTATGTGACAGTTCCTAGAATATTTCCATTGGAAAAAAACACATTTAGGCCCAATATACATTTCATACACTGTATACTTTTAGAAACTAAAATGTAATCTGTCTGCATTTCAGTATGTTGGTTTGGAAATCATCTACATTCCCAGAAGTGAGACAACATTAATCCAGGCGGTTGAAATAATTCAGAGCTACTAGTGAGCATATTGTTGTCATTATTGATTAAATTTATTTGCCACCCATCATGCCATAAAGAGACTATATTTTTAACCTTTCTTGTATGATGTTGTTTGGTAATTTGTTTTTTCTATATATAACTTTATTTTTAAAGGAAAAATAAAGGTAACAAAAAACCAATAGTCAATAGAGAACAGAAGGAAGAATAAACAAATAAAAGACAGACAGAAGTGCAATAAAAAAAATAGAAGCAAAGATGCACAAAAAGTCACACAAAAAATGACTCCCGACTTCTTTTACCACAGATATACATGAAACTTAAATTCAACTCTTGCTTTCCAATTAGATATAACACCCATTTTATACAGTAACTAGCTTGATACCCGTGATTCACTATGAAACTATGAGGTCAGACTTAGTTTTGGGGGAGGAAAATAAGGGGGAAAAATCTGACTGTCTACCAGCATCCATCGGTATTCAGCTGGGTAGTGTCCTGTCAGTGTGTGAGAGAGTTGTGGGCTGTTTGGAAACTGAAACAGTATTTGCTGTGTGAGCAAGAAGGAGACAGCAAGGAGCCTGGGCGTGGCTTAGATCAACTGTTCTGCACTAAAGCTGCTTGGTGCTGTGAAACTAAAACTGAAACTGAAACTCCTCTCCTCTGCTTGTGTTTTACATTTGGAACAGATTTTTTTCAGGTGGGGAGGGGGAGTAGAACTCATTAGCATCAGAGCGTGTTAATAATCATATACAAAATACTAATGCTCTGATCAGGGGTGGGATTCAAATTTCTTAACTGGTTCTGTGGGCGTGGCCTAATTTGTGGGTGTGGCTTACCGGTCATGTGACTGGCTGGGCATGGCTTGCTGGTCACATGACTGGCTGAGCGTGGCTTGGTGGTCACATGACTGCGTGGGTCAAAAGATAGAAATTCACTTTAACAATGCTCTTGGTGCGGGGTTGGACTAGATGACCTCTGAGGTCTCTTCCAGCCCTGGATTTCTGTGCTGTTTCAAAGCAACCTCTGAAGTTGCGTCTAGTGCCAGAGTTTGTGGTCCTTCCTTCCTCTCCTTTTTCTTTTCCTCCCTCCCTCCCTCTATCCATCCGTCAGTCCATCCATCCATATCTCATTCACATTCCTTTCCCTTCCCTCTTTCTCCCTTCCCTCCCTCCCTTTCTTTCTTTCTCCCATCCCTCCCTCTTTCTTTTTCTTCCTTTTAAGAGAGAGAGAGAGAGAGAGAGAGAGAGAAAGAAAGAAAGAAAGAAAGAAAGAAAGAAAGAAAGAAAGAAAGCATCTCTGTGGTATTCATGGTATATTTTCAGCTGGAACCTCTTTCTACTTAAACCAGGGGTCCCCAAACTTGGCAACTTTAAGATTTGTGGACTTCAACTCCCAGAATTCTGGGAGTTGAAGTCCACAAGTCTTAAAGTTGCCAAGTTTGAAGACCTCTGACTTAAACCTTAGTACAACACCCAGATATTTAAAGCCATTAAACATCTTGGATTAATCTTGAAACTTTTTGCATACTTGTATTTATACAGAAAGAATTTTATTTTAACACATATGGCTTCAATTCCAAAGCTACTTTTTATGAAACCTTTCTAAATGGCAAGTAGAAGTGAGCCTTTCTTGCCATTTTATTTATTTATTTATTTTTGGGACTTGTATGCTGCCCCATCTCCAAGACTGGGCTCTCACAGCTAAAAACAACAACAATAAATAATTAAAAGAAGATTAAATCCAAATTCACAAGCCCAAACAGACAAATTTAAAATACTTAAAAATATAAAACCATCCCCCCAGGAAGGGTCACAGCCCGGATTGGTCAAACAACCAGGTCATGGCGGAAGGTGCGGAGGTCAGGGGCCAGGGAGCCCCAAGGAGTTGGTTCCAGAGGTCAGGGGCCGCGACAGAGTAGGCTCGGCGGGGACCGCCAGCGGCATTGGCCCCCAACGGACCCCAAGGAGTCCTTGCCTATGTGCTCGCACAGGGCGGTTCATTCGTGTCGGCAGGAGTCGCCCTTAAATATTGAGCCCATGTCATGAACTTTGTATGTTAAACCCTTGAATCTCAGGAGTGCAACCGCAGCCTTGCAGGCAGCGCATTGGGAGAATTGGGAGGTTCCATCCCCACGCCGGCATTCTGCACCACTGCATCTCGATGGTACGCAAGGGCAGTCCAGTTAGAGAGCATACAGTAGTCGCTCTAGAGGTAACAAGGGCATGAGTACTGTGCGGGCATCTCGTCCGAAATGGCGATTGATAACAAGGCGGAGCTGGGCAAAAGCCCCTGGCGACGGCCCCCAACTGCCTCCTCCAAAGTATATCCAGAGGGCCCAGTTCTGCATCCACAGGGGCAACACCTTCCCCTATGGCCAAAGATGGATTCCTGAAGAACCGTATGCACAGCCACTCAGTCTGGCCGGTTGAGTCAAAGCATGTTCCCACTCATCCAAATCCGACAGCATCCAAACACTGGGTCATCAGGAGAGGGCACACTGATTTGCCGGGAGATGTACAGCTGGGTGTCATCTGTGTACTGGTGGAATCTCACCCGAACCACGGATGAATCTCACCCAGCGGCTTCAGTTAAATAGCATGAGAGACAAACCCTGGGGAACGATAGCACCATCGACCTCTGCCCCCCGCCAATACCGTGCACCACCCCGAGAGGTAGAGTAAACCACCAAGCACAGTGCCCCCCACTCCCCAACCCCTCGAGGCATCGCAAAAGGGTACCATGGTCGATGGTATCAAAAGCCGCTGAGAGGTCTAATAGGACCAGGACAGAGGAGAAACCCTGTCCCGGGCCCTCCAGATCATCCATCAGCGCGACCAATGCCGTCTCCGTGCTGAAGCCAGGTCAGAAGCCCGATTGAACGGATCCAGGTAGTCCGCTTCATCCAGGAAGAGTGGAAACTGCGAGCCACCACACTCTCAACAACTTCGCCAAAAAGCGAGGTTGGAGACTGGATGAAAGTTGTCTAACACGGTCGGTCCAGGGCAGGCTTCTTCAGGAGGTCTCACCACCGCCTCCTTCAGGCGGTGGGAAAAACACCCTCCCATAATGAAGCGTTGACAACTGCCCGGAGCCAGCCGCAGGTGGCCTCCCTGGCGGCATAAGCCAGCCAGGAAGGACACGGGTCCAACAAACATGTGGTGGAACTCAGCCGCCGCATAGTCCTGTCCACTTCATCCTCGGAAACAGGATCAAACTCTTCCCAGATCACACTGGCCAGACTGCCTGTATCCGTTCCTCAGACCACTGCAAATCAGAGGACACCCGCTCCAAATCCAGGCGATCTTATCCGACAGATATTGACCAAACTCCTCAGCCCTTCCCCTCAATGGGTCCGCCCCCTCCCCTGTACGAAGGAGAGAGCGGGTGGCCTAACAGGGCGGCTGGGCGTGTATCTGCAGGACGCTATGAGGGCGGAGAGATAGGACCTTCTCGCCGCTCTCATAGCTACCAGGTAAGTCCTAATATGGGCTCTTAGCTGGGCTCGTTGGATTGGAAGCGGTGGACCTCCACCTGCTCTCTAAACCCCCCGATGACACTTCATCTCCCGGAGCTCCTCGTATACCAAGGAGCCATCTGGGACACGGCGTGTGAGGGGACGCATGGGGACAACCCTGTCAGGGGATCCACGATGCCTGTTGCCAAGCCGCCAGATCCTCGGCAGAGCTGTGGGCAAGGGAAGAGGGAAGAACCCCAGTTCCACCTGGAACCTTTCAGGGTCCATCAGGCATCTGGGGGAACCATCTAAGTGGCTCCTCATCCCAGCAGTGGGGGCGGCCTGTTGGAAGACCAGCCGTAGGAGATAGTGATCAGACCATGGAACAGGCAGTGCCATAAAATGGCCTGCCCTCTGTCATACGCCACTGCTCAGAGACAAAAACTAGGTCAAGAGTGTTTCCCCTCTCGTGAGTCGGGCCTTGAATCAGTTGGGTCAGGCCCATGGCTTCAATGGAAGCCATGAATTCCTGGCAAAACCCGACGTTCCCCCCCAGGGGGCAAATTGAAATCCCCAGGACTATAAGACCCGGGAACTCCAACGCCACCCCCGAGAGGACATTGAGAAGCCCAGGCAGGGCAGCTGTCACACAGCTGGGGAACAGGTATGCGAGCAGCAAGCCCACCCGACCGTTAGGCCCCACCTCAGGAGGAGGGTCTCACTCCCGCCTATCTCTGGGTCTGTGACCTCCCTTGGAAACAAGGTCTCCCGAATAACCACAGCCAACCCCCACCCCTTCCCTGGGCCGTGGCTGGTGTAAAACCCGGAAACCTGGAGGCATAAATCAACCAGAGGGACACCTCCTCTGGGCCCAACCAGGTTTCGGTGATACAAACCAGGTCCGCAGCCTCCTCCTCAGTGATCTCACGGAGGAGGGGAGACTTATTAGCCAGGACCTGGCATTAAAATACACCAGCTAAGCCCAGGGGTTCGGTTCCCGTGCCCCCTAGGGAGGAGGCCATAGGGTCGGAGCATGCCACTGCACAAAGATGGCGGGTACACGCTCCCGCACATGATATGGCCATGCCTCGATGTCTCCTGCCAACCCCAACCACCCTGGGAATTGCGGTCCCCACCTGCACCCTGGGGCCCTGGCAGCCCCCAACCCTGCACCCCCCCCCATGCGCTGGGCTGCGACCCATATCTCCGGGATCACTACCACCCTCCTCCCTAACCTTCTTAAAATTTATAAAATTTATAATAATTTTATTACCAGAATTTACCACCATCTTCAAATTAAAGAGTTGCCTTCAAATAACAACAACAACAACAAAAAAAAAAGTTTGCAAACTGCCTGAATTATGTTAAACGAACCATAAAGTGGAAGGGGGAAATATTTGTGAGAAATATTTACTATGTTTTTGCTTGTTAAACTTAAAAGGCCATTGGACACTCCATAAAGGTTGTGACAGCAATAGAAGTAAGGAAGCAGCAGCTAGGCAAACTGCTGAATAGTCTGAATTATGCTTTGGAAATTGTGTAATGTATGCTCTGAAATTGAGCAAATGAATGAAACCTAAAGGTAAGCTGTTCTCTACAAAATCCACTCTGAACTTACCAGGCTGAGCCTGGCATGAAAAAGCAGAGCAGCTTACTAGTTTTGAAGAGGAGGATATGGAAGAAAGAAAGAAGATCGGCTCCAACAGTTTTAGGAGACTGCATAGTTTTGATTACCCAGAACATTCCCAAGGCAGGAATCAATGCTATATTAGCTCCAAATGATCTTTTTGCTAAACACTGAATCCAGGCATACTGGATGGCTGGATGCTCCAGGAGGCTTCAGAAAGGCCTCCTAGGCACAAAATGGGGCCTAGCAAGCCTCCCTGGAGCCTCTTGGGAGCAAAAACAGGGTAGGGGGGTGGCACCAGACCCCCCCACACACCCCATTTTCAGCCTAGCAAGCCTTCAGCTTGGGGCAACGTTCATTTTGGCCTAGCCTCCCTGGAGCCTCTTGGGAGCAAAAACGGGGTGGGGGTGGCATTTTTGGCCTAGCGAGCCTCCCTGGAGCCTCTTGGGAGCAAAAATGGAGTGGTGGGGTGGTGTTTTTGGCCTGGCTAGCAAACCTCCATGGAGCCTCTTGGGAGCAAAAACGGGGTGGGGGGGGCAGTGCTGGACCCCCCCCCCCAACTCTGTTTTTGTTCCCAAGAGGCTACCCTATACTTACCTGGTAGCCAGATGAGCCTCGTGGGGACTTCTGGGAGGGGCTCAGCAGGGTTTCTAATGGGAGCCCCCCCTCCCATTAGAAATAGCTGCCGGGCAAACCAGAGAAAAGCAGGAGTCAACCTATACAAGCCTCTCCATGTGTTCCTCGGCAGAAGGCAAGTGGTAAGGGAAAGGCGACCGGTGGCAGCAAAAGGCAAGTGTGAGGGAAGATGACCGGGGCTTCAGAGCTTCACTCACCCAGGAAGATCAGTAATGGCAGGGCCATAGTGGAAGGCAGGCAGCAATGGTTGGCCTGGCGGGCAAAAACAGGCTGCAGGCATGTCGCACATGTGCACAATGTTGCACATGTGCAATAGGGACTGACTGGGCAGGGAGCAGAGAAGCAGGCTGAGAGGGGCGGGGCCAGCCAGGAGGCCATTTTACTGGTTCTCCGAACTACTGGGAGCCCTAACATCGGTTCTATGGTACCGACAGAACCGGTAGAATCCCACCCCTGGCTCTGATGGTCATTTAGAAAAATATTTTCTTAGTGAGCACCTAGAAGCCAAGAGGAACATAATGTGCCAAATTTCAAGTTTGTAGGCTTTATGGTTCTGGAGATTTTTTTTAAAAAATTCATATTTATATGCCGCCCTTTTCTGGAGTCTCAGGGCGGCTTACAATTTTTGGGATACAATCCAATGCGCTCAGCAATAGCCTTCATTCCATTGTATATGCCTGCTTATTACTAAGCGGCATTTTTACAAAGTCAGCTTTGTGATGATGCCTGAGTGGTATTTTGCTTTTATATATAGAGATTATGTATGTATGTATGTATGTATGTATTACTAATTGTCAGAGTCTGCAGCCATCTAGCCAGCACACAAGTAAATAATTCAGCAGGATTCATTTATAGAAGAAACTACACACACACGCGCGCACACACACACATACATATACAATAATATAAAACATTCAGTTTTACTAGAAGTAGAAAAAGCAGCAATTTTACATACACACATATAGTGACCAGACACATCAGTAGAAGCCAAAATCACAAGACTATGTCTGATTTATGCATGCAAAGTCATTGGAGAAGGCAACGATGATAGGAATAGTTTGTGGAGCAAGAAGGGTCAAGCAGAGAACTTTCTGGATTGATACCATCAAGCTGATAGAAAGATCAACATCCAACAACTGAAAGAAGCTGTTAAAGATTAATATTGAGAAAACGGCAGCACTTTATTTATTGGGACTAATGTATAGCCAAAATACTCATGGAAGCGATACCAACTGTATCAGGATTATTATATGCAAAACAATGGAGGAATACTGAAATTCCCCTAATGGTGGAATGGATGTCAGAATTGGCAGCAATGGCAAAACTAATCTAGTTGGTCAGGAACAGTAAACATTTTTTTTTAATTGGAAACCTTTTATTGACTTTTTACTAAAAATAGAAAAAAGTGAAATTATGGTATTTGAATTTGATGATTGAAAAGGATTAAATAAAGGGGTAAAGAGATTTCAATACAGGTTTCCCCCGACTTACATAGGGGTGCTTAATGACAGTTCAAAATTATGATGGACTTGCCTAGGTGGAGTCACGATCCAGATTCCAAATTTTGAAAGTCTGTCCCCCCCAAAGACACATGACCACATTTAGTGTGCTTGGCCAGCAGGCCACATTCACAGTTGTTCTCCAGTAACATGACTGTGTTTTATGAGTAAATAATTAGTAAATAATTCAGCAGGATTCATTTATAGAAGAAACTACACACACACGCTCACGCATCACACACACCACACACATACATATACACTAATATAAAATTCAGTTTTACTAAAGTAGAAAAGCAGCAATTTTACATACACAATATAGTGACCAGAACATCAGTAGAAGCCAAAATCACAGACTATGTCTGATTTATGCATGCAAAGTCATTGGAGAAGGCAACGTCATAGGAATAGTTTGTGGAGCAAGAAGGGTCAGCAGAGAACTTTCTGGATTGATACCATCAAGCTGATAGAAAGATCAACATCCAACAACTGAAAGAAGCTGTTAAAGATTAATATTGAGAAAACGGCAGCACTTTATTTATTGGACTAATGTATAGCCAAAATACTCATGGAAGCGATACCAACTGTATCAGGATTATTATATGCACACAATGGAGTAATACTGAAATTCCCCTAATGGTGGAATGGATGTCAGAATTGGCAGCAATGGCAAAACTGATCTAGTTGGTCAGGAACAGTAAACATGTTTTTTAAAATTGAAACCTTTATGACTTTTTACTAAAAATAGAAAAAGTGAAATTATGGTATTTGAATGATGATTGAAAGGTAAATAAGGGGTAAAGAGATTTCAATACAGGTTTCCCTGACTTACATAGGGTCTTAATGACAGTTCAAAATTATGATGGACTTGCCTAGGTGGAGGTCACGATCCAGATTCCAAATTTTGAAAGTCTGTCCCCCCAAAGACACATGACCACATAGTGTGCTTGGCCAGCAGGCCACATTCACAGTTGTTTCTCCATACATGACTGTGTTTTTATGACAGTATTGCTGAAAACAGCATTTACTTCAGGTTTTTGGCAAAACTGCACCCATAGCAAACCATTGGTTCATTTAACAACCATGGTATTTGCTTTATGACTGCTGTGTTCACTTAATGGCTGCCACAAAATGTAATAAAATCAGGTAGGTTACATGGGTGACTGGGATTTATGTCATGTTACAACTCCACAGATGTAACTGAAAGACTACCTGTAATATCAGAGAGGGGTGTGTATAGTGTTTTTATAGCTGTTGAAAAGCTCAAAAGTCACTTATTTTTCTGTTTCTTGTTTCATTAATTATCTTTACGCTTGTTTTCTTCCTGCACTTTTTTCTGTCCCTTTTGTTTTCTTTGTGTTATTTTTTCTTTAGATGTGTATATTACTTAGGAAAAATTAAAAAATTATATAAAATTATTATGATCTTTGCTGCATATTTGCATTTTTAGACCCGCGGTGTTAAAGATAATTGTCACTAATTCAATCTGCATTTTTGAAATCTGCTTGGCGGGTGTTTTCACAAAGCAACAGATTGCAGAAACAAATTACTTTGCTTTATTGGTTTTGCATGTCCTTTGGTAAATTGGAAAGGAATCACTACATTGACTGGGACAAGCATTCAGCTGAAATGTTTCTTTTTATTTTATATAGCTATATTTTAGGGTATAGCTCAACTTGTAAAATGCTTCAAAAATCTCAAAGTAACAAAGTGTATATTCACTCATTCACAAGACAGTGATTAATTGGTTCTGCCTTGTTTCTGTCTCAGCTAATTCAGAAAATGGAGTGTATTTTCCCATGCAGCTGCAGAAACTGAAAAGTCTAATCCCAGTGTGCTATGAGAAAATCTGCATATACATACCAATAACAACTCTGACAAGTTCTACTGTTTCAAGTCCAGAAGATGTTCTGGATTTATTGTTCTGTTCAAAATTAAACAAAGGGATACATTTCACATTTATAGTTGTTCTGCTTCATGTAAATATGTCTTGACTACATAAATAATAAATTTAATTTTTGCTGCCATATAATATAAGAACATAACTGTAAGTACATTTATGTAGAAGTATGGAAAGAAACGCCCTCTTGCATAGTTTTTCTCTTAAGTGAGTTGTCAGCTTGTTGGTATTTAGATATCTTGGTTTTCTTTTTACTGCAAAAGGACAAGGAAGCTTAAAAACTGTTTATACCAGGGGTGGCGAACAAGTTTGACACAAAGAGCCAAAATTTTAACTGGGAGAGTCAGAGAGCCACACCACGC
>CM019149.1:246331976-246350585 GCA_009733165.1 Naja naja | reverse complement strand
GTTCCTGCAAAGAAATATGAGTATTTCTTTCCTTATTGCAATTTGGGATAGATAGCAGAAAGAGACTATAGATAGCCATCTATGTGATCTTGAATATAGGTCTGCAAATCATACGAATCAGACAAGTTCTACTTTATGTAGTGTTAATAATCTAAAAAATAATCCGAATATAATATTTTATAAGGGGATCTTCACACATGTTTCATATCTTACACAGATATAATTGCAGGAAGAAAACAGTATATGCAGAACATATGTGATAACTATACATGTCTATTCTGCCAGATGTTTCCATGGTTTTTCATCTAACTAAATAAAAACTTTTCTTTTGATACACATTAATACAGAAATAAACAATATAGTGTGCTATCTAAATCTTTTGATCTAGATGCAAGATCTATAAATCACAATCAACAGCAGTGATTTCTGGGAGTTTATTTCATTTTAGTTAATTTCTACCTCACTTTTTTGTTCATTGTACAGTGCCAAGATCCTATCTGGTTAGAAGCAAAATACATCATGTATGTGTAATGTAATATTATTGTGCTGTATTCCGCCTTTGCTTATCTAGAATGTGTTCCTTTGTTTAGTTTCTACAGATGAACTGATGGAAAAAATGGCAATTAAATGGAAGTTACAATCTAACTTCTATAGTCAAGTAATGACTATAAAACCAGAAATGTCAAGTAACGACTATAAAACCAGAAATGTCAGAAATCCCCACATTCTTCTTGTTTCAAAAATTTGTCGAAAGGCCTTTCATGTTGTTTCTCCTAAAGATAGCAAGATAAATACTGTACCAGTTGCATGTTTCTACTGCTTCATATTAATCCTGTGTCAGAGTTTAGCATGTGGCTTCAGTGCTTCACTGATTTACCTTGCTATTTAAATGTGTTTAATACATTTTAATACATTTGCTTCCTGTATCTGCCTCCCATCCTTTCATTCTGTCTTCAAAATAGTCTGAATGGATTTTTTTCCCCCTACAATCTTATCTTTTCAGATATTCCTTATTTCAGTTTCTGTTGGTTTCCACAACAGGAAATCACAGGCTTTATCATTTAGTATTTTCTGTCAAGATAGCCCTTTTGGTCTGATAATTTTATCAATGTGCAGTATGCAAGACTCAGAATTTTGGATAAGACTCGAGTTATCAAGGCTGAAACTCCTAGGCTGGAAATTACATCATTCAGCCTACCGAAGGCATGCATTTCAGGCATTTGGGATTTTTCTGTCAGTGAGGATATCTTATCCCTAAAATATTCCTGCCAGATGGTTTTCCTACCTTTGCTCAGAAACTGAAACAAGAGTCCCTTGGCCTCTCAAGGCAGCATATTCCAAGTATTTGCACTGCTGCCCTTACGTCTCGATTTTCTTCTCTGTAACTTAAGTCCATTTTTCCTTGCATGTTTTAATACAATTTTCCTGCCACTTAAGATAGAACTAGGTTTTGCAATTGTCCTATAGCTAAGGACCCGATAAAATTAAGAAAAAAAAAATGTCTGTGCTTTATATTTTATATCCTTTATTATTTTTGTCTTGTTAAGCGTGGGTGCTAGAATTGCTTTTTCCTGTGCCCCAGGGTGTCTCATTTAAGTAAGCTTCATTCACTGCACAAATAGTTTCCTCTTCTGCCCAGTTCAAGAGTAGATACCTGAATCCTTGCCTTAGTTAGTTCCTGCTAGACTTCCTGATCTGCTATTAAAATTTTTTATCTTCTTAAAAAAATACTATGTGACAGTTCCTAGAATATTTCCATTGGAAAAAAACACATTTAGGCCCAATATACATTTCATACACTACTTTTAGAAACTAAAATGTAATCTGTCTGCATTTCAGTATGTTGGTTTGGAAATCATCTACATTCCCAGTGAGACAACATTAATCCAGGCGGTTGAAATAATTCAGAGCTACTAGTGAGCATATTGTTGTCATTATTGATTAAATTTATTTGCCACCCATCATGCCATAAAGAGACTATATTTTTAACCTTTCTTGTATGATGTTGTTTGGTAATTTGTTTTTCTATATATAACTTTATTTTTAAAGGAAAAATAAAGGTAACAAAAAAACAATAGTCAATAGAGAACAGAAGGAAGAATAAACAAATAAAAGGCAGACAGAAGTGCAATAAAAAAAATAAACAAAGATGCACAAAAAGTCACACAAAAATGACTCGACTTCTTTTACCACAGATATACATGAAACTTAAATTCAACTCTTGCTTTCCAATTAGATATAACACCCATTTTATACAGTAACTAGCTTGATACCCGTGATTCACTATGAAACTATGAGGTCAGACTTAGTTTTGGGGGAGGAAAATAAGGGGGAAAAATCTGACTGTCTACCAGCATCCATCGGTATTCAGCTGGGTAGTGTCCTGTCAGTGTGTGAGAGAGTTGTGGGCTGTTTGGAAACTGAAACAGTATTTGCTGTGTGAGCAAGAAGGAGACAGCAAGGAGCCTGGGCGTGGCTTAGATCAACTGTTCTGCACTAAAGCTGCTTGGTGCTGTGAAACTAAAACTGAAACTGAAACTCCTCTCCTCTGCTTGTGTTTTACATTTGGAACAGATTTTTTTCAGGTGGGGAGGGGGAGTAGAACTCATTAGCATCAGAGCGTGTTAATAATCATATACAAAATACTAATGCTCTGATCAGGGGTGGGATTCAAATTTCTTAACTGGTTCTGTGGAAGTGGCCTAATTTGTGGGTGTGGCTTACGGTCATGTGACTGGCTGGGCATGGCTTTGGTCACATGACTGGCTGAGCGTGGCTTGGTGGTCACATGACTGGTGGGTCAAAAGATAGAAATTCACTTTAACAATGCTCTTGGTGAGGGTTGGACTAGATGACCTCTGAGGTCTCTTCCAGCCCTGGATTTCTGTGCTGTTTCAAAGCAACCTCTGAAGTTGTCTAGTGCCAGAGTTTGTGGTCCTTCCTTCCTCTCCTTTTTCTTTTCCTCCCTCCCTCCTCTATCCATCCGTCAGTCCATCCATCCATATCTCATTCACATTCCTTTCCTTCCCTCTTTCTCCCTTCCTCCCTTTCTTTCTTTCTCCCATCCCTCCCTCTTTCTTTTCTTCCTTTTAAGAGAGAGAGAGAGAGAAGAGAGAAAGAAAAGAAAACATCTCTGTGGTATTCATGGTATATTTTCAGCTGGAACCTCTTTCTACTTAAACCAGGGTCCCCAAACTGCAACTTTAAGATTTGTGGACTTCAACTCCCAGAATTCTGGGAGTTGAAGTCCAAATTAAAAGTTGCCAAGTAGACTTTCTGACTTAAACAATTACAACACCCAGATATTTAAAGCCATTAAACATCTTGGATTAATCTTGAAACTTTTTGCATACTTGTATTTATACAGAAAGAATTTATTTTAACACATATGGCTAATTCAAAGCTACTTTTTATGAAACCTTTCTAAATGGCAAGTAGAAGTGAGCCTTTCTTGCCATTTTATTTATTTATTTTGGGACTTATGTATGCCCCATCTCAAAGACTCAGGCTGAGGCTCAGCTAAAACAACAACAATAAATAATTAAAGAAGATTAAACCCAAATTCAAGCCCAAACAGACAAATTTAAAATACTTAAAAATATAAAACCATCCCCAGGAAGGTCACAGCCAGTTGGTCAAACAACCAGGTCATGGCGGAAGGTCGCGAAGGAGGTCAGGGGGCCAGGAAGAGCCCAGGAGGAGTTGGTTCCAGGAGGTCGAGGCCGTGACAGAGTAGGCTCATCGTCGGGGGACGCCAGCGGCATTGGCCTGCCTGACTGAGACCCCAAGGAGTCCCTTGCCTATGTGCTGCTTTGGGGCGGTTGGCGATTCGATAATCGGCAGGAGTGGCTCATAAATATTGAGGACCCATGTCATGAAGGACTTTGTATGTTAAAACTAAAACTGGCTTGAATCTCACCAGAGTGCAACCGGCAGCCAATGCAGGCAGCAGCGCGGGAGGGGGGGGAAGTAACATGGGAGAATCGGGAGGCTCCATCACCTGCCGCCGTGAACCACCAAAGCACAGTGCCCCCACTCCCAACCCCTCGAGGCATGCAAAGGATACCATGGTCGATGGTATCAAAAGCCACTGAGAGGTCTAATAGGACCAGGACAGAGGAGAAACCCTGTCGGGCCCTCAGAATCATCCATCAGCGCAACCAATGCCGTCTCCGTGCTGAAGCCAGGTCGGAAGCCCGATTGATCTGGATCCAGGTAGTCCGCTTCATCCAGGAAGAGTGGAAACTGCGAGCCACCACACTCTCAACAACCTTAGCCAAGGTTGGAGACTGGGCAAGTTGTCTAACACGGTCGGGTCCAGGGCAGGCTTCTTCAGGAGGGTCTCACCACCGCCTCCTTCAAGGCGGTGGGAAAAACACCCTCCCGTAATGAAGCGTTGACAACTGCCCGAGCCAGCACGCAGGTGGCCTCCCTGGCGGCATAAGCCAGCCAGGAAGGACAGGTCCAACAAACATGTGGTGGAACTCAGCGCGCGCATAGTCCTGTCCACTTCATCCTCGGAAACAGGATCGAACTCCTCCCAGATCACACTGGCCAGACTGCCTGTATCCGTTCCTCAGACCACTGCAAATCAGAGGACAACCGCTCCAAATCCGGCGATCTTATCCGACAGATATTGACCAAACTCCTCAGCCCTTCCCTCAATGGGTCGCCCTCCCTGTCTGAAGGAGAGCGGGTGGCCTAAACAGGCGGCTGGGCTGATTATCTCTGGGGCTATGAGGGCGGAGAATAGGACCTTCTGCGCTCTCATAGCTACCAGGTAAGTCCTAATATGGGCTCTTAGCTGGGCTTGATCGATTGGGAGGCGGGTGGACCTCCACCTGCTCTCTAAACCCTTCGACACTTCATCTCCGGAGCTCCTCGGTATACCAAGGAGCCATCCGGGAACCACCGGCGTGTGAGGGGACGCATGGGGACAATCCTGTCTAGGGGCATCCGGCGCAGCCTGTTGCCAAGCGCGCCAGATCCTCGGCAGAGCTGTGGGCAAGGGAAGAGGAAAGAACCCCAGTTCGCCTGGAACCTTTCAGGGTCCATCAGGTCTGGGGCGGAACCATCTAAGTGGCTCCTCATCCCAGCAGTGGGGGCGCCTGTTGGAAGACCAGCCATAGGAGATAGTGATCAGACCATGGAGCAGGCAGTGCCATAAAGTGGCCTGCCCTCTGTCACTCGCCACTGCTCAGAGACAAAAACTAGGTCAAGAGTGTTTCCCCCTGTGAGTCGGGCCTTGAATCAGTTGGGTCAGGCCCATGGCTTCCATGGAAGCCATGAATTCCTGGGCAAACCCGCGTTCCCCCAGGAGGGCAAATTGAAATCCCCAGGACTATAAGACCGGGAACTCCAGCCACCCCGAGAGGACATTGAAGCCCAGGCAGGGCCGCTGTCACACAGCTGGGGGACAGGTATGCGAGCAGCAAGCCCACCCGACCGTTAGGCCCCCACCTCAGGAGGAGGATCTCACTCCCGCCTATCTCTGGGTCTGTGACCTCCCTTGGAAACAAGGTCTCCCGAATAACCACAGCCAACCCCCCACCTCTTCCCTGGGCCCGTGGCTGGTGTAAAACCCGGAAACCTGGAGGGCATAAATCAACCAGAGGGACACCTTCCTCTGGGTCCAACCAGGTTTCGGTGATACAAACCAGGTCCGCAGCCTCCTCCTCAGTGATCTCACGGAGGAGGGGAGACTTATTAGTCACGGACCTGGCATTAAAATACACCAGCTTAAGCCCAGGGGTCCCGGTTCCCGTGCCCCCTAGGGAGGAGGCCATAGGGTTGGAGCATGCCACTGCACAAAGATGGCGGGTACGTGCTCCCGGCACATGATATGGCCTTATGCCTCGACGTCTCCTGCCAACCCCAACCACCCTGGAAATCGCGGTCCCCACCTCGCACCCTGGGGCCCTGGCAGCCCCCAACCCCCGCACCCCCCACCATGCGCCGGGCTGCGACCCATATCTCCGGGATCACTACCCACCCTCCTCCCTAACCTTCTTAAAAATTTATAAAATTTATAATAATTTTATTACCAAGAATTTACCACCATCTTCAAATTAAAGAGTTGCCTTCAAATAACAACAACAACAACAAAAAATAAGTTTGCAAACTGCCTGAATTATGTTAAACGAACCATAAAGTGGAAGGGGGAAAATATTTGTGAGAAATATTTACTATGTTTTTTGCTTGTTAAACTTAAAAGGCCATTGGACACTCCATAAAGGTTGTGACAGCAGTAGAAGTAAGGAAGCAGCAGCTAGGCAAACTGCTGAATAGTCTGAATTATGCTTTGGAAATTGTGTAATGTATGCTCTGAAATTGAGCAAATGAATGAAACCTAAAGGTAAGCTGTTCTCTACAAAATCCACTCTGAACTTACCAGGCTGAGCCTGGCATGAAAAAGCAGAGCAGCTTACTAGTTTTGAAGAGGAGGATATGGAAGAAAGAAAGAAGATCAGCTCCAACAGCTTTAGGAGACTGCAAAGTTTTGATTACCCAGAACATTCCCAAGGCAGGAATCAATGCTATATTAGCTCCAAATGATCTTTTTGCTAAACACTGAATCCAGGCATACTGGATGGCTGGATGCTCCCAGGAGGCTTCAGAAAGGCCTCCTAGGCCCAAAATGGGGCCTAGCAAGCCTCCCTGGAGCCTCTTGGGAGCAAAAATGAGGTGGGGGGGTGGCGCTGGACCCCCCCACACACACCCCATTTTCAGCCTAGCAAGCCTTCCTGGAGCCTCTTGGGAGCAAAAACGGGGTGGGGGTGGCATTTTTGGCCTAGCGAGCCTCCCTGGAGCCTCTTGGGAGCAAAAATGGAGTGGTGGGGTGGTGTTTTTGGCCTGGCTAGCAAACCTCTTGGGAGCAAAAACGGGGTGGGGGGGCAGTGCTGGACCCCCCCCAACTCTCTGTTTTTGCTCCCAAGAGGCTACCCTATACTTACCTGGTAGCCAGATGAGCCTCGTGGGGACTTCTGGGAGGGGCTCGGCAGGGTTTCTAATGGGAGTCCCCCCTCCCATTAGAAACAGCTGCCGGGCAAACCAGAGAAAAGCAGGATTCAACCTATACAAGCCTCTCCATGTGTTCCTCAGCAGAAGGCAATTGGTAAGGGAAAGGCGACTGGTGGCAGCAAAAGGCAAGTGTGGGGGAAGATCACCGGGGCTTCAGAGCTTCACTCACCCAGGAAGATCAGTAATGGCAGGGCCATAGTGGAAGGCAGGCAGCAATGGTTGGCCTGGCGGGCAAAAACAGGCTGCAGGCATGTGCATGTGCACAATGTTGCACATGTGCAATAGGGACTGACTGGGCAGGGAGCAGAGAAGTGGGCTGAGAGGGGCGGGGCCAGCCAGGAGGCCATTTTACTGGTTCTCCGAACTACTGGGAGCCCTAACATCCGGTTCTATGGTACCGGACAGAACCGGTAGAATCCCACCCCTGGCTCTGATGGTCATTTAGAAAAATATTTTCTTAGTGAGCACCTAGAAGCCAAGAGGAACATATGTGCCAAATTTCAGGTTCGTAGGCTTTATGGTTCTGGAGATTTTTTTTTTTAAATTCATATTGATATGCCGCCCTTCTCCGGAGACTCAGGCGCTTACAATTTTGGGATACAACCCAATGCGCTCAGCAATAGCCTTCATTCCATTGTATATGCCTGCTTATTACTAAGCGGCATTTTTACAAAGTCCGCTTTGTGATGATGCCTGAGTGGTATTTTGCTTTTATATATATAGATTATGTATGTATGTATGTATGTATGTATGTATGTATGTATGTATTACTAATTGTCAGAGTCTGCAGCCATCTAGCCAGCACACAAATAATTCAGCAGGATTCATTTATAGAAGAAACTACACACACACACACACGCACACATACATATACAATAATATAAAACATTCAGTTTTACTAGAAATAGAAAAAGCAGCAATTTTACATACACACATATAGTGACCAGACACATCAGTAGAAGCCAAAATCACAAGACTATGTCTGATTTATGCATGCAAAGTCATTGGAGAAGGCAACGATGATAGGAATAGTTTGTGGAGCAAGAAGGGTCAAGCAAAGAACTTTCTGTATTGATACCATCAAGCTGATAGAAAGATCAACATCCAACAACTGAAAGAAGCTGTTAAAGATTAATATTGAGAAAACGGCAGAACTTTATTTATTGGGACTAATGTATAGCCAAAATACTCATGGAAGCGATACCAACTGTATCAGGATTATTATATGCACAACAATGGAAGAATACTGAAATTCCCCTAATGGTGGAATGGATGTCAGAATTGGCAGCAATGGCAAAACTGATCTAGTTGGTCAGGAACAGTAAACATTTTTTTTAAAATTGGAAACCTTTTATTGACTTTTTACTAAAAATAGAAAAAAGTGAAATTATGGTATTTGAATTTGATGATTGAAAAGGATTAAATAAGGGGGTAAAGAGATTTCAATACAGGTTTCCCCTGACTTACATAGGGGTGCTTAATGACAGTTCAAAATTATGATGAACTTGCCTAGGTGGAGTCACGATCCAGATTCCAAATTTTGAAAGTCTGTCCCCCCCAAAGACACATGACCACATTTAGTGTGCTTGGCCAGCAGGCCACATTTACAGTTGTTCTCCAGTAACATGACTGTGTTTTATAACAGTATTGCTGAAAACAGCATTTACTTCAGGTTTTTGGCAAAACTGCACCCATAGCAAACCATTGGTTCATTTAACAACCATGGTATTTGCTTTATGACTGCTGTGTTCACTTAATGGCTGCCACAAAAAATGTAATAAAATCAGGTAGGTTACATGGGTGACTGGATTTATGTCATGTTACAACTACCACAGATGTAACTGAAAGACTACCTGTAATATCAGAGAGGGGTGTGTAATAAGTGTTTTTATAGCTGTTGAAAAGCTCAAAAGTCACTTATTTTTCTGTTTCTTGTTTCATTAATTATCTTTACGCTTGTTTTCTTCCTGCACTTTTTTTCTGTCCCTTTTGTTTTCTTTGTGTTATTTTTTCTTTAGATGTGTATATTACTTAGGAAAAAATTAAAAATTATATAAAAATTATTATGATCTTTGCTGCATATTTGCATTTTTAGACCGCGGTGTTAAAGATAATTGTCACTTAATTCAATCTGCATTTTTGAAATCTGCTTGGGTGTGTTTTCACACAAGCAACAGATTGCAGAAACAAATTACTTTTGCTTTATTGGTTTTGCATGTCCTTTGGTAAATTGAAAGGAATCACTACATTGACTGGGACAAGCATTCAGCTGAAATGTTTCTTTTATTTTATATAGCTATATTTATAGGGTATAGCTCAACTTGTAAAAATGCTTCAAAAATCTCAAAGTAACACAAGTGTATATTCACTCATTCACAAGACAGTGATTAATTGGTTCTGCCTTGTTTCTGTCTCAGCTAATTCAGAAAATGGGAGTGTATTTTCTCATGCAGCTGCAGAAACTGAAAAGTCTAATCCCAGTGTGCTATGAGAAAATCTGCATATACATACGCAATAACAACTCTGACAAGTATCTACTGTTTCAAGTCCAGAAAGATGTTCTGGATTTATTGTTCTGTTCAAAATTAAACAAAGGGATACATTTCACATTTATAGTTGTTCTGCTTCATGTAAATATGTCTTGACTACATAAATAATAAATTTAATTTTTGCTGCCATATAATATAAGAACATAACTGTAAGTACATTTATGTAGAAGTATGGAAAGAAACGAGCCTCTTGCATAGTTTTCTCCTTAAGTGAGTTATCAGCTTGTTGGTATTTAGATATCTTGGGGTTTTTTTTTACTGCAAAAGGACAAGGAAGCTTAAAAACAGTTTATACTATACAACTTTGGTTTACCTTACACCAGGGGTGTCAAACTCAAGACCTGCGGGTCCTTAGATCTGGCTCGTGGGGCTGCCCTGGAAACAGCAAAGGACTGTCCTGCAATGCCTCTGTCAGCGAAAATGGAGCTTGGGAGGGACATGCATGGCCCTCCCAGACTCCATTTACGGCTGCACCACTTCCAGCAGCCCTCCTGCAGCGCGCGGTCCCCTGAAGTCAATTTTTGCAGGCTAGAGGGCTGAAGGAGGCCGTTGCAGCTGAAAATGGGGTCCAGGGGCCATGTCCCTTTTCGCTGGCAGAGGGCTAGCAAAACAAACTAAAAGCAAAACAAAACAAAAGGAGAAATATTTCTCCTTTTGCATTTGAGCATCCAAGGAGGACAGGAAAGGAAAGGGAAAGAGCAAAGACAAAAAAAAAGAAGGAAAGATAGGAAGACAGGAAGAAAGCAAGGAAGGAAAAAGAAGGAAAGAGGGGAAGTAAGAAGAAAGGAGAATGAAGAGGAAAGGAAAAGGAAAAAAGGAAGGAAAGGAAGGTTTAGCATGTTTAGCACTTGGCCACCAGCAGCCTTGCTGCCCTTTCACCATTATTTTATTTATTTTATTTATTATGGGATTTATATGCCGCCCTATCTTCTGAAGGACTCAGGGCGGCTCATAGTAATAAGAAAGAAACAATACAAAGTTTAAAATTTAAAAAATTATTAAATCAAATCCCAATAATACTAATTAAAACGCCAAATATAAACAATAACCTTCCCCCCTCAGTCCAGGTTGGCCTGTTGAAAAAGCCATGTCTTCAGGTCGTGACGGAAGGATCGAAGGTCAGGGGCCATCCGCAGCTCCAAGGGCAACTGATTCCACAAGGTGGGTGCACCCACAGAGAAGGCTCTCCCCCTGGGGATTGCCAGGCAACACTGTCTAGCCGACAGCACCCGGAGCAGGCCCTGTCTGTGGGAGTGCACGGGATGCTGGGAAGATGTTACTGGCAGTAGATGGTCCCGTAAATACCCCAGCCCTAAGCCATATAGGGCTTTATAGGTGATTACCAGCACCTTGAATCTCACTCGGAGGGCAACCGGCAACCAATGCAGCTCACACAGGAGGGGTGTAATATGGGAGTATCAGGATACTCCCATCACAACCCGCGCAGCTGCATTCTGTACCAGTTGAAGCCTCCAAGTGGTCCTCAAGGGCAACCCCATGTAGAGAGCATTCCACACGGGAGGTAACAAGCACATGAGTAACCGTACGTAAGGCATCTCGGTCCAGATAGGGGCTGGGCACACCAGATGAACCTGAGCAAATGCCCCACTGGCCACGGCTCCCACATGCTTCTCCAAACTAAGCCGTGAATCCAGGAGGACACCCAAGTTGCGCACCCTATCTACGGGGGGTAACACCTCTACCCCCCATAGCTAAAGAAGGAATACCCTGGATCGTCCGAGATGCTGATATGTACAGCCACTCGATCTTGGCCAGGTTAAGACGAAGCCTGTTCCTCCCCATCCAGATCCATACCGCTTCCAGGCATCGGGACATCACGTCGAGGGCATCTTTGGGTTGGTTTGGGGTGAAGATAAAAAGCTGGGTATCATCAGCATACTGATGGTACCTCACCCCAAAACCACGGATAATTTCACCCAGCGGTTTCATATAGATGTTGAACAGAAGGGGAGAGAGGACCGACCCCTGGGGCACTCCACAAGAGAAGGGCCTCGGGGTTGACCTCCGTCCTCCTGTTAACCCCGACTGCGTACGACCCGAGAGGTAGGAGGAGAACCACCGTAAAACAGTGTCTCCCACTCACAACCCCTTGAGGCGTCGCAGTAAGATACCATGGTCGATGGTATCAAAAGACGCTGAGAGATCTAAAAGGACCAGGACAGAGGAATAACTTCTGTCCTGAGCCCTCCAGAGATCATCCATCAGTGCGACCAATGCCGTCTCCATGCTGTACCCAGGCCTGAAACCCGATTGATACAGATCCAGGTAATCAGTTTCCTCCAGGAACAAAGGGAGCTGTTCCTCCAGGAACAAAGGGGGCCACCACGCTCTCCACAACCTTCGCAACAAAGCGAAGGTTGGAGACAGGATGAAAGTTGTTCTGAATAGCTGGGTCCAGAGCAGGCTGCTTGAGGAGCGGCCTCACCACCGCCTCCTTCAAGGTGGGGGGGAAGGATCCCTCACTCAAAGAAGCGTTGACCACTGCCTGCAGCCAGCCTCCTGTAACCTCCTGGGTGGCATAAACCAGCCAGGAGGGACACAGGTCCAATAAACACATGGTGGTATTCAGTTTCCCCATGATCCTGTCCACTTCATCCAGAGTCACAGGATTGAACTCATCCCAGATGGTCTCCACAAGACCCGTCGTTTCCCCCCTGTCCGACTCTAACCAGTTGGAGTCCAGACCGGCCCGGATCTGAGCGATCTTGTTCATCAGATGGTGACCAAACTCCTCGCCCGCCCCCACAAAGGGTCCTCCCTCATCTGCTGATTAAGGAGAGCGCGAGTGACCCTAAACAAGGTGGCCAGGCGATTATCTCCGGATGCAATGAGAGTGGAGAAGTAAGCATATTTCGCTGCTCCCATTGCTGCAAGATAAGACCTAGTAAAAGATCTTAACTGCGATCGGTCAGATTCGGAACGACTAGACCTCCAACTGCTCTCTAGGCCCCTCCTCTGGTGCTTCATTTCCCGGAGCTCCGCAGAAAACCACAGGGTTTTTTCCCTTGTCTCCTCCTCCTGACCTCTCTTGGCAGTCTCCCATCCTATTGCTGAGGATGCTTTGGTTACAAAGCCAAGTCTTCTTTCATGGAGAGGGAGTGGGCCTCTCTCTGACCCAAATACGTTTCCTTCCTACACACACCATGAGCAACCTGGCCAAGGAGAGTGAGAACAACAGCAGCAGCAGGCACCACCTTGAGGAGGAAAGTGCAGCCCAGCACCCCTTCGGGGAAGCAGGGCTGGGCTGGACTGTGGGGTCCTGGTGCCCTGGGAGCTTGAGAGCCAGGCTGGGCACTTGCCCTCCACTGCCTAGCGCTCTGGACAGCCTGTGCCACCATCTGGGGGTCATCCATGTGACTGAGAGGGACGATGAGGCTCCTCTGGAGGACAAGGATTTGGTGCTCTCCCTGGTCTTGCCTTCTTCCGCTGGAGACAGTGGATCCCCACAGCCCTGCTTGGGCCACCACAGTGTCCCCAACACAAGTGACATTGAGCTGGCCATGGGTACCATGGCCATGCCTACCTCCAGCCACTACCACCTCGGCCACACGTGCCTGAGGTCAAACACAATCCTGATACAATCCTCAATGAAATCAAGTTTGACACCCTGCCTAACATCAACCCTTTGAGGTAGGCTGAGTCAATTAACAAGCATCTCATAGTACAGTATTGATATGAGATAAAATAATCTTGAAATTACTTTGTCCAAGTTTCTGTCTGTCGATCTTATTCTAAACCAGATCAAGGCAGGGTTGGGCTTACCTGAAACGCATCTTCTAGTTGTACAGGAGGAGAATCCAAATCCCACACTTAGATAGTTCGTCCCAAACACAGAACAGTCAAAAAAGAGCGCCAAGAACTCTCCAAGTCAATCATCAGCCTTCATCAAAAACTGGGCATGTGCAGTGGAAAGGGGGCTGGACCAAACTTTGATTGACTCTGTCTTTAAGCAAGGAAGCAGGAGACAGCCCACGCTTTGGATTCTCCTCCCGTACAACTAGAAGATGCGTTTCAGGTAAGCCCAATGCTATTTCCGTGTGCCTTTGGCATTTAGTCATGCCGGCCACATGACCATGGAGATATCTTTGGACAGCGCTGATTCTTAGGCTTTGAAATGGAGATGAGCACCGCCCCCTAGAGTTGGGAAGAACTGGGACATATCTGCGAAGGGAACCTTACCCTTCTTTCTCTTTCCTCAAAGAAGCAGAATTGTATGGCAGATACAGGCTTAAACTCTGCTTACTCAATGATTTGAAAACAGCCAAGGTCATAGAGTAACTTCTCATTTTCTTATGTTGAAGGGTTGTACCAAAATTTACTGTCCGCTTGCATAAATCATGAATTTTGGTTGTAATGAGCATTTCATAGGAATGGGAATGTGAGAATGATACAGAACTAAGTTAGAGCTCAAACATTGAGTGCATGATAACCCTGTTGCATATTCATATGCAACATAGTGAGGGAATTTATATCATGATTCTGTACTAAAACAGTTTTAGGGAAAACATTCATGCTATGAATCCATCAAGGTCTGATTTAGTAGATTCAGATTACATTTACCTTTTAAAGATGAGAAATAAACAAGAATATGAGTCATTGAGGGGTTGGGAGTGGAGGCACCGCTCGGTGGTTCTCCTCCCACCTCGGGCGGTCGAATCGGTGTTGGCGGGGGGTCAGGTCGCCCCTAGGATCCTCTCTGTGGGTCCCTCAGGGTCGGTCCTTTCCCTTTATTTAACATCTACATGAAGCCGCTGGGTGAGATCATCCGTGATTTTGGGGTGAAATTCCATCAGTGCTGATGATACTCAGCTGTACATTTCCACCCCAGGCCAGATCAGTGATGCCCTCTCCTGATGACTCGGTGTTTGGATGCTACGGAACTGGATGAGCGGGAACATGCTTCACTCAACCCGCCAAGACTGAGTGGCTGTGCATACCGGCGCCCGCCCAGTCAAGATTATCCATCTTTGGCCATAGGGGAGAGGTGCTGCCCCTGTGGATAGGGCTGCGAATCTGGGGGTCCTCCTGGATGTACGGCCCGCTGGAGGAGCAGGTGGGGCCGCTGCCAGGGGCCTTTGCCCAGCTCCGCTTGGTTCGACAATCTCGCCTTTTCTGGACCGACGCTCACGGTCACTCATGCCCTTGTTACCTCCAGGCTCGACTACTGCAACGCTTCTATTTGGGACTGCCCTTGCATACCATCCGAGATTGCAGCTGGTGCAGAATGCGCGGCGCTGGTGGTGATGGGAGTTACCCGGTTCTCCCATGTGACTCCCTCCCGCGCTGCCTGCATTGGTTGCCGGTTGCGCCCGGTGAGATTCAAGGTTTTACTGTTAACATACAAAGTCCTTCACGACATGGGTCCTCAGTATTTAAGGGAGCCGCCTTCTTCCAATGTCGATCACCGACGCCTCTGCGAGCTCATAGGCAAGGACTCGGGTCCCGCCGGCGGTCAATGCCGCCTGGCGGTTCCCCTCACGACGAGCCTTTTCTGTCGCCCCCTGACCTTTGGAATCAACTGCCTTTGGAGCTCCGCCTGGCCCTGACCTCCGCGACCTTTCGCAGTTGAAGACCTGGTTATTTGACCAACCTGGGCTATGACCCTTTGGGAGGGTTGTTTTAATTATTTTATAAATGTTTGAACTTATAATTTAATTTAATTGTTTTTTAATGTATTTATTGCCTCTTGTTTTAGTTGTAAGCCGAGTCTCGGAGATGGGGCGGCATATAAGTTCAAATAATAAATAAATAAATAAATAAATAAATTTCTAGCTAGCCATCCTTCCAAGAATTGTCCATGTAAACAAAGTCAATGACCTGCAGGATTTAATGGCTAAAATGACTAGAACTGGGAAGACGCAAGTTTATATGTATCCTCAGCCATGGAATGTACAGGCTGACTTTGGGCCAGTCACCTGCTATTGATACATTCACAAAATTATTGTGGAGAAGGTGGGAGGAGAGTTACGTAAGCTACTTTTTGCTTCTGAAGAAAAGACCAGATGCAAAATAAATAAATAAATTCTAGTTCTGGACATTTCCAATCTGAATTATTTTGCTATGAATTCATGCGGCTGTAACATTGCCTTTTTAGCAATGGAAAATTTATGTGGAAACTATGATGGAAACATTTACCATTCCATGTAATTTATATAGAACATAATAAAGCATACTGTGCCTTTGAGACTGTTTAGTAGGCCTTCTAGACTCTTCATATCCAGAATTAGAAAATATGCACTCAGGATAGAAAGGAATAATTTTCAAGAAAGGATGGAACTTGGACATCTCTTCCTATGGGTAATAAACATTATGTGAATCCAAGAAAACACTGCTGTATCTTCTCTAGTTGAATCCTATGGCAAGCTGTAACGGTGAAATGAATATATACTCAAAGGGAAGAAAAAGGTTATGGAAGGAAATGAAATGTAGTAGACCACCACTATGTATGCTGGGAAAGGCCAAGTGGAAAATAGAAGCATGTAGAGTGGCCAAAAGGTCAGAGATAGGGTGGTGATAGACGGGTGGTGGGAGTTGGAGGTAATCCCTAACCTTACTGAGGCTTGGCGATAGAAGGGATCAAGTATGGAATAGCTTGGATAACGGTGTGTAGTTGCTTAATGATGCGATTCTTGGTTAATGACTGCAATGGCTAGAACCAGAATTGTCATCTTAAGTCTTTTGTGTAACATGATGTTTCACTTTATGGCTGCATTGACTTATTGCAGGAGTTCCAGTCTCAATTATAACCACAAAGACTATTTTTTAACTTACAGTCTCTGAAAATTCTTAAATGGCCTATAGCTACCATTCATGACTCAACTGTTTCCACTGGTAAACATAAATCACAAGGTTCTTTCTGTGCTGCCCAATTTTATTAATCAAAAATACCCTTTGATGAGTATTCTTGGCAAGCCAGTGAATCAGTACAGGACCTCTTAAAAGTTACACAGAATTTTATTTGAGGAAAATAAGGCTTTTAGCTTTTACACTGTTAATTTGATTGATTCACTTGAAATAGATACACAGCTTTGGGCCATGGAATGAAAGTCTGACATATATACTGTGCATTTCTCCCATGAGCTGTTCAGAGCATCCAGTAGTGGGAGGTGCTTCAGTCTCTGCACGCCTAGGCTGGGCTTATTTTCTGAACTCCTCCTCCTCCACGGGACTCCTCGCCAGCTTCCTCAGTTTTGGCTCAGCCTGCAGGATAGGCAGTGCTTTTTGCTACTCCTTGGCGAGACAGGAAAGTTTTCTATTTTCAGGTTTGGAGACAGTTAATTTGCTTTAGGCTGTCTCAGCCTCCAAATTGTTTAACGATCTACTGACATTGCCCCTTCCACTTGGCTGTCAGAGATTGCACTGTTGGAAAGTGCCTCTCGCTCCCCAAAGCAGGGGGATGCCATGTGGTCCAGTTTCTGCAAGTGGTATATGAAGTTGCAGGTCAATCCCACCTCTCCGTCAGTGGCTCACATCCTTGAGTTCTTACAAGTAGGATTTGATAAGGGTTTATCTCCCAATATGTTGAAAAGGCAGGTGGTGGCCTTGGTGTCAGTGGTCTCTTGTGAGGGTATCCCGTCTCTCCCATCATCCGTGCATATGGAGTCTTCTTTGGGGAGCCATAAACTTATATCCACTAGTGGTTCACCGTTACCCAACCTGGGACCTTAACAAGGTCCTTGTGGCCCTACTAAGTGTCTCTTTGAACCCTTGAGGTCTACAAGTTTACAAATTCTGACGTACAAAGTTGTTTTTCTTGTGGCAATAACTTCCGCTCATCGTATTTCAGAACTGGCAGCCCTGTTGATCAGGCAGGATCTTTGTGTCTTCCACTCCGACTGAGTGGTCCTTCGTCCGGACCCTGTGTTTATACCCAAAATTAATTTGGCGTTTCACAGGGCTCAAGAACTGATACTCCCTAATTTTTGTTCGAGACCAAATCACGAATTAGAATTTCAATGGCTTGATGTGAGGCGGGCATTGCAAATATATATTCACTGCACAGCGCCTTTCAGAAAAACGGAAGCTTTATTTGTGTCGTTTCAGCCGTGCACTCAAGGCTGCAAGGTTTCATCTTCCACAATAGGCTGCTGGCTATGGGCCACAATAGCAAAAACGTATCAGACTCAATCCTTACAGGTGCCAAGGGGCATAACGGTTCATTCAACCAGGAGCACCGCAACATCGGCAGCATGGGCTATGCAGGTGCCAATAACTGAAATTTGTCAAGCGGCAACCTGGGCCTCTCCATCGCCTTTATTAGGCACTATAAAATTGATGTGGTTGCATCTGCTGAGGCTGCCTTTGGCAGAAGAGTATTACAACGGGTCCACAGGGACCAGGAGAGGATTCCAAACCAGATGGAGTCCCTCCTGTAGGACAGGCCAAACTTTGGTTTGTCCCACTACTGGATGCTCTGAACAGCTTCTGAGAAAGGGCTTTGGTACTTACCTGATACACCCATTCTCTTTGAGCTGTGAAGAGCATCCAGCCCCACCCACTTTCCATCTGGTGGGGTCCTGTTCCGCCAAGCAATTGTTAAGGCATAAGGGGTGAGGGGTTTATTCTCTCGTCTTCGCCAAAACTGGGGAACGCTGGGGAGGAGTCCCGGAGGAGGAGGAACATTCCAGAAAATAAGCCCAGCCTAGATGTGCAGAGACTGAAGCACCTCCCACTACTGGATGCTCTTCACAGCTCAAAGAGAATGTATCAGGTAAGTACCAACACCCTATTACTTCAGTTCAAACTTCTAATCCAGCCAGAGTTAACTATGCTTATTCGCTGTATTTGCTATCAATTACATATGGCTCTATATTGCTAACTTTGATGTGATCTGAAATAATCTTGGATTCATTAACTCTGAGATTTTTCCTTTCTCCTTTGACATATTCACAGGAGATGGGGGTTTGTATTTGAGCTGTGTTTTTTCTAAGAGATGAACTGAGATAAACTGAGGATACACCTCAGTGGGTTTAAAGAAACAATCTGTGATCGAGATTATAGTTTGAAGTAGGTTTTTTCC
>CM019149.1:245628662-245693882 GCA_009733165.1 Naja naja | reverse complement strand
AAAAGGCTAAAAGCAAATTAGAACAACACAAGCATTACAGAAATATAGATTACTAGGGCAAATTTACTTTCTTCAAATTACCTGGGGTTGCAATACAGTGAATTTCATACATTTTGCAATTGCAAGTACAGTGAAGTTGTTAGCTAATTATTCCATTGGCTGAGTTATTTTCAGATCAATTTTCAGCTCTGACTGTGCTAACTTTTCCTGTATATCTCACTGTGGGCCAAAAATATATCCTATTTACTTCATAATGGAATGAACAGATGAGCTGTTTGCTGGGCAGCCAGCTGTGAAATGCTTGTTGTCAGTGATGGCATGTTAATTGGGTCAGTTTTATATATTTGCAAATAGGTTGGATCCCCAAAGCATAAGAAAAATAAACAGAAATCCAACACAAACTCATATGAACTTGTTAACGGAACAAAGAATCTTCATGAACTTTTAAGAAAAAATTATCAGAGAGAGTTATATATTATAACTACCTAAGGTAGTTTCAAATCACTACTGATTCTGTTTGAAGTTTTTATGTTTATTTCCTTGTTTAAAGGATGCCTTCAAATCTATTCAGAGACAATGACTGACCATTTTGGGACTCATAACATCCTTCAGTTAAGGATCTCCATAAGATGCTGCTGGGAGTGAAGAAAAAATGTTACCTTTATTACTATTCTCATCACCAAGGACTTTGCTTTTCTGAATAATTCATGCCTATAATGATCGTTCAGGTTCTTGTCAGGAAAATAAAGCACCATATTATTATGCTGCCAACAAGAATAATTAAAATTGATCACGGTAGCAGCTTAATTCCCTCTCAAGCTACAGCCAAAGATTTAGAATCCTGATCTTGAAACTTTTCTGTCCCTGCCTTTAGCTGGTATGACACAGCATTGCACAATAAGAGAAACTGAACTTGTCTTCAGCTTGTCATCTATATTTTTCCCCACTAAAATTGTTCATGCAGTCAATGAATTAAACAACATTCCCTCACTACCTAAAGGAAAAAGTGAAGGCTGTACTTCAACTGAAAACGCTAATCACAGCTCCTATGTCTTGCCTGTGGCAAGTGGAGAAACCGTGAAATCTCAGGACTTCAAATTACTTCTTCCAATTATTTCCTCCAAACTTCCCAGCTTATAGAAATATTGTTCTGGCATTTGATTAACTTTCAAGGACGCTAATCAGTCTCTCACCAATAGTGTTATTGTGCAGAGGCTCAGAGCCTCCACAGTAATTTAGTTTCTCGCCTATAACGTATTAGAAGAGAGATGGCAAAATGTTGATGGAGAAAGCTGTAAGCAACAGTGTTTGATTTGCTGAGGATCACAGAATTACAGAGGAACACCTGCTGCCTTCTACTTAAGGAGATTTAATGCTTCACAGGGCTCATCATTTAGTCCTGCCACTGAATTGCTCCTACCTGTTTAGGCAGCTCAGATGCTTCACTGTCAGAAGCTGTTTTGTAGTGAATCAGATCATTAGTGTATCTGAGGATTACATACTGAGGGGGGAGGTGCAGGCAATTGCCACACCACTGTGACCCAGATCTCTCCTAGAAGCCACCAAGTTCACACCATTTGATAAATGAGAAGGTGGCATTTAAAAAAACAATCAAGTATCCCACAGTATCTCAATCCAGCTCAATAATGCATTATTAGAGAATATGCTTATTTTTTTTAAAGTAGTTGATTGCAATCAAATGCTTCATTTGGATTTGTGTTCTTCTGCCACGAAGAAGAAGATACAAATAAATACAGATGGCATTAAACTCCCATATCCGAACTGTAAAAATCCAGATAACCAGTGGATGGCAGCAGTATTAGAGAAGATATCTTTGCTACTATTAGGCCCTTGTCCAAATCTTTGCAACTCAAATACGGTACCCTAATGAAGCATTTGGAGGAAGTATATTTGAGATCCTGAAGAAGAGGAGGGCAACTGAATGAGGTCTGGTAAAGGCAGACTCCCATTTTGTGACACTGCTTGAGAATCTAAAAACATCAGTCCTCTACCCCCAGAAGCTACCTTACTTTGATTTGCTTACTGGAAACACTAATGGTGAAGCTAAGGCTTCGTTACATATTCGGACATTTACCGTGAAGGCAAGAGTGTCTGAAAAAGACTTTTGTAAAAAATAATCAAAGAAGTCAATAAGACACTTAGATTGTTTTTTCTACCAAGGATATACACATAAGAACTGAAAGAAGCTATTAAGGACATCTAATCTTGAGAAAATGAAGTCCACAATGCCATGAAGATTCAGAAGCAACAAATCAGCTGGCTGTGGTTCCTGACAGTGTCTCTCACAGAGCCACAGTTCTTCGTGGTAAACAAGTTGATTATTGTTTTTTTCAGAAGTCCAGCCTCCCAAATTGTCTTCTCTTTTCATTTGTTGAAATCACCGTTGGTAGGTCCTTGCTCTCAGACAGCACTAAGCCGATGGGATCAGATTTGGACACATATAGCATGCAATGTAATCAAGCTGTTTTTCTTGTCTGTTCTATAGAAAGCAAGAACTTTTTGTTTCTGATGTGTGTGACTTCCCCAAATGACCCAGGAGACAAAAATAAAAAATAAAAAAATCACAGACTTTGGTTAGAAATGGGTAAATTGAATGTAAGTTAGGAGGTAGAAAATGAACATTAAAAAAAAAGCTGATTAAACTAAGAACAGAAAATAGGTCAGATGTCAGATAGAACATTATATGAAAAAAAAATAAAAGCTTGCTTAGGGATGCTAGAGATAGTGCAAAAGAAATATTTTTTCAGCCTTCCCAATGGAAGATATGTGAGAGATATTCAACCAGACATTGACAGAATATCTGAAGTTTTTTTTTTTAATGGAGGACACCTGAATAATTGTATCAATTTAGGATTTAACCAAAATGGATGAGAGCATTGCTTCAAATGATATAGTATTGAGAGTTGTACTAATGAACCTGAAACTCTTCTAACAAACAGATGCTGCCCAATATAATTTTCCTTTTCATTCCCTTCTTCTTTTTGTGGCAAGTGCACTGAACTGTGAGCTGAGAATAATTGGGCAGCATTTTAAAATTTTAGGCATTTTCAGCAAGATCAAAAACAATGACTTGTGATGGTTAAAAGAATAGGAATCGTAACATCACGGTTGACAGAAAATGAAATCACCACTGTAATAAAGTCACAATGTATTTATGTGGTACAGCTGCATATGAAGCGCTTTGTGGTATCCTAATTATCTCTGGAAGTATATTTTACAACTGTAGAAATCTGCAGATAAAAGTAATCAAATGATCAAAGTATCATAGCTCTTTCCCTATGATGAAAGATAAAAACCATTTTATAGCTTAAAGAAAAAGGAGATGGAGCTTGATAAAGATGTGTAAGATTATTCATGAGTCAGAGAAAGTTGATAGAATGATTTCTTGCCTTCACACAGTACTAATACTTGGGGTCATTCAATGAAAATTTCAGGGGGAAAAAAGAAAATTCTTCTTCCCTGAATCCATAATTAAATTATGTAATTTACTATTATGCTCTTTGATAGATGAGAGGAAATGCAAAAGCAGATTATGGAGAAGGCTGCTTCACAATTGCCATTAGCCACAACAGCTGAATGCAACCACCATATCATTCATGGCTTCTAACATCCTCAGGAGTGCAGAGTCAACAAGAGTACAGTTAACAGACTTAAAACAGTTCATTTAGTGACTATTCAAAGTTACGACAGGACTGAAAAATGTGTCTTATTACCATTTTTCACACTTACAATGGTTGCAGCTACCACACAGACATCTAAACAAAATTCGGGTGTTTGGCAATTGACTCATATTTATGACAGTTGCAGTGTCCTGGGGTCATGTGATAATGGTGAAAATCTATCTATATGGTCCGTAGGAGTTGACATGACTTAATTGATGGAAGTGAATGTAGTCTGGATTCCCAGGAGTGTACTCCAGAGGAACAAAAAACAGTAAAAATGTGGTAGAATGTAGTCCAGAGTTCCAGGAGGATGCAGGAATGGGCTTCAAAAATTTTAGCACAGGTTCTCTGCCCAATTACTTGGTGGGCATGGCCATGGTGGGCTCCTGCACAATGTTGGGGGCTGTTTTTTCCCTCCCCGGGCTCTGGACACTTTCCTCAAGCCTCCAGGAGGGCAAAAACAGCCTCCCCAGGCTCCGAAGGCTCTCTGGAAGCCAGAAATGGGCCCATTTCCAGCTTTCCCAAACTTCTGGGAGGCCTGTTTTTCACCCAAGCCTCCATGCACACCCTGCATTTACCTGCATCCAAAATGCGCCATATGGGGACTCCTGGGAGGGGCAGTGTGGGGTGGGCAGGGCCAGCCAGGAGTGGGATTTGGGAGTTCTCCAAACTGCACAGAATCTTAGCTAGGGGCTCTCCCGAACCCCTGCGAACCACCAGCAGCCCACCCCTGAGAGGACGGAACAAACACACAAAGAAACTTTGAACCTCTGCTATGCAGGAAAGAGTCAAAGAAGGATTTACAAGGAATATCTAATGGATATGTAATTAAGTGCTTTAGTCTGGCAAGATTCCTGTCTCAGCGCTAACAACAATAAAGAACCACCTTGTGGTTCATCCTTCTGTCAGACCCAAGGAACCAATCTTGGTTCCTTGGTCCTGAGAGACATTTAGATAATTTGGGAGAAACCTAGGAGTTCTCAGAATATATGTTTAATGGTGCAGGTAGTTTGCTTTAGTTTGGCAAGATTTCTGTCTATTGGTAAGGAAATTGCTTAAAAGAAATTCAACATGTCTTTCTTGGTTTTGGAGCCTTACAGGCACATAATCAATCAACAAATCAATTTCTACAAGGTCTAGTGAGTCCTTGACATTCTAGGTTCTTCACCTTAGGCACAAAGTCAAGCCAATTGAGTCAGTTGTCAAGCTAGTTCTGAAAATCTTGCCAAGAAAATTGCAGGCATTTGAAAAAGAGTCACCAGTAGTCAATGTGACCAAAAGCACTCTCTTACCCCAAATGAAGAGGATCAAGAAACGTTGCTGGTTATTTAAGAAGGAACCAGAGTAAAAGTATTTTATGTTTGAATGAAGCCATCACGCTCTACGAATGTTATATTTGCTTTATGAACTTTTGTGGGGAAAGTAAAAAGAGGAGGGTGTGTTAGATATGTTCAACATCTTGAGTTATTTGTAAAAATAGGTGATAGATAGATCGATGAGAGATAGGTAGATAGATAGGTAGATAGATAGATAGATAGATAGATAGATAGATAGATATATATATATATATATATGTAGGGTGTATTAGGGTCTTGTCCGTGTAAGATTGAATACCTTGACGTTTGACGAATCTCATCCGTCATCTTCATGTCTTCAGCTTTACCGTGAAAATCTACGAAAACAGGAGAACGAAGCTGAAGACACCAGCCTGAAGATGACGGATGAGATTTCGTCAAACGCTGCCAAGGTATTCTCAACCTAGGACAAGACCAATACAATACCTACATATATATATATATATACAGATACAGATACAGATACAGATACCATAGATAATGTTCTTGGTGGTTTGACTGACTCTTATCTCATAGGACATTCTTGGGGACAACATTGTGAAATCCATTCCTATCAAATAAACAGGTAGAAACTGGTTTATGTACTGACAAAAGAAGCATGGCAATGCATTCATTCATATCAAGGAGTCGTAATTGCTCAGTATTTGAAGACACTGATCTTGTCAGCTGGAAAACTGACAGCCTGGGTTTGAGACCCGAGCACCACACAACAGTTGAGCTCCATATTTTCTAGCTTTCTAAAATGTGTGGAAACACCTGGCAAAATTGCTGTTTTATATTATCCATCATTTATACCATCAAATGTTATTTATTTCAATAGAAGGGATTACACATAGCTTGAGTTTGGATTGTGGAGTCCTTGGTGCTCTTTGGGCTAAAGACAATCCAAACCATCATTATCCTCTAACCGAACAAAGCCCAAAATATATTTATCATGGATAGGACATAATATATAAAAAGCCAAAAGTTACTGAAGGACAAAGAAACCTACATCCCAGTAAATCACAATCCAATATAGAAATTGGACAACCATATCAAGAGAAATCTCAACAACCTAGCCAAGAAAGGTCAAATTATAAAAGAAGAATAATGGTGGATGAAAAGCAAAGCAGTGGACTTGTTCCCCAAAGCTTCTGTGGATAGAATGAATATTCTATCAGTTCCCCATTTTAGTGCCGTTATAAACTCAAAGTCCAAAAAATAGAAGAAGGTGCAATTATGATTTCATTAGATGCCACAGCTCTCTTCATGTACATAGATCCAGAACTAGCAAAAGAATCCATGGCAGTAGTACTACACAAGAAACACAAGACCTAACTAAATACACTAAGATCAAATCACTCGGATTCATGAATCTCATCAACCTTTGCCTCACTACCTACTTTCAGTTTGATGGACAAATATACCAACAAATCAGAGAACATCCATGAGCTCACCACTCTCAGGACTCATAGCAAAGCCATAATGCAGTGTCTCAAAACTATAGCAATCCCATACAACCAAAAGTAAGAATTCAATGTGTTAACAATATTTTTGTCTAATAAAAAGAAACAACCAGAAAAGATTCACGAGACAATCAACAACTTCTTCAAATGAATAAAATTCAAGGGAAAAATAAAACAAAACATACTATTCTTCCTGGATATCCTCATCAGCAAAGCAAATCATGCCAAATTAGAAACAGTCCACACTAACCAAGTACTCCATTATCAAAGTAGCAACTCAATGTCCCACAAGAGGAAAACAGCAGCAACCTGGAACACCATAAAAAGGAAACAAACAAACAAAAAAGAATACCCACTAAACTTGATCAAAACCCAACCTACACAACCCATTACAACACAACCAGCAGAAGCTATGAAAAGCTTATGTCCTATTGTCCCCATTTATTCGTACCTATTTCCTGTATTCTTACTCATGTTTATACTTATACCTATTATCTTGTAAGTGACTGACAAATCAAATAAATATAAATAAAAAAAAATAAACAATATATGGACAGACTTGATGTACTTTTGACTGGAAAACTGTTAATATCTTAAAACAAGCCAAATCCAAAAATGTTAGGAAATTCCTGGAAGCTTGGCATTGAAACAAATCAGCTATCAAAAGACACATAGAGATAAACCATACTTAGAGATCATCCCAGAGAGACAATAAAAACACTAAGAACAAAACAAAAAGAGCCAGGAGCATCACTCATATTAAGCAGAACATAATACCTTAATCAGGGAACTAACAAGAAGAAAACTACAACCTCCACCAAAACTACCAAGGCTACCAAGAGCCTTGGTAGCTCAGGCTGTTAAATGCCTGCTCTTAAGATCCAGCTGCCTACAATTACTGTAGGCTTGAATCCCACCAGGCTCAAGGTTGACTCAGCCTTCCATCCTCTCGGGGTAGGTAAATTGAGGACCCAGGATTGTTGGGGGCAATTAGCTGACCTTGTAAAAATGCCGCTTAGTAATAAGCAGGCATATACAATGGAATGAAGGCTATTGTTGAGCACATTGGGTTGTATCCCAGAAATTGTAAGCCGCCCTGAGTCTTCGGAGAAGGGCAGCATATAAATGTAATTAAAAAAAAAAACTGACAGGGCAAACTATTGTATACAAATAGGGAGCAACCCACACACTTACTCATACTGATGATGTTACCTAGTCAGGTAATGAAATGTCTGCAGGCAAACAAACCAATGCAAAAAGCACCAAGGACTCCATAATGTTATTTATCCTGGGAATATGCAATGGGTTTTTTTTTTTGGTGTTTGCCCTGCCTTGAAGCAGGCATGGCCAGTGAGATACATTATTTTCTGCTTTGGACCTTTTGAACGATCTGGGGAACTTTTGGGTTTTAAGGGACAAACAGGTATATTAAATTCAAGGCATTTTTTCCCCTCCCCAAACAGGAAAGAAATGACTATTTGTGGCAGAGGTATCTGCAGAATATGATCATATTAAAAAGCAGACGAAATTTTGCATTATTACTTCATCTTATTGCTATTAAAAAAAAATAATCCTGTGCCTGTTTACAACAGCTTATTATTTTTCCCTGAAAATAGATGCAACTCCTGACTTAAAATACTGGTTCTCAATTTATTAAGAATTAAATAAAATTGAGCTTCATTGTGGATATCGCACAAAAATGAAAGGTAGAAAGCAAAGTATGCTAAATAATAAGAAAGAGGATCCTCTTGACATTTGAAGGAGAGTGCAGAAAAATGATTTTCCTGACCCAGGTTTCCTGTTGACATTGCCAAGTGGTTTTATTAAAGCATGACAATCTTTTTTCGCAATCTCACTGAGAAACAGTGTGAAGGGAGTTCATGGATGGCAGTGTCCATTTGTAGTGCAGAATTCACTATCAAAAAAGCCATTATGTTCTTATTTATTCTGAGGGATCAGCACAGTCATGGCCTTGGCTGTCAAAGATGTTTCCAAAACTCATTACTCAGTGAGATTCTGTGTGGTTTATCTTAAGATCTGTAGGTGAGTGAAGAGGAGATTGCACTCACTCAGCATTGTAAGTATGGCATTTTACATGAAGTTAGCAAGATTAGCCATTTGTCTGAACTAATGAGCTAATAATTCTCTCCTGTCCTCTGCTTCTACCTTCTGATTGGGAAAATTAACTAACCCATCAGTCTAAATTCATAGGCATATTTCATCTCTGCTTCCAGAGTGAACACAATCCAATCTAAGACTGAAACACTGAATATATATTTTAATAAAATATTGAACATATTTCAGCAGAAGGTACTTTCTTCGAGAGGGTAAGCACAGAAAGAAAAGGAGATACTGTATGATTTTATCACAGTAATGAGCCTATTTTCACACATGTTATTAATTTAATCAGTATTGTCAAGCTTGGCAACTAAGATGTGTGGACTTCCACTCCCACAATTCCCCAACCAGTACGCTCTTAATCTATTCTTGTCCTGTGTCCATGGCAGCTTGATTGTGCCCTGAGACACACTAGAAACAGCTGGCAAGTTACTCATTCTGGAGTGCAATGACTAGCTATTCTCAATGGGCAATTCTCCTGCTGTTCCCTCCCTCCCTTGTTCTAGGAAAGCAATTCTCAGTTCTTACCTTCCTCTGGGAGGTTCTTAGCAGACACATTTTCTTCTATATCTCTTTCTGTCTACAGAAATATACATACATATTTATATGGACACACACACAAGGTAAGTTTATACATATGCAAGCACAACATGCAAGATATAAGGTTTAAATTTTGTCAAGAGTGATTTGCAAATGCAATAGTTGATGATGCTTTATGTTGCTATATCAGTTTTAAAGTTTAAAAAATTCAGCGATTATCACAAAATATGAAGCATGATTATTCACAGGCTTAGAACACCAGGCTGACAATCAGCAGCCTCATGTTTGAGACCCGTTGCTGCCATAGGAACGGGTGAGTTTCTGTCACACACTCCAGCTCCTGCTAACCCAGTGGTTTGAAAGTGGGTGATCGCAAGTAGATAAATGAGTACCACTTTGCTGGGCAACATCCCAACTGGATGTCCGCTAGGCAATGATGACATCACCAGCAAATCCTTTCACCATGGAAGAACTTCAATGCTTTTGACATGGAAGTATTAGTATTTAACTTAACATTCTGTAAAATGCAGTTGTTTCCCACAAAAACATGAAACAGCTCTGTTAATTAATCAATCCAATCTATTTTGTTTTATCTTTCTATAGTATCCCTTCACAGATCTAGTGCATAAAATGAAATGTGTAAAATGAAAAACAGTTTAGATAAGCAATGGCCATTGAAACCCAACATCCCTACAAGCTTTAATCATTTTTTTCTAGAAACGTTAAATTCCTGTTCCTTTCTCTAGATAAGAGTTCTCTTATCAAGCCAAAGGGGAAATGGGCCCATTTCTGCAAAACCTGTACTGCTGTACAGCATTAGATAACAGATAAAATTAGCCTTTATTAAGATGAGGAACAGCATATATTGTATCACAGCATGATCTAGTGGTGAGATAAAAGAAACTCTGAGGAAAATCCCCAATTGTTCCATTTCTTTATCTAATGTAATGAGATTTAAGTATAATTCTAATACTTTTGTGTGGATTGACCAAAACTGAGGTTCTTGTTAATATTAGCTGAGTTTGTCTGAAAAATGAGGGATTTATGTTAATTATGACAATGTTCTTAACAGCAATCATACAGAACAGTGGTGGGATTCAAACATTTTACTACCAATTCTGTGGGCATGGCTTGGTGGGTGTGGTGTGGCTTGGTGGGTATGGCTTGGTGGGCATGGCAGGGGAAGGATACTGTAAAATCTCCATTCCCACCCAACTCCAGGAAAGGATACTGCAAAATCCCATTCCCTCCCCACCCCACTAACCTGCTTTCCAGTTCTGTTCTCCTGTGCAGGGCAACAAAGAAGACCCAGCCAATCAGCTGGGACTCGGGAGGCAGAGAATAGATGGGGGTGGGGCCAGTCAGAGGTGATATTTGCAGTTCTCTGAACTGGTCATACTCAAAATTTCCACTACCAGTTCTCCAGAACTGGTCAGAACCTGCTGAATACCACCTCTGATACAGAACTCACTTTCTTTGGGGTGAATCCTTGGATTAGACAGTGCAAACATTTCAAATAGAAATACAATCTGCAAGGTAGCCCTTTTGGTAATCTCTATATCCCTCATTTACCAAGAATATTGAGGCTGTAAGGACCACTACTTAAATATACATTCTTTTATATACAGGGAGTTCTTGATTTACAACTTCAGTTGGGATCAGAATTTCTATTGTTAAGCAAGGCAGTTGTTAACTGAATCACTTCATTTTACAACCTTTCTGCCACTGTTGTTAAGTGAATTACATGGCCATTAAGCAAACATGGTGTCCCTCATTGACTTTGCTTATCGGACTTTGCTGACTGGAAAAGGATTGTCACAAATGGCAATTCTGTGACTCTGGGACACCAGGTGCAAGCCCCAAATTGTGATCGTGTGACTATGGGGAAGCTGCAATGGTCATAAGTGTGAGGACTGGTCATAAGTTACTTTTTCAGCATTGTCATTTCGAACGGTCACTAAATGAATGGTTGTAAGTTGAGGATTATCTGTACCAAGCTTTGGAATTACAAATGGGGCTTCCCAACAGAAAGGGTGCATTTTACTGAAGGCCTTTAAATCTCACTGTTAAAAATATAGCAGCCCAATAAATTTCTTTTGTCTGCTTTTACATAAAACATTTATGAATGCTACATTATACCATTAGAAATATCTCATGGCCAACACATTAGGATTGGCTGTTTTTTAAAAAAGGCAGCAGCCTTTTACCTGTCTACTGGCGTGCTACAGACGCTGAGCTTTTATTACTCACTTTTCCCCCAGAAAAATCTACTGACATTTTAATCAGGCAGCTACTCCTTAAAGATTTATTTTTATTTTTTGGCATATAGCTGCAAGCAAAAGAATGTACTCTTTGTTAGCCTCAATGCAATATAGATTTAATGTGTCAGTCTGAAAAGCAACTGCACAAATTCATTTTAAGATTTGTTTCAAAGCAAAAATCTGCATTTTAGGTTATAGAATTCTTACTGGTTAAATAAAATTGAGGTCCGTGGGCTTGCTTCACTACTCAAATGTATGGCTTCAATTAAATCTAATGGTAGCTTTGGTTATTCACTAAAGGAAGAATGGATGCCTAATATTCACGCACCTTGTAGAATTCATTAACTGACAAAGCCAAGATTTATGAATCAGTTGAAAGAACACATCTTGCTTATAAAATCCTCTTGGGTAGATTTGCATTATAGATCAGCATCTAGAAGGATTCTTTTGTGATTAGCTGAACACTCTTTTGTAAGACACAAGGCATTATTAGGACGGATGCAGAAATCCGTGGAGAGCTGAGAGAGTGCATTTGTTCTGCTGGCACAAACAACATTCAGATTTATATGGCTGATTGGTAAGAACCATGTAGTCTTTTGGGTTCACTGATGCATTACTGTAGCCACATGCCACTCTGTTAAGTGAGTGGCAGACAGTATGCATGGTGACATTCTTTGGAAGTCAGTCAGCTACTTTTGAAACATACTCAGCATTGAACATCACTCAGGATGAGATGTTGGTTGGAACTGTTACATTAGTCTGATTCTAAATCATGGAGACCATCTACTTTCCAGTATTTCAGTATGGGATGTCTTCGCAAATGTGGCTGTAAATCTGGTATAGCCTATGTATTTTTCAAATCTACAGGTGGTAACAAAGGCAATGTGTGCTCTTGTGTTCCTCTGAAACAGTCTTCCCAACATGGCATCCTCCAAAAATGTTAGAATTACAAATGCTGATGTCACTGCTGCTTCTGACATTATAGTACATAATGTTGAACATTTGGGAGGAATTGATGTGAATGTCTAAACCCAGTTAGGTCACAAAGGTAGCAACATCAGCTGACTTTGCAACATCCTTTCCCATCAGGGGTGTCAAACTGATGACCTGCGGAGCCGAATACATCACATGTAGGCCATGCCCACCCCAGCTTTGCAAAAGGGGAAATGTCACGTGATGGCAATGTGACGCAGCGAGTTTGACACCCATGTTTTACATTAATCCCTTCAAATCCTACCTTTGTAGGAGGCAGCATCTACACAATTTTAGTTCATCTTAGAAAAACTAAAAATAGTTTGATCTGCTCTGTATTAGGATCAGAGATCACCAGGAAATTCCAGGACTGAACCCTGGACTGAGAAGTCCAAAACACTTCTCAGAAGTGATCAATTGCTAATATAGTATTCTCAAGAACATTACATAGTCATAAGCATAGTGTTTTCAAAAATCAAACTGAAATCTAACCATAGTGTAAGCAAGCTTGGATAGGTCCCTTTGATTTTGCCTATATTTTATCCTCAACCCATCAGCAGGACAGCTTTAAGTTGTCCATATCTGCTAGTGTTAAAATAATATTCCCTTTAATTTGATAACAAGTGACTGATAGCAGGTTTTATGAGCACTCGTGGTTGATGAGATCAAGCACCCTCTTTTAGATCCTGAAAAACCTCCATTTTCTTTCTCTCCACTCTTAAAAATAGGTACAGCTGCTATTTTCCACTCCTTGTGAAGTCTGGCATGTAGGCAATTTCTAGAGATGCAGAGGTGTGGCATTGCAGAAGAATTTGAGACCCATGCTTGTCTGTATGATAAACACAGAAATAAGTAGAAATGGGGGAGAGAAATGCAAAGGGCTCATCCAAGGCTCCATGGCCTTCTTTCTCACTCCCCCATCCCCCATCTGTAATGTTTATTAAGGACAGGACTGAAATGTTCCCTTTTGTAGATAATGGGAGCTTTCCTCCCCCTTCTTAAGGATAACTGTCTGTAAGGAACAGCTGCAGTGAGTTACCCACACTTGAGTTTGCTTGTAACCTTAAACATGCAGAGCTGAGCCAACATAAGTGCATTTTAATGCAGTAACCCAATAACCTGAAGCTTCTCTGTTAAGGCATCAACTTTTTTTTCTTCCCACTACTTCTGCAATTCTATTTTAGCATTCTTGTAACATGCTTTCCATTTTATTTCAGTGTTTCCTGCACTGGATTAAAATGGTGTGAACATGGAATGTTGGACAAACTCCCTCTTTGCCTCCGCACCCAGGGGAAGTTGATGGAACAACTCAGTGAAGAGGAAAGGCCCATGGAGGCATCTGCTCAAGGTTGTGGGGAAATTTATCAAGCAACCCTTCTGGTTAGCTTTAGCCATTTGAAGTGATGCAGATGCCAGGATACATTCAAACAAACGTTGCCACAAAAGAAGAACTACACACTTTTTTTCTACTGCTAAACCACTTTATAAGTATTTATTTATTATTTTTATAAATTTGACTTGTATGCCGCCCCCTCTCCAAAAAGGACTCGGGGCGGCTCACAACTAAAAACAGAACAATAAATTAATCAACTAAAACAGTATTAAATAAAACAAGCCAAATTCATCTTAAAAACCCTTACTAATTTAAAATATAAACCCCTCCCCACAAGAGGTCAGCATAGCCCGGCCTGTCCAAATAACCAGGTTTTCAAATCATGGCGGAAGGTGCGAAGGTCAGGGGCCAAACGGAGTCCCAGGGGTAATTGATTCCATAAGGTGGGAGCTGCCACAGAATAGGCCCTTCCCTGGACACTGCCAAACAACACTGAGTCACAGACAGCACCCCGAGGAGCCCCTGCCTGTGTGCTCATACAGGGCGGTTGGCATTCGATGCCGGCAGGAGATGCTCCCATAAATATCCCGGGCCCATGCCTTGTAGGACTTTGAATGTTAATACCAAAACATTGAATCTCACCCAGAGGGCAACTGGTAGCCAATGCAGGTCGCGCAGGAGGGGTGTAACATGGGAGTACCGGGAAGCTCCCAACACAACCCGAGCGGCCACATTCTGCACCAGTTGAAGCCTCCGGATGGTATGCAAGGGCAGTCCTAAATAGAGAGCGTTGCAGTAATCGAGTCGAGAGGTGGCAAGTGCCTGAGTGAAGCTGGGGTGGTGGGGAGAAGTACCTTGTAATGATTATCCATCTAAATGTCTATCCTTCCATATTATACATTAAGAACTTTCATCAGTTTCAACAAAAAAACCCAAATCCACGTCAAATTTGGCACCTACACCACTTTCTTTGGCATCCTTAAAATGAAAGGGGATTTGCTTGAAATAGAACATCAATTTTCAAAATAAATGCCGCTTCTTTATATCTGTAATTTCTTCCCATTTCAACAGAGGAAATCACCTTCGAACTTGGCAGCATCCTCCTTTGCTTTTCTGGGATTACTTTCCAATATAAGGCATGTCACACATCAGTCAGCATCACTGTCTTCCTTACAGCTCCAAGTAATGCTGGTGCTAGTCAAAAGTGACACTCAGGCTCTTCATCTTCCATTAGGATTTTCAAATGTTGTTAGCAATGATTTCTCTTCCCTTCCTTTTTTAAAGCACAATTTTAAAGCTCTGTAACCAAGTCTGCAAGTTGCCAAGAGAATTAGAAAATATGTTACGCAGACATTAACTTATAAGTATTGTGTCACCATCACCAATCCTTCTCCTTTTTTGGCAGAACTTCTATTATTCTTTAACCTTATCTCACCCAGGGACTCTGTACTATTTTCATTCCACATGAACCGAATGACTTCAGAGCCTGGTTTTTTTCCCCTCCTTTACTTTCTCCTGTAATATCATTTTTTGTCAGGAGATGGCTCCAATGGTCTTCTGAAATCAGACATCTGCATCTTGCTTTATGTTTATTTACTGGAAGTAATTCACTTGATCCAGGTAATGCTTCTGGGTATTCTTCCTGGGTTGCAATTAATAATTGACACAGATTCCAGGGTATTTTATGATGGCCTTCTGATGATTAAATTTACTTGATGCATTATTTTCTAAACTGAGAGCTCGATTGCTCAGCATGACATTTTTTGACAAGGCAGTTGTCAGACGTATAATTAGGGCTGTGAATCTTTCTGTTTGGATGTTAGGAAGAGGTTATTCTTTCCTAATGATGTAAGTCAGACATACCTTGGTGTGACCTCAGATTGCTGTTCCCCACACTGCAGTCCAGTAATCTCAGGAACTCCTCATAGACCGGTTCCTGGAAAAATGACTAAAGGCCTCTGAAGGGAAAGGCATTATGTCACTCAGGTGTATGAAAAGCAGCTTTTCAAAGCATGACAACCTCCAGAAATGTTGGGGCTTAAGTAGTTAGGAAATCTCCAGGACTTAGAGGACAACAGGTTAGGGAAGGGTGATGATAAGGTCTGGCAAAATGAAGATTGTGTTAGAATCAAAACTAGCTTTGCTTAGGTCGTGTTTAGGGCAGAATTTGAATAGATGGTTGGGTGGTTGGATGTAGACAGCTGAGAGAAAGAGAAAGTGGGGGAGGAAGGGAGAGGGAGACAGACAGAGATGAGAGATATGATAAAGAGATATCAATAGTTGATAGAAGGATTGATAGATGGGTGGATATATAGATGAGAGTGGGGGAGAGAGAAAGAAAGAAAACATATGTCCCTCAATGTGCTAAAGAATTTAGCATTTGGTATAGAAGTTAGACTGGTTACACTGGGCTACAAATTAAGAGCCCATGAATTCTACTCCCACCTTAAGCAAAAAGCCAACTGGGTGACTTTGGGAGAGTCACTCACTCTCAGCCTAGGAAACAGACAGTGGCAAATCAAGAAAACTACAGGGACATGGCCAGGCAATAGCCAGGAACTTACTCAAAATCCAAAAAAGAAAAATGCCAATAAATAACCCCAGCATTGCCAATGTCGTGTAGTCCCTTTGCTTGTGTATGCAATATGAATATTAGCAAAAGAAAAACATTGCATGATCAAGAATAATTTCTGCTGCTTGCATGCAGATATCATGCAAGCCTCTCATCCAAACAGTCAAGATGGCAACCACAGGGATGCAACTGAAGTTCTCCCTATCCATAAAAACATTTGGAGCTACAATCACACATATGGCTGTCATTTTTACTTTTTGGCTCATCCCCTGAGGGTATCCCTGGGAGGCTACATAATGAGGGGGAGGTCAGAAATGGGGCTACTTTGATGCTGTGCCTATTGTATGTTATTGTAAAGTAATAACAATTGATGCCACCAGAGTAGCACTTTTAGAAATGGCAAAATAGAAAATTCTGGCCCTTGTATTGGAGCAATTCCTCATGAGAAGCATATGGATATTTTTCAGTCGTTTAGGTGTATTAGTTTTTCAGGTGATGAAAGCAGCACTACTGTGGCAGCATAGTGCAAACTCCAGTCTTTGGTATGGACATTACAATGTTACATGTATATATACAGGGAGTGGGTCTTCATTGCAATGCCACATAGTCATTTCAAACCCATTGGCAAGAAATAAAGAATCAATATAGATTAGTTCAAATAGGCATACTGTATCTGGGCATAGATGCCCTGGCAAGGATGACATATGACTCTCATACTGACCACTGTAATGTACTCTATGTAGGCCTGTTTCTGAAGACTATCCAGAAGTTGCAATTGGTACAAAATACAGCATTTTCCTGCTTTCAGAAAAAGCTGTCAGTGGGATAAATAAGATTCTTATTCAGCAACTTTAGTTTAGAATAGCCTGCTCCCGGCAGGGGAAGAACAATGTGTTACTCGCTAAATTCTTCAAGGATAAAATTGCTGCAAATCAATTGAAATTTAACACTCTTTGGATTGAAGCTGTAGTTATCCAGCTGCAAGTGGCACCAAGTTTTGTGTAATAAATATCATGGCCAAAAAATTACATCTTAGGTATATCTAACTGCAGAGTTTTTCAGAACCTTAGCTTTCTCAATAACTATTTCTATACTAACTGTGACTTTATGCCTCCATAAAAACACTTAAAATGCCAAGAGTTGGTGTCATGTACTGACTCAGAAGCTAGGATGAATTCACATGCTATGAACTAGATCATCTAGCAGCTAGATCATCTTTAGCAAGCCCAGATGGCCATCTGAAATAAAAGCATTCACAACTTTAACTTCAGGGAGTCATAAGGATTTTTAGTAAGATAAAGTGTGTGAAGTCCTGCAAACTTCCAAAGCACCATATTGTGGACAGTCCTGGCTTATAAAAAGATAACAGTAAAGGAGTCCCTGTGTTTTTCACTCATCTAGGTAAAACTTTAGGGGGTGATGTTGATCTCTATTTCTTTAAGCCATTGAGCTAGTGTGATCCAAAGATGTTTCCATGGTCATGTGGCCAACATGACATCATGCTCCATGATGGAACATTATTACCTATTTATCTGTTTTCAAGTAGCATGCTTTAAAACTACCAGGTTGGCAGGAACTGAGGCAAGTGACAGGAACTCACTTCATCACGTGGTGGTAGGACTCAAACCGCCAGAGTTCAGAACTTTTCTGACATCCTTTAAGCTACTGAGCCACTGCATCTCTCTGTCCTGGCTCATAAATAAAGTGGAATTTAGGCAACTGAAGAAACTATACTTTTCTAAAATTAAACTTGTTTTAAGGCATTAATGGACACATTTCATTAAATAGCACTTTTCATAGATCTCTCAGCAGAAAAAAGTCAGAATACCTATAATGGCTGACAGCAGGAAAGTATTCAGCTGAAATTGGGGGGAAAAGTATTGGCAAGAGGAGATCAACAATGAAACAAATGACTTAGACTGAAACAAGTGAAACAAATAGACTTAGACTGATTAAATCCATAGGATTTGTGCGAGAAGCTCCTTATAAAAGTTCCTTGACACCCCTTCCTCTTAAAAAAAAACTCCCTCAAATCCCACCAGGCTCTTGCAGGGAAAAAAATTAGGATTTTTTTAGTCCTATATTCAGCATAATTATTGGTGAAGTATAGCTTTTGCAAATAGAGCATTATAGGTGTTGCCTTCCTAATGAGGCAATCCTTGAGTCATCCTTGCCTCTGATGAGGATCAGGACCTCTTCAGGACAGGTCCTGCAAAAAGGAAAAAATGGCCATTTCCACTAAAGGAGAACCAAATGAGGAAGAGAGGATGATTTGCTAAGAATAGAGAGGGAAACTGAGGCTGCTGGAGTAAAGTTGAAAAATGCATCTGAAGTCCAGAGCTGAAATCAGAGAAACCAGAGTTTCTCTTGCAATGTACTGTGTTTCCCCAAAAATAAGACCGGGTCTTACATTTTTGGGGCCACCCAAAAAGGCACCAGGTCTTATTTTTGGGGAGGTCTTATTCTCCCCCCCCAGTACTGGGAGGCAGGGAACAGGGCCAAGCTGCCCCTCATGCCTCGCATCTCCTTGCCTAATGGTCTTACCAGCAGCTCTGTCTGTGAAACAGCTGATTTGCAGGTGCACTCCTGCCTCTGGCTCCAAGAACCACAGCCATTTTTGCAGCTGATTGAGGTTGCAAAATCAGGAGCCCCCACGCACCTCCACAAAACAGCTGATCTCCGAGGGCACTCCTGCCACTGGCTCCAAGAAGCATGGCTGCTTTTGCAGCCTCAATCTGCAGGCACCAGGCTTACAGCTACACTGAGTCTAGTGCTCTTCAGGCCCTGGTGGGCTCTGCTGTTCTCTTGCCAGCTGTATAATGCAGGCTGTCCCTGGTTGCCTTTGGTGTCTGCCTTACCAGCAGCGACTCTGCAGCCACCTCACCTTCTGCATGGCCCAGCCACTGCCAAGCCCTGGCTGCTCCCCAGCAGCCTCCATGTAGATCTGGCAAGAGAGCTGCAGCACCTACCAGGGCCTGAAGAGTGCCAGGCTCAGCATAGCTGTAAACCCAGTGCTGCAGCACCAAATAGGTGTGCAGGCCAGCGCTCAGCAGCCCAAAGGCAGCAGTGGGTGAGACGGTACAGGCATGGCTCCACCAGGAGATGCTCATGAAGGAACTCTGGCAGGGTGGCATCCCAGCAGGTGGCCGAGAGCAGTGCTGCCAGAAGGGCAAAGAGCCCCCATGAGGCCAGCAGCAACAGGGGCAGACTCTTGACAGCCAGCACAGGGCCTGCCGTAGCTGAGCAGTGTCCCGGCAGTAGCTGAGCCAGCAGGCAGGGTAGGTGAGAAGTACCCTGCCGCTCAGGCACTGAAGGGCCACCACTGCCACTGAAGAGAGAGCATGAGAGAGAGGGCTATCCAATCCAACCTCGGAGAGCTGGCGGCGATCTCTCTCTCTCTCTCTCACACACACACACAAACACACATGTACACACACACACACACACACACAGGTCCCTAACCTTCCCCACCCTTTTTCATTTTTCACTCTGTGTGTGTGTGTGTGTGTGTGTGTGGGGAGCTCTTCCCGCGTTTTTGCGCTACCCTGAAAATATGCAGCGATAGCCATATCTTTCACTGGTTGTGTATGTATTTGCTGACAACCTTCAAATTGCACTCTTCTCCCTCAGGAAGAGCTGCACACACCACACACACCACACACATGCACACACACACACACACACACGTTTACACTGAGTGAAAAGTGAAAAGACATGAAAAGCATAGGAATCAAGAAGCTTCCCCTCTCTCTTTGGTATTAATGGTATTTGCGCTGCACCAAGGGGTAGGCAGAGTGCGGGTGCATCTGGACACCATCGGCCCTGTGCATGCTGGCCACCTCTTGTGTTGGCCATGCCCATCCTCCATGCTTATTTTCTGGGTAGGGCTTATATTAGGCCCACCTCAAAAAATCAGGCCAGGGCTTAATTTTGGCTAGGTCATGTTTTTGGGGAAACACGGTAACTAGGCAGCATCTGTGTGATCTCTGTTTTGCAAATCTATGTCTGCCTTCTAGACTCTCTTTTATGTTGCATGCATTTAAGGAGCTTTGGTGGCTCAGGCTGTTAAATGCCTGCTCTTAAGATCTAGCTGTCTACTATAGGCTCTCCCACCAGGCTCAAGGTTGACTCAGCCTTCCACTAGGTAAATTGAGGACCCAAGATTGTTGGCAATTAGCTGATGTAAAAATAGTAATAAGCAGGCATATACAGGCACCTATTGTAAGCTGAGTCTTCAGACACATCCTAAAGCATCTCATAACGAGATCTGGGTATTAGGACTCACAGACTGACCTGGGTTGTCATGTTCTCAACTGTCCCTTTAAACCAGGGGTCGCCAACCTTTTGGACCTCAGGGACCACCAAACTCATAATATTAAATCCCGTGGACCAGAAACACTGGGAAAATCCCAAAAAAGTCTGCAGGAAAATTCCCCACCCTGTTTTCCTACCAATCAATCATTCTTTATTTGGGATTGCAGGATACCATCTCCAGCTCCGTTCTCGGGGAGACTTTTGGCTTCATGCAAGGAAAGCAGCAGAAGCAGCAGAAGTCTTTCTTTCTCTCCCCCAAACTCCACCTGAAATGAATCTTTGTCATGTTGGCGCAGCCTCTTAGAGCAGGATGCCTTGCAGGGTCCCAAAGACTCATTTTGCATGTAACTGAAAGCAGAAGAAAGAAGCCATGTGGGGCGAGTGGGGCAAGTTCCCCCCCGCCCCTTCCCCCCCCCCTTTCATTGTTCGCAATGCAAGCAACGCAAGCCTTGTGTTCCTGCAGGCCATGTAGGCGGCACAGCCTTGTGTTCCCATGCAACCTGGATTAATTGCTTTGGGGAGTGCTTTAGGGGTGACATTTCTCTTCAGCCCACCAAAATTTTCCTGGCCCACTGTTTGGCAACCACTGCTTGAAACCATAATTTTGCTACTGTACCAAGCCAAATCCCAGTCACTGTACATCCTGCACTATCTGTTAGAAGTTACTGAACTCTGATTTGTTTTTCCTACCTGTGGTCAGATTTTATTTTTAACCACAGTTTTTCCTGTGTTCAGGTCAGCTTTTCTGACTAACTTACATTATAGGAGTATGTAAGAAAACACTGTCTTAGAATGCAGCTGCAGCCATAAAACATGTCCCATATGTAAGAAAGCTTTGGACTTGAGGACTTCAGTGGTGGGATTCACATTTTTACTACCGGTTCTGTGGATGTGGCTTGGTGGGCGTGGCTGGGGAAGGATACTGTAAAATCTCCAGTCAGAGGTGGCATTTGCAGGTTCTCTGAACTACTCAAAATTTCAGCTATCGGTTCTCCAGAACTGGTCAGAACCTGCTGAATACCACCTCTGGAGGACTTCCATTCTAAATAGCTGATTATCTACAGGAGAATGAAATCATTTGAGCAACAATAAGAGGTGGTGTATCCAGATAGTGAACATCCTGGATCCCTTAACAGGCCTTTTTTCACTTCATATCTTCAGATAGCAATTGTACACCTATAAAAAGTCCTTTGTGACTTTCCTAAAACAACAAGAAGAAAGATTGGATTAGATAATGTAGCAGTTCTTCTGCCCCTTCACTGATTCTAAAATTGTAATTGTATATAGTGTCAAATATCTTGCATTCAGTTCAAGAGGCTTAGCAGCAAGTAAATAGATATCAGATTGCAGTCCAGTGCTCTAATTTTATACATAGTTATGTGACATAAAGTCCTAGAGAATTTCATTTAATTTCTGAACAGGGTTGGATAGATTTGCCACATAACTATGGTATCACTTTATAAGTTTGATAAATATGAATAATTAAGTGAATGAGAAATGAGTAAAACAAGTGGTTAAAAAACAAATGAATTAGTTTTAGCCTCACATTATTTTCTATATTATGAGATATGCTAATCTTTCTTAGAAAATAAAAATATCTGGAGGACTTCATAAAATTATATCATTAGCTCACCCTTTATTTTCACAGTAATCCAACACTAATTTAAGAAGTAGGCTATCTTGAAAATTTCTTAACACCATTGGCTCCTAGCTAATGTTAACATTATTTTTGTATGTACTTTATTAAACAGTATTATATACAATAGTAAGAAAATAATATGCTATATTCAGATACTATATAAAATTATGATAATGCATATATATACACACACACAAATATATATATACATACATCACAATATTTGCTGATATCATCGATCCATGGATAGACAATGGATAGACAATGGATAGACAATGACTAAAATGATTGTATACACACACACACACACACACACAGAGTATATATAGGGCTCTCAATACTTGCTAATGTCATTGATCCATGGATAATGACTAAAATGATGATTGGAGAGAGAGGGAGAGATTCCTGCATATTTAAATTTGCCTTATAAACAAAAATTAGTTCATAAAGATCCATCCAGGTTACAAAAATATGTGCCCTTTTGTCAGAAATTGAATAGTAGAAATGTTCATTAAAGACATATGCCAGCAATACATGATGGCAAATTATACAGAGATTTCTTCTTCTGATATTGTTTAATCATTCTTGTGGCCATCTGTATAACATCAGTTCTTAATTTCATGGTACCTTCCAGGTCTTAGGGATATAAACAAGAAAAATATGTGCATCCTTAATGGAAAGTAGTATCTCTGGAGTCATACTGACAAACTTGTGATTTTCAGGTAGTGTTATCCTTTTTACTATCCACTGAGCTATGTGGAAGCTGATTGCAATCGTTCTGGGAAGGGAATTTTGAGCACATTAGGGAGCCTGAAACACTGACCTCGCCTAATATCTAGAACAGTACTGACTCACTGCCTCGATTCAGCATGTCATTCCAGAAATCAACTCTCAATTAGATATAGAGCTCTTTCTATATTTCCTTGGATGTTTCTGTCATTATTTATTCAGTTGAGAAGAACAGAAAACAGAAATCAACAAGACCTTAGGCCTAACAAAGCTTACCAGCTGACAATGTTCCAACTGTAGTACATCACTTCTGGAAGGGGCTGTAATCCGTGTCGAGAACATTGCTCAAGAAGCAGATGTTATGACATGAAAAAGAACAGAACATGAGGAATATTTAGCCACTTTATATCTGAGTGAACAGGTTCAGTGGGACATATCCTTTTGAACGAAACAGAGAGTGCCAGTAAAGCCTGACATCTAGTGGCTCTGTATGTATTTCATCTTAACTTAAAATAACAGAAGAACAAATTGGACCCAGTAACACTGCATGAAGTGACAGCCTGTGAATCATGTATCCATGAGAACATTAGATTTTCTTGAGGTCTCATTTGCTTCTCTCTGAATAACCTGCCTAAGGGCTATAACATAGGGGGGAAACTACTTTCTTAGGACCTTCTCAATCAAAATAGAGCTGGAAGGGATCTTGGAAATCTTTTAGTCCAACTCCCTGCTCAAGCAGGAAACCCTATAATTTCAGACAACTGTGTCCAGTCTCTTCTTAAAAATCTCCAGTGATGAAGCACCTACAACTTCTGATAGCAAGCTGTTCCACTGGTTAATTGTCCTCACTGTTAGGAATTTTCTCCTTAGTTCCAGATTACTTCTGTCCTTAATTTGTTTCCATCTATTTCTTATCAAGGAGAGAAGCAACCTGGAATTAAAAGAAACTTCCTATAGGAGCCTTGGTGGTGCAGGCTGTTAAATGCCTAGCACTTAAGTTCCAGCTGCCTGCAATTATTGCAGGCTCGAATCCCACCAGGCTCAAGGTTGACTCAGCCTTCCATCCTCTCGGGGTAGGTAAAGTGAGGATTGTTGGGGGCAATTGGTGGGGGCCCCCACTCTATGGAATCTTCTTCCGCTGGAGCTCCGGCTGGCTCCCGATCTCCGCACCTTCCGCCGCGAGCTAAAAACCTGGCTGTTTTTACAATCTGGGCAGTGTTGACCCTTGGGGTTGTTTACGTAATTTTGGGGTTTTAATAATAATACTAATATTAATTCGGCTTTAATTTAATATATTTTTAAGTAACTTATTGTTGTATTCTATTTTAGTTGTGAGCCGCCCCGAGTCCCTCGGGAGAGGGGGCGGCATATAAGTCGAATTAATAAATAAATAAATAAAATAAATAAGCTGACTTTGTAAAAATGCCACTTAGTAATAAGCAGGCATATACAATGGAATGAAGGCTATTGCTGAGCACATTGGGTTGTGCTCCAAAAATTGTAAGCCGCCCTGAGTCTCCGGAGAAGGGCAGGATATAAATATGAATTAAAAAAAACAGTGAGGACAATTTTCTTCTTGGAATATATATAAATAGGAATATCCATACTATTTTTTAAAAGAAAAATATGTTGTAATGTCTATTCTTGAACCTATTAAATCATGAGTGCAGTTACTAAACAAGTAGGAAACTCATAAGTCTGAATTGTTAACTTTCGTTAATTGTTATGCATTTATTAGTCAGAGTGCTTTTATAAAGCTTGAATTCCTTATGTAATTTTCTTTTCAGAGCATTATGAAGAGATTTAAGCTGAAGCTCCAAATGGAAAGTTTATTTAGCATTTTGAAACACTGCTGCATAATAATTCACTTTACTATTTATGCATGTCAACATAAATATAACATAAAGCATTAAGCTTTATATAAAGGAACATAATTTTTACCTCTACCAGCACTTAAAAGTTCTAACAAGAATAATTATAGAACATGAGATAAAAACAATTATGTGTAACATCAGATAGGGTTATTGCTTTAATCAGCCCTTTGACAAAATGCACTTTTCACTCCATTTTTCTGCTTTTCAGAGGTGCAAGTACGTGCACAATCTGAAGAGGTTTGCATTGTTGGACAAAGAAAAGCAGCCACCTCCACATTTTGGCTGAAAGTATCAAAAGGGACAGCCTTGCTAATTCTCTGTGATGGTCTACAGCTTCTTTCTATGATTAGAATCGAGGCAGCTTCGGTAAGTGAAGTCAAAACAGATTAACATAATTTTGCTGAGAATACTTCAGCATTCAACCCTGCAGAACACAATATTCACCTCTGTCTATTAGCCCTATGCAGTTCGTTGGACTGGATCAGGGGTCACCAACCTTTTGGACCTCAGGGACCACCAAACTCATACTTTTAAATCCCGAGGACCACTAATAAAAGAGCTTTGGTGCTGCAGGCTGTTAAACGCCTAGCACTTAGTTCCAGCTGCCTGCAATTAGTGCAGACTCGAATCCCACCAGGCTCAAGGTTGACTCAGCCTTCCATCCTCCCAGGGTAGGTAAATTGAGGATCCAAAATTGTTGGGGGCAATAAGCTGACTTTGAAAAAATGCCGCTTGGGGGGGGCCAAAAAGCCCTAGTAATAAGCAGGCATACACAATGGAATGAAGGCTATTGCTGAGTCTCCGGAGAAGGGCGGGATATAAATATGAATACAAAAAATATGATTTTGTTTTAAAAAAGCTAATATATTTAATATAAAAATTATGTTAAATATAAATTTTATATGTGTGTGTGTGTGTATGTGTGTACACACACATACACACTTATTTAATTATAACAAAAACATAAATGCTTAAGGTGCCACCTGCACCTTCCAAAGAGACAGAAGAGAGGAGCTGAGGGGCCTCAAGGCAACTGCTGCTGGGAGAAGCAGAGGCAGAAAGGGGGCTTTGCTCTCCTTGGGGGGCAGCGCCCCTTGGCTGCCATTCCAGGGGCTTCTCAGCAGGCATCTGCCTACAGAAAGACTACCGCCCTCGGTGATTAATTTTGGGGGGGGAAGGTGGAGAAAGTGGGAGGTCCTTTCAGATCCTGGGTGGAGGATTGAGAGAACTCAGATCTGCAGCCAAGGAAAAGCTGCGGGGTGGGAGGGGGCTCTTCCAGCCTCACCTGGATTCAGGCAAAGAAAGGTGTCCCTGGGGGCACTTCGCTCACTTTAGCACTTCACTGCCAAACCCAGCCACAGCCAGTGATTATAATGGGGTGGGGGAGGGGGGAGAGAGAGAGAGACAGCATCTCTTGTATTAGCAGGGGACTCCACTGGTCTGTTTTTAATAGTCAGAAGTCAGGCAGGACTGAATAAGCCTCGAAGCGGCAGGAGGCGATTTTATTGGTGAATTGAAAGGAAATCACCTCAGTGGCTGGGCGCCCTTCCAACCAGGCAGCATTTGCCTTCCCCTCTGAAGGAAAGGGGGGAGAGGAGCCCTTGCTTTGCCCCTCCCCACTTCTCTCCTCCACTTGCTTAGCCAGTGGAGCCCCCCCACTCGCTTCTCTTCCTGCTTCCTGCTGCTTCCGGGACTCTTTCCAGCCATCCATGTTACATGGCATCCCTTGGCAATGCCCCTCACTGGTAATTGCTGGTGCTTGACGGAGATGGGCTTTCTCCCAACCATGAGGTGCCTGAGGGCCTGGGCTGGAACAGCGCCAGGCCCAGCGATCCTCCATTTTCTTCACTTTATGGAGTCACCTGGCCTTAAGCGCTCCCACACCTGTCACCAATCGGGAGGCGCGCAGAGCTTCTTTCTGGTCTTGGTGGTGGATGCTCTTTGGTGTCTTTGCTCCTCTCACAGAGCCAGGCTGGGGCTGGGCTCCTCTGCGCACTTCTGCTCCTGGCGTGCCCCAGGCCGACCAGCCTCTCCTGCCTCCTCTCTTTTCACCTTCTCTCTCTCTCTCTTTCTCTCTCGCTGCCCCCCTCCATGCTTTTTGGAATTCCTAATCACAGATGGCCCCTGTGATTGGCTGTTTGGTTCTGATCCCACTTGGGCACCAGCCTGGGCTTCCCAACCTCGTGCAGCCTGGACTCCTTACCCACTGGGCGGGAGCAATTCAAAACTAGAGAACTAATGGGGAGAGCTAACAGTGGGCACTGGTGGAGGGGACTGTTGTTGCCGCCACCCACCATGTGTGGGAGCTGATTGGTGTATGCATCTCAGGGACCTGACTGCAGGGTCCCTCGAAGAGCCAGGAGGCATGAGAACTGCGCGGCCCAGATTAATTGCTTTTGGGGGCCATTTCTTCTGTGGACCACCAAAACTTTTCCACGGCCCACCATTGGGCTATGGCAACCACTGGACTAGATGATCAATAAGGTCCCTTCCAACTCTGATTATCTGTTGTTTATCATGGTGTTAACCTATAAAGCCCTTCATGGCGTTGGACTGGGATATTTGCAGGAAACCCTGCTGCCGATAACAGCTTCCTGATGACCCGTGTGCTCCCACCGGCAGGGCCTGCTCAGGGTGCTGTCAGCCAGGCAATGCCAGCTGGCAGGTCCCAGGGGTAGGACCTTCTCTGTGGGGGCACCCACCCTTTGGAACCAACTACCCCTGGAACTCCGGGTGGCCCCTGACCTCTGATCCTTCCGCCTAAAAACTTGGCTGTTCCAACTAGCCTACCCGGACTGAAGGAGGGGGGGAGAGATTTTTAGTGGTTTTAGTGGTTGTTTTTAAATTTTTAATCAATTTATGAGATTCCTGGTTTAGTTAATTTTTTAATATTTATATTGTACTGTTTTTAGTATTGTAAGCCGCCCTGAGTCCTCAGGGAGATATAAATCTCATAAATAAAATAAATAAATAAAATAAATAAATCCTTGAATTCCAAGGCAAATAGGGACTTTTAGGGCATATAGGAACATATACCTAGCACCTGTCTGTAACTCCTTCATCTAAATATATCTTTTCCTGTGATTGTGTGGCATCTTTTCTAAGGATCATGTGACCCATGAAAAAATACATTTACTTTAAGCTTTATTTGTAGAGCTTCTGCATGCAGTAAATCCCTCAGCCTAACCCTACAGGTATTGAATTTGAATACCAGTATTCAAATATCCCCCATGGTACTTTTGAACTTCAGCACTTTCCTGCCATTTCAGAATTATAGGCAGAACTTTCTATTTTTAAGGCCCAGAGCAAGGTGTAATGAATCAGCACAATTTACTGCAGTAAATTGTGTACATTCTGTAACTTCACAAAGGGAGCAAATAGACTTGGAATGTACCATCAGGAACATTATATCTATCCATGTGAACGGCTGCTTCACCCACAGGACATGCAGTGTGTATTCCAATCCATTATCCTCATGCTATTTTTCTCAGCTTGCTTTTATCCCTCCTTTAGCTGTTTTAATGAAGACTCTTTTGAGCAATTGTATTTACAAGTGGTGCCAAATGCAGCTGTTTTCAGAAGTGTGGTGTTATTTAGTTTGCATCAAAGCAGGAAGAAGCTTAGTATTTATAAAAAATAGGGTGGAGATTTCCAGCTTTAAACTGACTGACAGTTCATCACATTTGCTTGTACTGTGAAACTAATTAAGAGTGGGAAAGTAGGGAAGGGAAGAAGCGGCATCCGCTGTCTTTACTTTCCCCAAAGGCAGAAGAGAATTAGGATAGGTTGTTGTTTTGCAATAGATGCACAGGGATCACAAAAACAATGGAACAAGCCTGTGTATGTTCAGGGTCAGAAAACTGTACCCCCCCAAATGATCATGACAGCAGTGGAGTTTGCTTGGAAAACAACCAAATAAAATTTGGCTGCTGGTTTGTATATGAAAAGTTATTTGACCAACCCGGGCTGTGACCCTTTGGGGGAGGGATGGTTTTTTAAGGTTTTATAACTGTTTGGACTTATAATTTAATTTAATCGTTTTTTAATGTATTTATTGTTCTTTGTTTTAGTTGTAAGCCGCCCCGAGTCTTCGGAGATGGGGCGGCATATAAGTTCAAATATAAATAAATAAATAAATAAATAAAAGTGTGATACTCCTTAAATTGGGTGAGTTGATTCCAGCCATTTTTCACACTGTTTTTATTTTGTTTGACATGTTTAATGAGGGGGGGAGGGGGAGAGAGATAATCAGAGGTGGTATTCAGCAGGTTCTGACCAGTTCTGGAGAACCGGTAGCGGAAATTCTGAGTAGTTCAGAGAACCAGCAAATACCACCTCTGACTGGAGATTTTACATATCCTTCCCCTGCCATGTCCACCAAGCCACACCCACAGAACCGGTAGTAAAAAAAAATTTGAATCCCACCACTGGAGATAATAGAGAGATAATAGAGAGAGAGAGAGGCAGAGAGATAGATAAAAATCTCCCAAAATATCAAACATAAAACTTTTTCCATATTGGCTATTAACATATCTATCCATAGGAAGGGATAAATTAGTTAGCAAAAGGGTAACGTTAGCAAATAGCGATGTATGATTCTGAAAAAAAAGTTAAATAGGTTTACTGCAGCTGGATAATAGGTGAGGCAAGCAGCTCAGAAGGGACCCTCCTAGTTTCTCAGGCTGCAAAAGAGAGAATTGTACTATTGGACTTGCAAGATTGATGTCAGCTTACTAGGGAGACCAGACAGGAAACACAACCAGATGAGCTAATTCTCTCTTATTGTAGAGCTACATTAATCTTGCAAGTCTCAAAGTACAATTCTCTAGCTGCTTCCTTTCTGAGTCTCTTGCCCCACCCATTATGCAGCTCTAGGCTATGCTGTCTCTTATCTGATTGCTCCCTAGGGAGCGTTTCCTGGCTCTTTTTCCCAAGGTCTTTCCCATATACCAGAGGTATCAAAGTAGATTTCTTCGAGGGCTGGATCAGCATTGTAGTTCTCCTCTGTGGGCCAGTGGGGGGTGGCAGGGGGTTGGGATGGATGCCTCTTACAACACCCTGCTGGCTAAAATGGAGCACAGGGGCTCCACGTGTGGTCCCCTTTGTTTTTGCCCTCCATGGCCTCCTGCAGCACTCTGATGACCAAAAATGGGCCGTGTGGCCCATTTGAGATGTTTTTTGGCCATTTTGGGCCCGTTTTTCAGCCCTTTTTCGGCTGTTTTTTGGAATATTTTTCAGCCCAGTTTTGGTCGGCAGATTGCTGCAGGAGGCCATGGAGGGTGAAAATGAGGCGCAGCCTGTTTTAGCCATCAGAGGCACCACAGGCCAGTCCCTTGATATATCCAGGCCAGCCCCGTGGGCCGGATTTAAGCACCCCATGGACCGGATCTGGCCCATAGGCCTTGATTTTGACACCCCTGCCATATACCAATATCACACAGAATGCTTTCTACTTTCTGTTTTACTATTATGATTTTTTTAAAAAAATAATTGTGATTGCTCTTTATTTCTTCTTGCAAACTATTCACTAATTGCTATATAATACATAAGCCTGGCCACAAAATAATTCTCTGAAAAATTTGTTTAGGGCATTATGGATATTATGGGTGTTACCTTGGTGGGGTGTCAATGCCAATTACTTTTGTATGCTGATTTCTTTAATCTGAGTTTCTAACACTTTTTCATTAAAATACATATTTCTGTGTGCACTTTTTCAATTCTGTACACTTTTCAAGTCAAATTCTACAATAGTTGTAAACATTTAAGTTTAACCACATTTCAGTTCATCAAATCATACACTGTATGAATTCCATACACAAAGGACTCTTATAGAAACTTGACAGACATTTAAATGTCCTTCTTCCACTTTATAAATAATTACAGATGTTGAGACTCTAGAAAGAGTGCAGAGAAGAGCAACAAAGATGATTAGGTGACTGCAGCTAAATCATATAAAGAATGGTTGCTGGAATTGGGTATGTCTAGTTTAATAAAAAGAAGGACCAGGGGGTGACATGGTAGCAGTGTTATCTCAGAGGTTGCCACAAAGAAGAGGGAGTCAAGCTATTCTCCAAAGCACCTGAGGATAGAACAAGAAGCAATGCCTGCCTGCTTTGCCTGATTTTGGGTAAAAGTTGCTCTTTTTTTAAAAAATTCAATATTTACATAAATATTTATAATATTTACATACAAGCCATGCCCAGCCAGTCACATGACCACCAAGCCACACCCACAAATTAGGCCACACCCAAGAACCAGTTGTTAAGAAATTTGAATCCCACCCCTACCTCTGTGTGTGTGTGTGTGTGTGTGTGTGTATGAGAGAGAGGACAGGAGAGAGAGGTTAAATCAGATCTCTCTCTCTTTATCTCTCTTTCCCACCAACGTCAGCAAGCCACCGTCAGTCAAAATTCATATTAGGGTCCCCGGGATTTAAAATTATGAGTTTGGTGGTCCCTGAGGTCCAAAAGGTTGGCGATTCCTGGATTAGAAGACCTCCAAAGACACTTCCAACTCTGTTATTTTGTTCTGTTCTATTCTATTCTAATTCCAATAATTCTAATTCCTATTCCTATTCTATTCTATTTTCAGGCTATGAAAATAAAAGAGTTCCTCCCTTCCGTTTTATTGCAAATCAGAAAGATAATGAGTAAAAGGGGGGGGGTGTCAAAATCTCTCTTGGGGTTTTTTCTAAGGAATGCCGAACACCGTGCTGTAGAGAGGTAACATAAAACCAGCCTGCAAAGGAAAAGCAATTAAAGCCATTTCGGTTACACAGCTGAACAGTCCCCCAGTGTTCTCTTGTCAGTCCTGCAAGGTCTAGCACTGCTTTGCAATGTAATTGCTGCTGGGAAGATGCAGCGGTGCTGGGAATCTGAGTCACTCTTCCCTTTGGGCAGGCATCAGCAGCGCTTCAGAGAGGGTGATGAGAAAAGGAAGAGCCGGATCAGTAGCTTCCGAGCTGGTAATCAACTCATCCATCTGTAAGCCCAGCTTGGAGTTGATCATTTCAGGAATCAGTGAAAGCAGAGAAGAGTCGCTTGCTAGAATCCAATCAGGCCCTTGAACACTGTGTTCAGTTTAATAATAATAATAAAGGGTTCATAACAAGGTCGTGAGTAAAGAGGGTAAACAACCTTTAACGAAGCTGTTATTCCCCTGGAGAGCAGGAAAGAAACACTCTCAGGGTCTGATGGTAAGGAACGTGGAAACAAATAGGCCATGGGTGTCAAACTCGATTTCATTGAGGGCCGCATCAGGGTTGGGTTTGACCTTGCAGGGGGACACAGGTGGGTGTGGTTACAGTGGGCATGGATAGCTCAACATCACTCATATCGGAGGCACCTGTGGTGGCCCGAGTGCTCTGCCAGCAAAAACTGAGCTGTGTTTTTGCTGACAGAGAGCTGCAGGAGGCCATTGCAGCCAAAAACGGAGCTTAGGAGGGTCCCGCAGAGGCACTGTGGAGGGCCTGACAGAGGCACTTTGCTGGCAGAGGCACTGCGAACTGGTCCTTCGCTGCTTCCAGGCCAGATCTAAGCACCCCGTGGGCCAGATCCGGGCCCCAGGCCTTGAGTTCGACACCCCTGAAATAGGCCATCATATTGGCTATTCTACTGTTTGGTTTAAGGTAGACCTAATCAATATTCAAATGACCCTATTCAATCTGCCTCTTTACTGAAAAAGTCAAATCTGAAGAGTCCATTGAGCTATGGTCTATATCCTAGCCAAAGTTAGCATGCAGGAATTTTATTATTAAGATGGCAAGCAAACAGGCAACCTTGCATACTAAGAATAGAGATTCAGAGATAACTCTCTGGTCTGAGAGATTAAGGGAAGGTAGACTGCATATGTCAGTGGTGGCTAACCTTTTTGGGCTCCTGTGCCCAAAATTGCGAGCGCGCCAGCACGCCTGCACTCACATGCTAGCACCCAGAATGAAATGCGCACTCCCCCTCCCCACACTCCCTACACATGCATGCGCAATCCCCACCCCCACCCCCTTACCTGCACTGCACCTCACAGCTGATTTTTCGGCTGGTTTGAGGCCTTTTTCGGCCCTGGGAAAATCCTCTGCAAGGCTTCTCAGGCCGGATTATAGGCCCGTTTCATCATTTCCGGTATTACAGGAAGTGATGAAATGGGCCTATAATTCGGCCTGAGAAGCCTTGGAGAGGCTTTTTCCCAGCCTCTGGGAGGCTGAAAAAGGTCTCAAACCAACCGGGAAAAAAAATCAGCTGTGAGGCACGCACCTGCGCAGTGAGGTAAATTTGCCTGTGGCTCACGTGCCAGCACAAATGGCTCTGCATGCCACTTGTGGAACGTGTGCCATAGGTTCACCATCACGGGCATATACCATTTTGATAGTTTCTGTATGTCTTTTTCCCAGCAGCCATTGCACACCTGGATCTGGCTTAGGTCCTAAAACAAATGCAAAAGTCCATAACGTCAATTCCCAATAGAGAGTTTAAACCCATGGAATAAGAACTGGCTATTTACATCATGTGTGTCTCAATAGGACAAAACCAAACATGTTGTGCCTCTTCGTGATCAATATTACATATTGCGACACAGACAGGTTTGGTTTCATTACCATTGCTACATAATTGCTGGAGCCACAATGACAAGGTCCTCTTTTTAAATGTTGCACATCAATACAATTCTTCCTTGATGTCTCCAGCAGGGCATCATGGATAATTAAATAGATCCACAAGAAGGATGCTATATTGGGGCAGCACTGTTTAGCGCCAATCAACCTCACTATTAGAAATCCCTTTAGATAGGTACATAGATCTAGGATCAAATCCACAGCTAATAATTCCTCAAATTTGGAATTGGCATCAGATGACATAGCTAGAGCACACTTCTGTACTAAACTGATATAACAGAGAGTCTATAAAACATATCGAATCTAGTCAAAGGAATGAGGTCAGCACCCGATATTAAGCCTTGCAAGGCTTTATAACTATATGCAATTTTTAGCACAAGAAAAGGAAATTAGGGTAATCAGGGTACTAAATTGGGGGACTAATTAAAGACAGTAGAAAATTAGCATGGACTGTGTGTGGATGGAAGGCTCTCTGTAAATGGATGGTAACCCTTGGGCATGAAAGATGACTTCTTCAAGCACATGAAAAGCAGTATTAACAATGTTGGGGAGGGAAGTAAACATGCTTGGCCCTATGCCAGGGGTATCAAACCCATGTCATCATGGTGGCGTCACGTCTCACAACTTTTTCCCCCTTTGCTAAAGTGGGCATGGGCCTGGCCAGTGCGTGATGCATCTGGCCCATGACCCACAAGTTTAACAGCCCTGCCCTATGCTGTTCTCAAAGGTAGGACAGCTAAACTGTTTGATATAGGAATCCTCAATTACAAACTTCTGGGTCCCGTGATAGCCTGGTATTTTGCTCCAACCTAATCACTTCCCTTTTGCTTCTAGGGCATTTCTCATAATGCCCACTTTGATCTAAAGTGGGTGAATGCTAAGAATACTCCATAATGCCCACTTTGATCCAAAGTGGGTAAATGCTAAGAATACTCCTTTTTCTTTTCTCTGCTTTGATTTGTCTGGGAAGGCTTGTCTTCATTACGCGAAGAGCTCAATTTCCCTGAAAATTTTCTTTTAGCATTTTCATCACATTCTGTTTCAAATGAAGGCATTTACATCCTACATTTGATGGGGAGGAATTAATCACCAGGAAAATACACACAAGTACATCTATTCAGAGCTACTCCAAATGATGCAATGCTGAGTCACTTGCACACCAATTCCTGCCTTTATGTTTCCCCAGCTGAGTGTGCCATCATCCAGCAGGTTGCCTTTTATCGTGCCAGCGCTAGCCCTCAGGATGATGCCTGAAGAAGCACCAAGAGGGAATCTCAATTCTTCCCCTTTGACCAAGAATCTTTTAAAAAAGCTGCTGTGAAAACTAAAACATCCTTCCTTCCATGCTCTGCAGAAGAAGTCTGGCCTATAACTCTTGATGTTATCCATCTAGTACCAAAGCCACTTTAAAAGCGTGCGAAGGAAATACATTCAAAATGACCGTATCAGAATCACTTGTCATTGTTCCACCAATCATGTGTCAGAGAATTAGCAATTCTGTGGTTTAAGCAATGAGCCAGTGGGTGGCAGGAGAACTCCACTAGCAATATTTTCCCAACTCTGAAGGATTTCTCAAAATTTCACAAAAGGTATGGAGTTGCTGCTTTACACTTTCACTAACCTGCATAAATTGGGTTGGAAGTGTATTTATATAATACCGCTGTATAAATCCTTAGTAAGAGCATACCTGGAATACTGCATCCAGTTTTGGTCACCACATTATAAAAAAGGATGTTGAGGCTTTGGAAAAAATTACAGAGAAGGGCAACTAAGATGATTAAAGAACTGGAGACTAAAACATATGAAGAATGGTTGCAAGAATTGGATTTGGCTAGTCTAGAGAAAAGAAACAGTAGGGAGGGACATGATAGCAGTATTCCAGAATTTGAGAGGCTGCCACAGAACGGGTCAATTTATTTTCCAAAGCACCTGAAGGCAGGACAAGAAACAATGGATGGAAACTAATCAAGAAGAGAAGCAACCTGGAATTAAGGAGAAACTTCCTAAAAGTGAGGATAATTAACCAGTGGAGCAGCTTGCCTTCAGAAGTTGTGGGTGCTTCATCACTGGAAGTTTTTCAGAAGAGACTGGACAGCCACTTGTCTGAAATAATATAGAGCAGGGCTGTCCAACTCCTGGCCCGCAGACCAAATGTGTCACATGCTGGCCACTCCCATGCCTGGTTTAGCAAAGGGGGGGGGGGGAAATCCCGATACGTCATGTGACACTACCATGATGACATGTGTTTGACACCCCTGGTATAGCTTGACTAGACTAGAAGACCTCCAAGGTTCCTTCTAGCTCTATTCTGATTGATTGACTAGATAGAAAACTGGCAACTGATGGGATTAAATGCAGAATATGCCTTTACCAGACCTTTTCAGTTGCCCTCCCTTGGGGCTTAATAGTTCATGTTTGGATCTGCAAATAGAATGTGGATGCCGCTTATACAAACAGCACCCTTTAAAATGGAGTTATGAAATGACCATGCCCCTCCCCCATGAAGTTTATTCAAAGTTTCTACGAGCCAGAAACAAACAGTCTAGTCACACATAACACGCCATGTAGGTCACCAAGCAATTTTGAAATACTTTCTGGGGCATAAACAAAATGTCCCAAGGACCATATTGCATGCTACGTTAAAGGTGTGGGTTATCACGCCCTGGTGTCTATCAATTAAACATGACTAGAGACAGCACTGGGAGAAAGCAAGTCAAGAAATATGGTGGTGGTGGAATATCATGGTGTTAGTCTGTGTTACCTCTCTTCATTGAAGTTTATAAAACAGCCAAGAATTGATGACTGCTTTGCAGGAAAGGGAACTGTTAGTAAAATAAATTTCTCTCCCACCTCCAACATCAGCATCAGAATGGGATTTTCAAACAAAGCTGAAAAAAAAACAACTATTAGAGGTTTCCTTATCTGTTAGGAAAGAGTTAAAAGGGAGCCAGGATTCCTTTTATGGGCTACTCTGGTGTGTCCCTATTCCAGGTAATTAGTCCAAACATGTGTTGCAGGGCACTCAAAACTAAGCTTAAAATTAATAAGCAAAAAACAGGATATAGGGAAAGCATGGGAAAGCATGACTAAGATAGACATGACTAGGATAAATATTGAGAAATATGTCTGTATCCAAGTGTGTTCTGATGGAAGGCTGGGCATACTTGGAACCATGAAACAGAGCTTAAAGTTAGATTTACAATTAGATTTAGGGCTAGGTTTTGAATGGAATGCCCTGATTGAAGGGAATAGTTATATGAAACCCTGTGAAGTCTTAAATGAGTTGTGTGTGTGTGTGTGTGTGTTACCTTATCCACAAGAGAAGCTGACTGAAAGGTTAATAGGTACTTGCAGCTAAGAGTAGATCAGCCTAATTGCCTTGAATGCAATTTGGAAAAGTTCTCCACAAAGCAAAAACAAAAAACTGTTTTGTGCTTACTCATCTCAATTGATTCCATGCTCCTCATTTAGACTTCTAAACAAAGTTCAAATCAAAGGGCCCTAATCAGATTTTTTTTTAGGCCAATCAGATTTTTGCCTTTGGAAGACCAGCAGATGGTGCCAGAGCTCAGTTCCTTCAAGCATGGATTCTAACGATAGAGTCTTGGGACTGGTTTCAGAATGAAGGGTGACTATGCCTGCAAAGGAAATATTTAATAATTATAAGCTAAGGATTAATTTTACCATGAGGGTTTATTATGATATGTTTATTATCAATATGATTTAGTATTAATAATTAAGTATTAATATGTTGAGAAAATACTGTTGTATGATCACAACTAATGAACATTATGATGTCCATTATGATGATGATGACTGTTACTTAAACTAATTGTAACCAGACAACATACTGTTTATATAGATATTGAAATTGTTGCTCTTTCTTTATATAGTAAAAATAAAAAAAATATTTGAAAAAAAAAGGAGCAGAAAAGGCCCTAGTGATTGTAAATTGTGTGAATGTGCACCTGGCCTATTCAATACTTGACCCCTTGAGAGCAATGTGGAACCTAGCTACAGGTAGTTGGCCACATAGCCACAGCTTCTAGGGATGGGAAAGAAATGTGCTTGGTTTACATCTAAATATCAAACAAGATAATTTGTACTTCTTGAACTAATTGCAATAGGGCAATTATGGCAGACTTCACAACCCATTAGCTAGGGTAGTCCTCATATGTTTTGATAGATGACACATGAGTCTTGATTTTATTTTATGGTTCAACTTTAAAATAGTATTCTTTTCACAACCAAATTGTGGTTGTTCCAAGTAAGATGTATAGCTGCCTAAAGAGACTCTCAAGAAGATTGAGAGGCCTAAAGCTAAGCTTAATGTTAGCCACACCAGGTAATATATATACTAGCATACGGTTAATTCTTCTGTTTGTATTTCTCTGAATTTTTTGAAATTAAATTAAATTTCATTTAAAATGTACCTGCATTTTGCAAATACTAAAGGGAAACACATGTAAGATATGTTACTTTGGATAAGTCATGTATTGGGGAATATTGCTGAAAAAGATCAGCTGGCTGGGAGAAACTGGACATGCAGATCCTTCTTTTGATAGTACTACGCAAATTGATTTTTAAGCAATTAAAAATTAAGAAAGCTATAGCTGCTCCTAGGCCTAGCAGGTAACTGAAAACATTTAGGCAAGGTAGTAAAAGCAAAGATTTAATAATCCAGTAATGGGGTAACTATTTTATTTGATTGGCATGCAATCTTGTTAAATCAAAAGTTGTTCAAGGCTGATGCATGAAACAGATAGGAAAGCTTTGAGTCCAAAACAACATGAATTGAAATATACATAATACAGGTAAAATGATACAAGTTGCAAAAGTAACTGTCAACAGATCAACCAAGGTTTAATTTAATCTTATTAAGCATATAATTAAAGTGATTCCAAGAGCATTTTTAACAATGCAATCCTGTACATGTCTTTTCAGACTAGTGCTTACGTAGAAGTGTCAAACAATAGAAGGAGGAAGTATAATGCAGCTTCTTGAGAAAATATCTTCTTTGTTATTGTTCTTTTAGTTGCACCTGTAATCTGAAATGGTAAACAGAGGAGGGAAATTGCCGTATAGATGAGTGATTGAAGAGAAAATCTTTGAAACGGGGAACTGCCAAGTATACCTGTTCTATAAGGCTTATTGATTAGAAAAATCAAAATAAAAAAGTTGTTAGGCATTAATAGTTTGTTCCAAGACTGGAAAGGTCATGTTTAAATATAAACATGCACCATTTGAGTGAGTTAACAGAGCAAACAGAGGAAGCATTAATGCTAAGAAAGAAAATAGCAGAGGTTGCTGTGAACTAGGTAGCATTTCCTTCTGAGATGGATCAATATAGCTGTCTCTGTGGCTTAGTAGATCATGCTTGAAGGAGTTTTGAGGGCTAATTCCAACCAAAGGGATTGCATGCAAAAGAACTCTAGATCTCCAAGCAATAGGCATGTACATAGCCTGTGAGTGGGGGGAGTCAAGAGATCCTAACATGCCATTTGCTTTCAATATCCCATTTCCAAAAATAGGAAGTGGTGCGCAAGCAACAATTAGTTGATTTACTTTTCATTCCTGTTCAATGAAATTAACATGATTAATATGATCCCATCAAGCAGTTAATAATGTTTGCCTCCTGTAAAATTTATTTATTATTTATTTATTACTTGGATTTGTATGCCGCCCCATCTCCGAAGACTCTTAAAATTAAACATTATAATTGAATCATAATATTTGGAAGTCTCTAAAGGCTGCAAACAGTGATTTCAGGAGTTGTGGGTGCCTCAGGTTACATCATGGATTTTAACTCAGCAGGGTAGACCACTAGAAGTTTCATGCCATAATTCCAGGTTTGCATGGCCAAAACTAATGAAGTTCCAGCTCATCTGGAGAACCTCAAGCTAGAAGAGGCCACAGAACAGCTACCCTCACACATTGGATGGATTCAGATACTTATCATGTATGCCAGTGGGATTCAATTTTTTTTTACTAACGGTTCTGTGGGCATGGCTTGGCGGGTATGGCAGGGGAAGGATACTGTAAAATCTCCAGTCAGAGGTGGTGTTTGCCGGTTCTCTGAACTACGAAAAATTTCCACTACTGGTTCTCCAGAACTGGTCAGAACCTGCTGAATACCACCTCTGGTATGCCCCGTTTTTAATCAAGTACATGGTAACACATTAAGTACTTCATCAATCACATTCTTGCATGGGTAGAACGCGATTATTTTATTTTATAAGCAGAGAACTGTGGTTCAAAACCAACCTTGTCAGCAAATGGCACTAGAACCGTGATGGCGAACCTATGGCACATGTGCCACAGGTAGCACGCAGAGCCATTTGTGCCAGCACATGAGCCGCAGGCAAACTTACCTCACTGCGCATGCACGTGCCTCACAACTGATTTTTCTGCTGGTTTGAGGCCTTTTTCGGCCTCCCAGAGGCTTGAAACAAGCCTCTGCAGGTCAAATAACAGGCCTGTTTCATCACTTCCTGTAATACCGGAAGTGACAAACTGGGCCTATTCGGCCTGCAGAGGCTTTTTTCAAGCCTTTGGGAGGCCAAAAAAGGCCTCAAACCACCCGAAAATCAGCTGTGAGGTGCAGTGCAGATAAGGGGGCAGGGGGGATTGTATGCGCATGTGCAGGGGCCGTGGGGGGGACACGCATTGCCTTCTGGGTGCTGGCACAAGAGCACGCGAGTGCCAGCGCACACACAATTTTTGGCACAGGAGCCCAAAAAGGTTAGCCACCACTGCACTAGAATGTCTAACTTTGTAGTGACTGGTTCTCTGTCTCTCTTTTTCTGCTTCCAGTGGATTTCACATTAAATATATAATATAATATATTATAATATAACCAAAAAAGGAGAAGATCTGGATCCTGATCCAAGCATTTTCCTTCCCAGAGTTCTCCTAAGTCTGATGTGCACTTCCTCTTTGGAAGTGATGTCAAAAGACAGAGAAGCAGTCTCCTTTTGCCACCCGGGGCACCAGCAGCTGTCCCTGAACAATGGTATTAATTCCATCAAACAATCAGTTGCATATCCCCCTGAGCAGTGACTGAAGTTTGTTCTCTGACTTGCTCTGATTTAACACATGTTACTCCACACTCAATTCTTTTCTTCATTTAAGAATTCAGGGATTAAGCCTTTGATGTGGGCTATTCCTTTAAAACACTTAATTTCCAGACCAGATTCTTCTATATTTTAAATTTCAAACATTTGGGAAAGAAGGCAGAAAATGGAGGGGGAGGAACACTGTCCAAAAGGATATTCACAAAAGCAATACAGGTAGTCCTCAACTTATGACCACGATTGAGCCCAAAATTTATGTTGGTAAGGGAGACATTTGTTAAATGAGTCTTGCTTCATTTTAGAACATTTTTTGTCGCAATTGTTAAATGTATCATTGCAACTGTTAAGTTAGTAGTAACATGGTTGTTAAGTGTATCTGGCTTCCCCATTGACTTTGTAAGAAGGTCACAAAGGTGATCACATGACTCCGTGAGTCTGCAACCATCATAAATATGAGTCAATTGCCAAGCAGCTGAATTTTGATCACGTGACCACAGGGATGCTACAGCCATCATGAATGTGAAAAATGATCATAACTCACTGTTTTCACTGCCATTGTTAACTTTGAACAATCACTGAACTGTTGTAAATTGAGAATTATCTATATTGTAAAATACAATTTAACTTACTCTCAGCATGTTATCCATACTAGGCAGAGGTGGCATTCAGCAAGTTTTGACCAGTTCTGGAGAACCGGTAGCAGAGATTTTGAGTAGTTCAGAAAACTGGCAAATACCACCTCTGACTGGCCCTGCTCCCATCTATTGTCTGCCTCCCGAGTCCCAGCTGATCAGCTAGGTCTTCTTTTGTTGCCCTGCATAGGAGAACGGAACTGGAAAGCAGGTTAGAGGGGTGGGGAGGGAATGAGATTTTGCAGTAACCTTCCTCTAGGAGTGGGGAGGTAATGGGGATTTTGCAGTATCTTTCCCCTGCCACACCCACCAAGCCACGCCCACCAAGCACGCCCATCAAGCCAAGCCATGCCCACCAAGCCACACCCAAAGAACCAGTAGTAAAAAATTTTGAATCCCACCACTGGTATTAGGGTATGTTAGTCATTTTAAAAAAATATTATTTTTTAAAAATATTATTTACATACATCTAGATGAATGTGTTATATCTGAATTAAATGCTTGTTATTTATATTTTCTTGCTTTATTTGAGGATCATTCTTAATGTGTTGCCAGGTAAATATCCCTAGCATTATCAGTCAGAAATGTGTGGTTACTCCATTTCTTTCCTTTAAAGGTTTTCTTCCCTATGATTGTTGAGAAGCAAAGAAGATATAACGCAGCAAGAGGATAAATACAGTAACAGTTTCTGAATGAGGTGGAACAAAAGTCAAATAAAAATATTGGCAGGAAAACTAATGTTTTGCTAATGTAGATTTTTGATGCAATTACAGCTAAAGCATGCCTGCCACTGAAAACCACTATTCTTTCATATTCCTTTTCAGTAATTATTTCCTTGTTGCAAATTCATAACGTGGGATCATTGGGTGTAACATTCCATCACTCAGAAAATAGCAACTCATAAACGGGAATGTGCAAGCCTCCAACACGCAACATGACCTATCCTGAAACCACAAGGAAGTCTATAGTCAAAGGGGAGCTTGACCAGGGACATTTATTTGCAGGATAATGTTGCAGTATTGGGTCATTTGATTTATTATATGTGATGATCAAAATTAATTAGGAGGTCCCAGTCTCCTGCTCACACTGGCAACCATGCTTCAAAGTGCAGTTCCAAATTGTGAAGCCCAAATTGGCCTATTTCAGTGGTGGGATTCAAAAAAAAAATTACTACCGGTTCTGTGGGTGTGGCTTGGTGGGCATGGCTTGGTGGGCGTGGCAGAGGAAGGATACTGTAAATCCCCATTCCCTCCCCACCCCATCCCACTAACCTGCTTTCCAGCTCTGTTCTCCTGTGCAGGGCAACAAAAGAAGACTCAGCCGATCAGCTGGGACTCAAGAGGGAGAGAATAGATGGGGGCAGGGCCAGTCAGAGGTAGTATTTGCAAGTTCTCTGAACTACTCAAAATTTCTGCTGCCGGTTCTCCAGAACTGGTCAGAACCTGCTGAATACCACCTCTCTCCTATTTGTTAGATCAGGCTGGCTGGGGAATTCTGGGAGTTGAAATTAACATAACTTAAAGTTGCCACGACTGAGAAACATTGTCACAGTTAAAGTTAGATGTACACAAATAAAAGAACTTTCCTATAGGCATCTTCAGGAGACCAAAATTACATTAAATATGAGAAGACACACAGCATGACATGTATGTATGGTACACAAATCCTGCTCTGGTATACAAATCCTGCCCTGGCATTCTTGCATGCTGACACCTGGTGCACCTATGTAAGGTGCAACTCTTGCATCATGATGCATCTTTCACCACTTGCGTCCCACTGATCCACATGCTTTTCCCACCAGCAAAATCCAGATTACACACTCACACCCTTCTTGCTTAAAAAAAACCAATCAGCCACATAATTGAGAAGGACTTAGCCCACATAGAAATCCTTTCAATTTTCACAGCACACCCAAAGCACTGTATGTTTAAGCTGTGTTTCCTCCTGAGCAAACTTGCTCTAAACCCCATTATGCTTTCCTCAGAGAACCAGGAGCTGGGAAGAGTGAATGAAGAAAACAGTCATTTTTAGGGTAAAGCAGTTTCAGTTTAGTTGAGCTTCTTGCTTGCAACTGCTTCGGTCTGCAGGGAAGAAAAAAAAATGGAGAACAGTGTGTTCCTTCCATGCCTCAGGTGACAGAAGAATGCAGAACCTGTTTCTTCAGCCCTGACCAGCAACAGTGCTTGGCATTTTACACTGAGCTACCTATGATTTTTTTCGAATGTCATGAAAACACTTAAGAATGTGGATCTAGGTTCTTCTCTGAGTGCTGCCTGATGTCAATTGACTCTTACTGAGAATAGAATCCTTTATTGGCCAAGTGTGATTGGATACACAAGGAATTCTAATTTAAACCCATTGTCCTAGTTTAATACATTGTGTTACTTTTTGTTGTGCTGCTTACAATATTTGCTATTTGCACTGGAATAGGAATGTAGTGGAATACAATCTCAATTTGTGAACAAGAGGAGGAGGAGCCAATATCTTCTGGAAAGGAAAAACACAGGAGGAACAGAAGCAGGAACAAAACTGGAAAATTGAGGATTTTTTATTGTAGGGAAAGGACTGTAAACAAGCCACATACTTCAGCTCTTGTAAGGTTATAAAGAAAAGAAAGCTAAGAGGTCAGAAAGTCTGATAATTCTGGAGATTCCTGAATGTCAGTAGAATTCCAGTCAGAAGCCTTAAATTACATATTTCTGAGACCTATTATGGCAACAGTTTCTATACTAGTAGACTGTTTTATGACAGCTGTTAGAAATAGAAGTTCTTCTGCTACCAAATTGCTATTAAACTGAATGTAGGAGAAGAAATATAATTTCAGTTAGGCCACAGACAGTTCACTTCTTAATCTGATCTGTTTGCTCCAAATAAAAATGGCTTTTTCTTAGGAAAAAATTATTTTCTCCAAGATAAGCCACATCTGTGACAGCCATGAAATCAAAGGCCAGAGATGCCAGGAGGATCTCCTGAGGCATATATGAAGTTGTTGCATGAGAAGGAAGGTGCACATGGGGACAAAGTCAGTGAAAATAAAAATTATCCAGAAGACTGTAGAAACCTTAATCCAAAAGCTACAAGTAGAAATAACTTTAGAAGGGGCAGGATGGATAAGAAAGTCAGAAATGATTGAGGCCCAGATTCAGGATACAGGAAATTTAAGGGAAGGGAAGAAGTTGCTAACATTTTCTTGGCATACAAACTCTGCTGAAGAGGGAAACAGGAGGAGCCAGCCCACCCAAGTCTGAATGGGGGAATATCATCGGGTAAATACTATCCAAGCAACACAAATTAAGTCTACGGTTACTAACTGGGAGAAAGGACAGGCACAGGCGCCAGAAAATCATGCTAATATTCTTGAATGTTATAAATATTAGAAAACAGCTTTGCAATATTAGAAAGGCAAGAGAAATCAGAAAAGATGGGATATCAATGAATGTGTTGATTCTATATCGGTTCTTGGGAAGTAACTGAAGAAATCAGTGACTATGATTAATTCCAAATGATGGAAGATCTGCAGAAGCTACCAAGTCCTTTTGCAGACTGCGGCAGCAAAAAAAGAAGGAAACTGAATAGGGAATTGTTTTATAGACATATGTGTTTAATAATCAGATAAAAAAGCTTTTAGGGTAAGAAGCATACGTTCCATTTACCCTGGTGTGGCATGTGGAAGTGTTCGCTGCGAAGACTTATGAGGAAATAGGACCTTTATAATTTCTTCCCACACATTTAAGAAATAAGCTGTCCTCAAAGTAAAATGCTAGCGTTTAGCGGGGGGGGGGTGATTGCAATGATGACTGAGCTAACAGATTCATCAATGATATCGTACTTGTAGAATGTACAGTATATGTACAGGTAGTCCTTGACTTACAACCACAATTGAGCCCAAAATGTATGTTGCTAAGTTAAGCAGTTGATAATTTTGCCCCATTTTATTACTTTTCTCGCCATACAGTTGTTAAATGAAGTAGTGCAACTCTTAAGTTAGTAACACGGTTGTTAAGTGAATTGGGCTTCCCCACTGACTTTGCTTGTGAGAAGTTTGCAAAAGGGGAATCGCATGACCCCCTAGGACACTACAACATTTATTTATTTATTTATTTATTTATTTATTTATTTATTCGACTTGTATGCGCCCCTCTCCGAAAGGACTGACTCACAGCTAAAAATACAACAATAAATAAATTACCTAAAAACATTTTAAACAATTACAAGCTGAATTGGAATTAAAAACCCCGAAGTTAAAATAAACAAACCCCCAGAGGGTCATCCAATCTACCAAATGTCAAGCCTTTCTCTGCTACGATTTTCAAAGGCTTGGAAAAACCTCTTGCCAGGGAGTAAAAATCCTTCCAAAACATCCCTGCTAATTAGAGGTGATAAACCGTGTTCTTCTCCTGGCAATGATGATAAAAATGAGACCCGGAAAGTAATCCAAAAATATTTTTATTTATAAAATAAGAAAACCTAACGGAGCTACATGTTTGCAACCTAATCTCCACCAAGGCATATAGAAAAAGAAGTTATAAATATGAGTCAGTTGCCAAGCTTCTTAATTTTGGTCACATGACCATGGGAATGCTGCAACAGTCATAAGTCTGAAAAACAGCCATAAGTCACTTTTTTTCAGTACCTTTGTAAGTTCAAATGGTCACTAAATTAGCTATTGTAAGTCGAGGACTACCTGTATAAATCTGAAATAGTCAGCCTGAGCCACAAAAAGAGAGAGGTACAATCTATCCTGCCTTTTCTTCAGAAGACCAAGATAGCTTAGCGAAGATATCCATTTTGTACTCACAACAACTGTGGGAGGAATACTGGGCTGAGGGAGAATGACTGACCCAAACATTATTCAGTAAGTTTCTATGGCTAAGGATGGAGTTAAACCTAGGTTGTTTCAATCTTAGTGCAAGAGGCTATCAATAATTCTGGTAGATTGTTGTACAAATTGTGTCAAATTAATTATACTTATTACATGAGCTCGCAATGTCACACTCCTATCATCATTCATATAAGATGGTCAGATTCTGCAGACATTTGTGCCAGTATTGCTTCAAGATTGTAAAGGAGAACAGAAAATAATAGTCTATTTCAGAATATTCATGGATCCATAAATTGATAAAAAATTCCTTGAAGCAATACAGGCATGTGGGAAAAAAAGAAGAAATACAGATTATAGGATATGAGTTCTACAAACAAATGTATTGAAAACCAATGAAAGTTAATTTCTCTTAATCCTGTTGAATATCATCTCATCAAAATGTTCAAAATAGCATTGATCTGGATTTAATTCAACTGTTAGAAGACAATAAACTTTACAGACCAGTAGTAACCTGTGTTTTGCTACTTGTTGCTTTATTCACATAAACACCTTATACTGCTTTTGATCCAAGCTACAGGCTGTTTTGAACTTTGTAGAAAATAGTTAATCATCACATATACACAGCATGCCTACCACACTCAACTCATTCTTGTCAGAGAGACAATATCACATGGCTTAATTGTCTACAGTGACAAAATTGTTATTCCAGTTGATCTGTCAGGTATTTAAAAAAAAAACTTCATAAGAACACTTAGATACCACTTCATACAGAACACATGCAAAACTTTCCGGGTGGTTACAAAAAAGTTAAAACATCAGTAGCAAAAAAACTTCTTGGCAAAAAAAACCAAAACACTGCTGCAAATTACATGAATGCAAATTGGAGCCTGAAAAAAATTGAAGCTTCTATCTGTAGATTTATTTATTTTATTTATTTGTTTGTTTGTTTGTTCGTTCATTTTATAAATTTTATATTGCCATCTTTTCGCACATGGCCACTCAAGGTGGCTTACATAAATATAAAATCATCACATATAGAAAATAAAACTAATAGAAGAAAATAACCAAATAATAAATTTATCATTAGAACTTAGGACTGAGAACAAGTTTGGCCTAATACAGGAGTTCCCAAACTTGGCAACTTTAAGACTCGTGGACTTCAACTCTCAGAATTCTTCAGCCAGACAGTCAGGTTTGGAGACCTCTGACCTAATGGTTAAGGCACTAGGCTAAAAGCCAGGAGTATGTGAATTGTAGTCCCACTTTAGAGATGAAGTCAGTTGGGTGACCTTTGACTGTGTGTGTTCTCTCTCAGCCCTAGGAGCCAAGCAAAGGTTCTAAAAAGTGCCAAGAAAAACTTCAAATACTTTCCTGCCATTGCTAGGAATCAACACTGACTCAAAGGCATTCCACCCTCAAAACTCTCAAAGCAAACAAACAAAAAAAACCCCATCCAACCTTGAGACTTAGTTACACACACTGTTTTCCAGATATTTCAAGACTGCTACTGCGGTCTTATCTTAAGAGATCTACTGCACTGATTGCTTTGAAAAATGGCTAGCTGCAGATTTACAGGGACAGAGTTTACACTGTTTAGAGAGAAATACTCTTTCCATCACCCACTAACTAACAAGGAAGCAACAGAGCAGCTCCAACTGCAAAACAAATTCTAGTATAGGCAAATCTATTCTTAGTTTTCTTACATTATAAGTACCACTCATTAAAGCCACTAAGTAGAGCCTGTGCAGCTTATCATGGAATGACAGCAATGAACATCAATTCCAGTTTGGGAAACAAATTTACACTTCCCTGGTTTGATTTTAAGGAAATGTATGCAAAAGTAAAACATCTCATAGTTTTCTTTACTAATTACAATGGACTATGTGCTTTGCTCACAACTGAATCCTACATTCCTAGTGGGAATGGAATTAGATGGCCAGAAAAGACCATCATAACCAATAACTGTACAATAATAGTGTCAGACACATTGTTATCAAGACAATCATAATTAGGAAGAACAGAGGACACTTGCAATGTCAAAGAAACAGTCTGTCTCTGTCTCTGTCTCTGTCTCTCTGTCTCTCTCTCTCTGTCTCTCTGTCTCTCTCATTCCCTCCCTCCCTCTCATCTATCTATATCTCTCATCTCTCTAGTATATGGCAGTAATTCTCATATTCATATTCAACTTTTCAAAAACGGCAAAACGGAGAAGGGTGCCCACAGATCAAAATTCTGAGAATGAGTTAGCATCACCAATGGATAATAATATCCAGTCCTGTTCCTTTTCTCCAAGCCCACAATTCATGATTTTTATAACCGATTCATTTGTGAAGCTAAAAATAGCATGAATAAGATCCCAGGTGCTATTCAAGCTAATCGACACAAATAAAGGCAAATATAGGTGTATCAGGATAATATTGCAAGATTCAATCTGGGTTGGTCTTCAGGATCAGAGATTTTGTCTTTAGAGCTTTTGGACTTGTGCTGGAGCCCATCCTCAGAGTGTAAGCTTTAGGCTATTCTCTGTGTGATATTTATATGGTGCCCATTGCATGTGGCTTTTTAGTTGTTTTGGCTTGTAATGGTAGTGGCTTTTTAGGCTTTTTAGATTGGCACAATTAGGTAATGTGGCTTATTGTTTGTTCTGTACATATAGAGTTCATATAGTTTCTGAGTTAAAGGAGGAACTAAATATACTAAAATGTGAGTATGACGTAAAAGTAAAGGTTCCCCTCTCACATACCTGCTAGTCATTTCTGGGTCTAGGGGTGGTGCTCATGCTGTTACAAAGCCGAAGAGCCAGCGCTGTCCAAAGATATCTCCATGGTCATGTGGCCAGCATGAGTGAATGCCAAAGGCACATGGAATGCTGTTACCTTCTCACCAAAGTGGTCCCTATTTTTCTACTTGCATTTTTACATGCTTTCAAATTGCTAGTTTGGCAGAAGCTGGGACAAGTAACAGGAGCTCAGTCTGTTACACAGTGCTAGGGATTCGAGCTGCCAAACTGCCGACCTTTCTGATCGACAAACTCAGTGTCTTAGCCACTGAGCCACCACGTGAGTATAATGTGAGTATAGTGATCAGGAAAAGGAGGAACCAATATATCAAATGGAAAGGAAGAACCTAGAAAGAAAGAAAAAACCCATATGCAAGTACTAACTGGGGAATGAGGTTTCTGCTAGAAAAAAGTAAAAAAAATATAGTAAGCAATTTACACTTAACTATTGCAAAAGAGTTATTGATGCTATTTAATAGAAAGTTTCATGGCATTCTATAAAGAACATTTTGGCATGGCATTGTGATTTGGCAGCATAACTTAACCCCCCAAATAAATATAAAGCCTAATTTTAAAAACAATTAAAATAAGACATATGATCAGAGAAGGTTTAGACATTCTCTCTGCTCCCATCATACCTCACAGAGTTGTTGTGGGGAAAATTTGTTGTACATGTTCACCACTTCTCGAGTGCAGGAAACCACTGCCTCCTCCTAGATTATTGATACACTTGTGTTTTCCAATTTTGAAATGTTATTTTGGGAACCTCTATCTTAAGCCATTTAGAATAGATGGTCTTTGGTGCTTCATGCCATTCTGATAGCAGCATGTCAGCCCCATGGTCAAACCAGACCTTGAAATCAACTCCCCAAGAAGGCTAAAACTACTTTTATGGAAATTGGCTATAATAATAGAATCTTGCAAGTCTGATTGCGCAATACCTTCTGCTCCTTCTTATTATTCAGTAAATTAAGGAGCCCCCGTCTAGTTCACTTCTGAATGTTTCTGGATATTGTTGACTTAAACATGTTTTAAACATGGCAATGGAGCTTGCATGTCTCCATCAAGGTCATCTTCCCTACTTTCTACATAGCCATATCTCTGATTGGCTATGTAGTCCTTCCCCCTAGAGCAGAGGTTTCCAACCTTGCCCCCTTTAGACTAGTAGGCTTCAGCTCCCAGAATTGGCTGAGAAGTTCTGGGAATTGAACTCCACTAGTCTTAAAGGGCCAAGGTTGGAAACCCCTGCTCTGAAACCCCTGCTCTAGAAGCTGGCCATGATCTGAATCTTCCTTTTGTACTGGGCTAGCAGGCTGCTATGTTCATGGAGAGAGAGAGAGACAGAATGAAAGAGACAGACTCTTGTTATTGATCCAACAATGGTCATTAAGTCAATCAACTCTTCTTACAGTCAAATCTTATCTCTCCCAGTGGGCATCCTTTCCAACTCTATCCAGGCTAGCTGAAGCATGGTGCCCTTCCTTTCGCACCATCTGCATGCTAGTCTGCAAAACTTCCCTTTATTTTGTTTTAGTCATCTTTAAATTTTAATATAGGAACATGACTGCTTGGTTTCTATGAAGCTGAATTATTATTCTTTCTTGCTGCATTTCCATGAATCTATAGAGGGGTACAGGAGCAAAAGAACAACTTGCTCCCTATTGCTTGATTGCATAAACAGAGCAGTGATTAAATACTAAGGAGGAAAAAAAGAAAAATGATCTCTGATAGTATCAAAGGAAATAATCTGGGAAGGATATGAATGCATCCATGATGAGACCCATGGTGGCATAGTGGTTAGAACACATTATTGCAGGCAAACTCTGCCCACTGCCAGGAGATCAATCCTAACCAGCTCAAGGTTGACTCAACCTTCCATCCTTTCAAGGTCAATAAAATGAGGACCCAGATTGTTGGGGGCAATATGCTGACTCTGCAAACCATCAGAGGGCTTAGAGAGGGCTGTAAAGCACCGTGAAGTGGTATATAAGTCTATGCATTATTTCTATTGCTGCCACTATTTGGGGAAGCAAAGGAAATGAACGGAGACTAGGCAAACACCATAATTGGTCAACACAGGATCCAGCCATTGAGACTTACCATTTCTGCATGGATGGGAAGCACAGGAAGTTATGGGAATACTATCAGGCATTGTCCATACAAGGAATCCTTGACTTACATTCAATCAGAATAGAGCTGGAAGGGATCTTTGAGGTCTTCTAGTCCAACCCCCTGCTCAAGCAGGAGACCCTATACCATTTCAGACAAGTGACTGTCCAGTCTCTTCTGAAAAACCGCCAGTGATGAAGCACCCACAAATTCTGATGGCAAGCTGTTCCACTGGTTAATTGTTCTCACTGTTAAGAAGTTTCTCAGTTACAGGTTGCTTCTTTCCTTGATTAGTTTCCATAGATTGCTTCTTGTCTTGCCCTCCAGTGCTTTGGAAAATAAGTTGACCCCACCCCTCCTCTTTGTGGCAACCTCTCAAATACTAGAATACTACTATCATGCCCCCCTTAGTCCTTCTTTTCTCTAGAGCAAGGGTCTTCAAACTTGAAAAGTTTAAGACTTGTGGACTTCAACTCCCAGAATTTCTGAGCTAACATGACTGGAGGAGGAATTCTGGGAGTTGAAGTCCACAAGTCTTAAAGTTGTCAAGTTTGAAGACCCCTGCTTTAGACTAACCCAAATCCTGCAACCATTCTTGCAGGCCTTTAATCATTTTAGTTGCTATACTTTGCATTTTTTTCCAAAGTCTCAACATTTTTGTGTTGAGGTGGTGACCAAAACTGGATGCTGTATGACCACAATTGGGACCTGAATTTCAATTGCTAAGCAATGAATGATTAAGCAAGTCATTAGATCACTGGATCCAATGTTATGACCATTTTATCATGGTTGTTAAACAAATCATATGCTTATTAAGTGAATCAAACAATTGTTAAGTGAATCCAGCTTCCTCAATTTACTTTGTCAAAAGCTGGCTGCGAAGGTCACAAGTTATAATTGTATAACTGCAAGACATTGCATCCATCATCAATGCAAACTGGTTGCTAAGCAACTAAATTGTGATCATGGGACTTCAGGGGTGATAAGTCACTATTTCTAAGGCCATCATAATTTTGAAGTGTCATTAAACAATCATACAGCTATGATTACTGGTCCTTGTAGTCCAAATTGAGCATCAAGATGGTCTTATTTACAATCCATTACAATCAACACTGGAATTTCTGAACAGCATAGGAGACCAGTGGCTTAGGTTGCAGTGCAGGATTGCACAAATTAGATATGACTGACTGATTAACCAGCTACCTGTGTCTTAGGTATTCCACAGCTCTATAATTTTCAAAGGTGCACAGACCAGAAATGCTTTTTTTGCACTAGTCTCATTTATTATTCTGGTTCTTTGCCACTGAATGATTATAAACAAGGCTAGTAAAATTCTGCTCTGGGAGAACATGTTATTAAATGCCTTATCACTACATTAATTCCACTGCAAAATGGCAAAGTAGCTTGAGGTTACAAGTTCCTTTGTCAAATATAAGTTTGTTGTTGATAACAGCAGGATGTCTTCCACAAGAACAGTGTGTTCCAAGAAAGAGGTGGAGATGGTTCAGGAATTGGATGTCTATCATATTTTGCAGAACATCATGTTCAGGGCAGCTAACTGGCCCAAACTGTGCAGTTTTACAAGATGTAGGTTTTTGGAAATGTAAGTAGGGAAGTTGATATTCTTTGGTGGACCTGATTTTAATTCCTGCATTGTTTTTCTTGTTGTTGTTTTCATTTCTGTAGAAAAGAATAATGCATCTACATGTGAGTGGAAGTGATTACTATCTAACCTATTTAAATACAACTGCAATGTTAATGCTCAACAAAAATTACATCTGCATTTTTGCTTAGAATTTTCCATCATATTCAGAGTCATGGTCCAGGATGATCAAGAACTGGAATATATGGATATTAGTATTTAAGGCAATGCAAATAAACCCAGCTTTCAATAGTTCCCACTGAATTTGTTGCAATGAAATCAAGTGCTTATAATTTGAGGACTTAATAATGGAGGAACATATCCACAGGTCCAGGAATTGCCTTCATAAAAAGGTTTACTTACACACTTCAATGATGTTACTTTAGATACTTGGGCTGATGAGGCACTCTCACTGCTATCCTAATGTGCAATTCAATTGCTTGGAGACTAAAGCTCAAATTAAGAGACTGCACAGTCTAAAGCTGGATGGGGGAGGAAGTATCAAAGCAGCAACATTCGCGGGTTGAAATTTAAATATGTTTTTTTTTAAATTGAAAGTGAAAGGACTCTGCTAGAGTGAAATAATGTATTAATGAACAATACCTCGGCAGTAAAGGGCTTAAGATTGCTCTGGTTTAAAAGTCGCTGGAAAATGTGGGGATGGGGTACATTTGCAATGGGATGGGAATGGATGATATCATCCATTCTTGTACTCAGATAGGGGTGAGTGGCCAGTACTGACGATGAGCCAAGCAAGAGAGTGCAGATCTGCCATGAAAAATGACAAGTGACTATATATTTAGTAAATGGAGAATTTGATATGAAACCCTAAAGTGCAACTTCCCAAATTCTGGAAAACTAGAGCACAAACAAAAATAGTATTAATAGTATTAAAACTCCTTGATGTGTGGTCTTCTGGGGGGAAAGTGCAGAGAGCAAATTCAGACATTTAAGAAAAATACTCTTGGAAAGTAGCAATTTGAAGTTACAATTCCACTCCCCTCCCCATCAATTTTCTGAAGTGATCCCCAGAGGCTCTTTCCACATGGTGAGACCAGCTGCCACCCCAGCTCCTCCCTCCCCAGCCTGCTTCCCTCAATAGCCAGGATAAAATTGAGTTCACTTCATTGGGTGAACTATTGTTTCAATACTTGTCTCCCAATTATGTTTTCATCAGGTCAGTAGAAGAATGGTTATATCATCATTTAAGAATTATCGCCTGCATCAATTGCTTCCATTTCTTTCCCCTTTCTGTCATTTCACTTCAGCTGGACTGCTAATGCCTGCATCATTACTTTAAATAATAATAATAATATAGTTAGCAATGGGTGTCTTAAAAGTGACATCTTGAATACAGTTTAATTTTCATTTACGCCAATTCAGTCACTCCATATTTATTTAAGATTCTTTCCCCTATGCTAACTGCTTTTGGAAAGGCTCTGAAGACCCACCCTAGGTTTTGGGAGCATCTGTTTGTAAAGCCCACCTTGAATATTTTCAGCTGCTGATTCTCCCTCTGAGTTTTTAAATTGTTCAGTTGAATTTTCAATGCTTGGTGAGATTCTACGCCTTTATGTGCAACATTATTATGGAGCTTCATATATAATACAAGATTAATATGTTTGAAAATTAATTAAGACTATGCTCACTGAAAAGGTTGCTAACATGATTCTGAATAATCACTCATCTTAAGCATTTAGCTCTGGTGGGGTTTGCAAGCAAAGGTGGCAATTAGGGGGTTTTCCATCACCAAGATGTCATTCTTTCGTGCCCATAACATATGGACAGTGATCATTCAGATGGACTCTAGCAGATGTTAAACACACAGGGCCTGGCTTGGAATGCACAGCTAGACCCAAGCTGTTTGAATAATGCCTAATTGAGGTGCTGGCTTCCATGAAATTGTATACCTGTGGGTAGACACAAAGCAGGCATTAGCTGCATCACAAGTAGAGTTGCTGTAGACAGATAATTAATTTGCTGGGAGTAGCAGAAAAAGTATCAGGGGGAAAATGCTGTGATTTTCTCCTCGCGCTCATCGCCAATAGTGGTAATCCATTTAAAAAGCTGCCAGGACTACCTTTATGGGTTTTTTTATACTTGCATAACTATCTAGATCGTATAATCATTTATTTAGTTATTAAGTGTCTGTATAATGAAAGTCCAGAGCCTATGACTCAGAATACAAAATGTTTTTCGTATAAAATTAATGTGAAGAAATGAGAGATGTATGATGTCCATCTTATGGCATTGATATGTAAAAAAAGTAAAAAGTTAGAGTTAGTAACTGAGAAAATAGTGATATGCGCACATAGTGGTTTGCTCAGTCAGGTTTTCTGTCTTAAATATACTCTGTGTGTGTGTGTGTGTGTGTGTGTGTGTATTTCTTGTCTTCCCCATTGCTTTTTTAAAAAAAACCTGTCTCAATTTTTCTGAGCCTTTAAAAAGCCATCAATTATTTGGAAACTGGCAGGTCTGAATTTTCTATTTGGCCCATTGCCAGTATGAGTCAATCAATGCTTCCTCAATCCTGGAATGCAGAATATTGCTGTCCCCCTACCACACACACACCCATACACCCATATTCCCAGGTTAATGAAAAAATGCACCGTGCACCTGCGTTTTCCACGTTGAATTCAAAACTACTGTTTTCTAACCCAAGCTGGTTTAAGCACCTTAGAGAAGATGGATCCCATTTTGGACCAGCTGTAGCTTCTGGATTGTCTTCAAGGGTAGCACCATGTAGAACACGTTGCAATAGTCCAGTTGCCAGTGAACAGAGCATAAGCGACCATTTGAAGGACGTCTGTGTTGGGTAAAAGACCTAACTGGTGGGCAAGATGAACCTTTGCAAAAACCCTCCTCCCCACAGCTGCTATCTGTTTATTTGGCAAGGAAGGGTGAGAAGGAAGAGTGAAGGATGGATGTATTCATATGTGCAAAGAAAAAGAAAGGTACAGAAACTAGTGAAAAGTAACAATCCCTAAACGTAAAAGACAAGCACAGGTATGCCAGTTCACAGAGGAGCCAGCTCTGCATGGAAGTGGACTAGCAATAGGAGGGAGGTGAGTCAGATCTTGCAGTGGGCATGGTTGAGATTATACATCAGTCCAGGTCTATTTGCAACCCACTGCAATCCAGAGTAGAATTTCTGAAACAGGTTTAAGAAACAGCATAAGCAGCATGGGAGATAAGCAGCTTAGGCTGCAGTGTAGAACTACTCTGTATGGTACTATAACTGATGCAGCATAAAACTGTATTTGCCTTTTTAATGGCAATGTTACCATGCTGATTCGTATTCAGTTTATAATCAGTTAAATCCAAACTTTTCAAGTTTCTCCGTCAAATCTCACCAGGGTCACAGTCGACTCAGCCTTCCATCCTTCCAAGGCGAGTAAAATGAGGACCCAAATTGTTGGGGGAGTATGCTGACCAGTGGTGGGATTCAAAAAATTTTACTACTGGTTCTGTGGGCATGGCTTGGTGGGCGTGGCTTGGCTTGGCTTGGTGGGTGTGGCAGAGGAAGGGTACTATAAAATCTCCATTCCCTCTGCATCCTACTAACCTGCATTCCAGCTCCGTTCTCCTGTGCAGGGCGACAAAAGAATACCCAACTGATCAGCTGGGACTCAGGAGGCAGAGAATAGATGGGGGAGGGCCAGTCAGAAGTGGTATTTGCCAGTTCTATGAACTACTCAATATTTCCGCTACCGGTTCTCCAGAACTGGTCAGAACCTGCTGAATACCACCTCTGATGCTGACTCTGTAAATCGCTTAGAGATGGTGGTAAAGCACTGTAAAGCAGTATATGTCTAAGTGCTATTGCTATTGCTATCCTGTGTCCAGGCATTTTATTTTCTGTTTTTATAAATAAACATTTTTTTTCTGCCTCTCTCTCTAATCTCTCAAGTTCACTTTGATGTTTTATTTTGGACTTCTATGGTATCAGCTATATCACTCAAAGTTATGCCATCTGCAAACATAAGTATTTCCTCTACCAAGTATTTAATGAAATTAAGCAATGAAAAAAGTAATTAATGTTTTAAGCATTTTTCTCCCTCCAAGGACTTAATGAAAATGTTAAAATAAACAGCACCCATGGCCAAACATTGTAGCTGTTCATTTGACAACTTATTCCAATTTAATGAGAAACTGCTAATGATTGAAAAGAGTTTTCAAACCAGCTATAAAAATCAGCAAATAGTTAGACCGTCTAGACCAGTGATGGCGAAACTTTTTGTTGTGATGTGCCAAAAGTGTACATGCACACGATAGTGCACACTTGTGCTTGCCTGCACCCACAATGCAATGCCCCCTGCCCCCCTGCGCATGTGTGTGCAATCCCCCACCTCCTTACCTGCACTGCGCATGCTCATGCCTCCCGGCTGATTTTGGCCCATTTGAGGCCTTTTTTGCCCTCCCGGAGGCTTGAGGAAAACCTCGGCAGCCTCAGGAGGCCGAAAAATGGGCTTTCCAGAAATACCGGAAGTGCCTGTTTTCAGCCTCCCGAGGGCCTCTGGAGCCCAGGGAAGGCCATTTTCACTTCCCAGGAGCTAGAGGGAAGCTTCTGCAGCCTTTGGAGGCTGAAAAACCCATTTTTCGGCCTCCTAAAGCTGCAGAGGCTTGCCTCACGCCTCCCGGAGGGCAAAAAAGGCCTGAAACAGGCCAAAAATCAGCTGGGAGGTGCGCGCATATGCAATGCAGGTAAGTTTGGCTGGGGCTCACGTGCCTGCACAAATGGCTTTGCATGCTACCTGTGGCACCCGTGCCATAGGTTCGCCATCACGGGTCTAGACCATACTTAACTAACTTGCTAATCAGAATGTCATGGGATATTTTGTCAAATGGGAAAGTTATTTAATATCCAAAGCCTTCCTCCAATTACCAAGGAAGTTCTCAATCAAAAATGAAAATAATGTTTGTTAACAAATCCATTCTAATGACTATATTATCTGCTCTAGAATGGCCTTGGTATTCTGAAATGGTCAGTTTCTGAAAAGCTGCATCATCAGATGCAAAGCGTTCTCAACAGAGTGATAGACCTATCTCATTGTTGAATTCAGATTATAAAATCTTTGCCTCAATCCTGGCAGAAAGAATGAAAAGATACTTAAATGAATTTATTCACACGGATCAAAATGGATTTTTGCCAAAATGACAAATCAAACAAAATGTGAGAATAATTTTAGATACTTTGGAGTACTACGAAGCACACCCTGAAAAACAAATGGCATTGATGTTTCTAGATGCTCAAAAAGCATTCGACAATGTGAACTGGAGGTTTATGATACTGCAAATGATGCAAATGGGCTTTGGAAAAAACTTCATACAGGCCATTGAGACAATATATAATAATCAAACAGCGAAGATATTGGTAAATGGAGAGTTGACAGAATCTATAGGGATAAGAAAAGGAACTAGACAAGGTTGCCCTCTGTTGCCCCTGCTGTTTGTTTTAACTCTAGAAGTACTAAATAGAGCTATCAGAGAAGATGAAGAAATAAAAGGAATGAAAATTTAAAAAGAAGAATATAAACTACAGGCGTTTGCAGATGATTTGGTATTCATATTAGAGGATCCACTTAAATCAGCACCTAAGTTGATAGAACAAATAGAAGAATATGGAATGGTGGCAGGTCTAAAATTAATAAAGACAAAACAAAGATCCTAACAAAGAATATGTTAGCAAAACGTAAGAAAGATTTAGAAGATTTATTAGAGATACAGATTGCAAATAAAGTTAAATATTTGGGAATATATATAACGTCAAGATGCAGTACATTGAAAGAAGATAATTATATAAAACTCAAACAGCAGATAGCGACAGATCTTGAAAGATGGGAAAATATACAATTATCTCTTATTGGCAGAATATCGACAGTTAAGATGAATGTACTACCCAGAATCTTATATTTATTTCAGACAATTCCAATTAGACTTGGGAAAGAGTATTTTGAGGACCTAAATAAAATCACATCAAAATTCATATGGCAGGGCAAAAAGCCAAGAATCAAATTTAAGCTATTACAAGATGCAAGGTCAAGAGGGGGATTTGCACTACCTAATTGGGAATTGTATTATCAAGCTGCAAGTTTGATGTGGGTGAAAGAATGGATAACATTGAGAAATAATAGATTGTTAACTCTAGAGGGTCATGATTTATTACTAGGATGGCATGCTTTCTTATGGTATAAGGGAACTAAAAACAAGGATATTTTAGAAGACACTATGTTCAGAAGCTTTATTTTTAAATTGGGAAAAACTAGAAAACAACATTATATACAAATTCCATTATGGGTATCTACTATCAAAGCTTTTTCATATCCAATAATATATAAGAAGGAACAAACAATTAGATATGGAGAGATTTTAAATGAAAAGGGTGAACTCAAATCGATGCAAACATTACAAGAACAAGGAATAAAAATGAATTGGTTTTCATATTTGCAAATACAATCTAGATATGATGAGGATGTTAGGACGGAAGGTATTTATAAAAAACCAACTGCACTAGATAAAATTTTGATGGGTACGAATGAAAAAGTGATTTAAAAACTCTATGGTCATTTATTAGAAGTTAGAATGGAAGAGGAGCAGGTTAAGGAAACAATGATTGCCTGGGGGAAAAATTTTGGTTATGGGATAGATTTAGAGAGATGGCAAACACTATGGGATCAGAATTATAAAATGACAATGTCAACTGCATATAAAGAAAATTTGTATAAGATGTTTTACAGGTGGCACCTATCCCCGAGAAGGATCGCAAGAATGTTTAAGGACAAATCGGATAAGTGTTGGAAATGCCATCAGATACCTGGCTCCTACTACCACATGTGGTGGACTTGCGCTGATGCTAAAAGATATTGGACTAAAATCCACATGTGGTTGGAAAAAATGACACAACAACATATAGACTTGAAACCTGAGATATTCCTATTGGGAACTGTACCAGAGACATTCAACGAAGAATTGAAATACTTAATTGTTAATGTACTGACAGCTGCCAGAATTGTATTTGCTAAAAATTGGAGAAATGATAAGACACCTATGCAGGAGGAAGTGATTAAGCAGATTTTGGACTGTGCCGAAATGAGTAGATTAACATTTGAAATCAGGGATCAAGAAGAAAAAGCAGTTTTATAAGATATGGAATATGTTCTATCAGTGGTTAGATAAAAAAGTTTGGTAATATATGGAGTATAAAGATAGATAGAACTGTTGAAACAACATAGAGATTATAATATGGTAGAGGATTAATAATAATGACTATAGTTTTTCTTTTCTGTAATAGTGAGTATGAATAAGGAGGAGAAGGCACTGTGATTTTTGACTGACCGACACACTTGGAATTGATATGGATTTATGTGTTATATGTTTGTTTGTTATGTTTGTTCCTTTTTTTGGAAAAATAAAACCCTTTTTAAAAAAAAACAGTGAAATCAAAGCTGCTTTTTAATTTGTTCATTTTTCTCTCTCTCGTAATCTGAGAGAGCTTTTGGAAATGTTTATGTTTCTTAGCAAGCTGTTGAGGCATTGACTTTAATAAGCAACCTGAATTTCTTTTAAAAAAAAGACACTGCTGAGATATGTCAAGAATAGTTTTAATATTGTGCATACAGTAGAATTTTCATCAAGTCTGATTTTTAATAAGACAATGTAATATTAAGAGGCCATGACAGAGTCTGTTGTCAGACCAATGGTATTATTGCATGACGTGTCTCCTGATTGTTGAATAAATGAAGGCATTTTTCTGCTGTATTCTTTCAACCAGTAATTTCACCAGTACTGAGTTTAGATCTTTTCAGAGCCAGCTATCTCTCTGAATGACTGATGATATAGGTCCAAGAACTAAAACAGATTTTCTATACATTTTTACATTCTTTCTTTGGTGTTTTGGATATCAGCAGATTGGTTAAAATTTATAATCAGTGTTCAGCATCTATGAACATCTTCTATTTCTAATACACATTTTTAGTAATATTTATACGGCATATGACTAAATTTTATAATAATAAGTGCCTTGCAATATTACAAAGTAATATATTACAAAGTACTTATTAAAATATTACAAAGTACTTCTGTTTCAGTGTTCTAGTCACTATGCTTTTCCTCAGAAACATTACAGATAATGTGATGGCACAGTGGTGAAATGCAGTATTGCAGGCAAATTCCACAGCATGGAATCCAATCCTGATGGGGCTCAAGGTTGCTCAGCCATCCATCCTTCTGAGGTTGATAAAACGAGGACCCAGATTTTGGGGGGCAATATGCAAATAATGCTGACATTGTAAAACTGCCCAGAGAATAATATAAAGCATTATGGGTAGTATATAAATAGTATATAGTAAATAGCCTACATAGTATTGCTATTGCTATTGTTAATCCTTGACATACGACTGGTCACTTAGTGACTGTTTGAAGTTATGGTGGACCTCCCTGGTATACTTACAGCCTGGTTCTCAAGTTCCAATATCTACTTCCCCATTTCTCAGCATCCTACCTGCATTTACAGTTGTTTGCATTATCCCACAGTAAGTAAGTGGCTGGGTTTTATTACATTTTTTGCCCAAAACCAGCAGTTGCTTTGGTTTTTGGCAAAACCAGCCCATAGTGAATCACTGGTTCACTTAATGACTATACTGTTTGTTTAATGACTGCTGCAAAAAAAAGATCACAAAATCAGGTCAACCACATGGATGATCCAATTTTCACAACTTACAACAATGATTTCAGGTTCTATTATAATAATAAATCAAGGACCACCTGTACTAATTACTCTTCTTTGTACTTCCAAGTCCTTCTTCTCCAGGACCTTCAGATTTCTATTTCTGCTTGTTGACCATTGCTTGATTATTATTGCACTGCTTTAGGAGAGAAAATTGTTACCAAATGCACAGGTATAGAATAGGTGACACAGCAGTAACTGTGGGAGGGATCCAGGAGTCCTAGTGAACAACCACTTAAGTATGAGCCAGCTGGGTGCTGCAGCTGCCCCCCCCCCCAAAAAAAACCCAATACAGTCCTAGGCTGCATATTATGAAGATCACAGGAAGTATTAGTACCACTTTATACCGCTTTGGTATGAGCACATTTTGGAATACTGTGTCCAGGGTTTGTCACCATGATACAAAAAAGATGTTGTGACGCTAGAAAGAGTGCAGAGAATGGCAACGAAAATGATTAGAGGGCTGGAGGCTAAAATACATGATGAACAGTTGCAGGAACTAGATATGTTTAATGATGTAATGAAAAGAAGGACCAGGGGTGACATGACAGTGGTCTTCCAGAGCTGTCACAGAGAAAAGAGGGTCAACCTATTCTCCAAAGCAACTAAGAGCAGGACAAGAAGTAACTGACAGAAACTTATCAATGAGAGTGTCTATGGAGATCCTCAGTCAGAGAACTGAAGAAGCTTCTTGGATGAGAAGTGAAACAACTTCAAAGAATAACCAGAAAGTCCAGTTGCCTCTTGAAAAAGCACCTTTGTGACAATTACTAATGAGAGATCCAACCCCTCTCCCAGAAGTGAGAGTTCTGGGGGGAAAAGATCTACGGGGAGGGGTGGAGGCCTGCAGGCCTGGAGAATCCAGGGAGAGGCTTCATGGTCATAGCCGGGCCGGGTGGGCAGGCTCTATCCTGGCTGGGGGTGTGGGTTGAGGCTTTGGCGAAGACCCCCCCCCAATGAAGGGATGGCGCAGTGGCCCTAGACCCGTGGCTCTGGCCAGTATGCGAATGCTGTACTTTCTTTGGACTTCTACGGACTTTGCTACCCAATGTGGTCTATGGGGTTTACCTTTGTCCACTGTCCTTCTGCCTGTTAATGTCATCTCGACCTGTTTGTCATCATTGAGGGTGCCTGGTTCATCCTCACCACCTACCCGGACTTGGACCCTACCTCTTCTCTCTGGGACTTTGCCTCCCATTGCAGTGAGAGGGCAATGGGAGGATTTAACCCCTGCAGTGAGAGCAGGGGCTGCAGGACTTTTGCCCCAAGTCACTGTGGTGGCAGAGCAGTGACTGGTCTATTTTGACTTGGACCGTCGGCAGTTGTGAGAGAGCTGCTGATTGTGGACTATTTCCTGATTACTATCACAGCCTGTTCCTTGTATTGTATTTCCATCTTGCAATTGTTCCATCTTTCAACTGCCTCCTGTATCGACCTGCCCTGAGATGTATTTACCATGCCTGCCTACTCCCCACTGGAATTACGGGCCTCCAGGGTTCCCCTGTCTGTGAAGTGGCCCCCTACACTGTCAAGAGCTTACCTTAATGACGGATCTTGGGATCCCAAGAGGTGGCATGCCACGACTAAGGGGCTAAATTTTAAATTGATAGGAAGGGAAACTTTTAAAATTTTAATTGCTCGTCTTAAGGGGTTAGGGAGGGGATAAATGGGTCTTTGTGCAACCCGTTCATGGCGGTGGCGGGTTGGGGGCCGGCGGCTCGGGGTCTGAGGTGGGGACCATGATCCCCAGGGTGGTTGGAGTTGGCAGGAGACGGCGAGGCATAGGGCCATATCATGTGTTGGGAGCACGCACCGCCATCTTTGTGCGGTCGCTGTTCGACCCTATGGCCTCCTCCCAGGGGGCATGGGAATTGGGACCCCTGGGCTTAGGCTGGTGTTTTTAATGCCAGGTCCGGGCTAATAAGTCCACCCTCCTCCGTGAGGTCATTGAGGAGGAGGCTGCGACCTGGCTTGTATTACTGAGACCTGGTTGGGCCCAGAGGGCGGTGTCCCTCTGGTAGATCTGTGCCCTCCTGGTTTTCCGTGCACCAGCCAGCTGACCCAGGGCAGGTGGTGGGGTGGCCGTGGTTATTCGGGAGACCCTGTTTCCAAGGGAGGTCACTGTCCCAGAGATAGGCGGAGTGAGACCCTCCTCTTGAGGTGGGGCCCAATGGTCGGGTGGGCTTGCTGCTCACATACCTTTCACCCAGCTGTGTGACAGCAGCCCTGCCTGGGCTCCTTGACGCCCTCTCGGGGTGGCGGTGGAGTTCCCGGTCTTATAGTCCTGGGGACTTCAATCTGCCTCCCTGGGTACGTGCCGGGTTTGGCCCAGGAATTCATGGCTTTATGGAAGCCATGGGCCTGACCCATTAATTCAGGGCCTGACTCATGAGGGGGAAACACTCTGACCTAGTTTTTGTCTCTGAGCAGTGGCGAGTGACAGAGGGCAGGCCACTGTTGTGGCTTTGCCTGTTCCATGGTCTGATCACTATCTCCTACGGCTGGTCTTCCAACAGGCCACCCCCACTGCTGGGATGAGGAACCGCCTAGATGGTTCCCAGCCCAGGCTTTATGGACCTGGAGCGTTCCAGGCGAACTGGGGTCTCTTCCTCTTCCCTTGCCCACAGCTCTGTCGAGATCTGGTGGCACTTGGCAACAGGCGCATCGGATGCCCTCGACAGGGTTGTCCCCATGCGCACCCCTCACACGCCGTGGATCCCGGATGGCTCCTTGGTACTGAGGAGCTCCGGGAGATGAAACGCCATCGGAGGGGCTTAGAGCAGGTGGAGGTCTCACCCGCCTCCCAGGCCGATCGAGCCCAGCTAAGAGCCCATATTAGGACTTACCTGGTAGGGTGAGAGTAGAAGGTCTTATTCTCCGCCTCATAGCGCCCGCAGATAAGCCCAGCCACTCTGTTTCGGTTACCCGTCTCTCTCCTTCATTTAGAGGGGCGACCATGCGGGAAGGGCTGAGGAGTTTGGTCAATATCTGTCGGATAAGATCGCTCAATTTGGGGCGGTTGTCCTCTGATTTGCAGTGGTCTGAGGAACGGGATACAGGCAGTCTGGCCAGTGTGATCTGGGATGAGTTCGATCCTGTTCCCGAGGATGAAGTGGACGGGATCATGCACGCCTGAGTTCCACCACATGTTTGTTGGACCGTTCGTCCTGGCTGGCTTATGCCGCCAGGGAGGTCACCTGTTGGCTCCGGCAGTTGTCAACGCTTGTTAAGGGAGGGTGTTTTTCCTTCCACCTTGAAGGAGGCGGTGGTGAGACCTCCTGAAGAAGCCTGCCCTGGACCACCGTGTTAGATAACTGCTCAGTCTCCAACCTTCGCTTTTAGCGGTTGTTGAGAGTGTGGTGGCTCAGCAGTTTCCACTTTTCCTGGATGAAGGACTACCTGGATCCAGACAATCGGGCTTCCGACCTGGTTTCAGCACGAGACGGCATTGGTCGCACTGATGGATGATCTCTGGAGGGCTCGGACAGGGTTTTTCCTCTGTCTTGGTCCTATTAGACCTCTCAGCGGCTTTTGATACCATCGACCATGGTATCCTTCTGCACGCCTCGGGGTTGGGTATGGGGGCACTGTACTTCAGTGGTTCACCTCCTACCTCTCGGGCGTCGCAGTCGGTATTGGCAGGGGACAGAGGTCCGAGGGTGCTCTCTGTGGGGTCCTCAGTCGGTTCTCTCCCCTGCTATTTAACATCTATATGAAGCCGCTGGGTGAGATCATCCGTGGTTTCGGGTGAGTTTCCATCAGTACGCAGATGACACCCAGCTGTACATCTCCACCCCAACCAGATCGGTGATGCCCTCTCCCTGATGACCCAGTGTTTGGATGGCGCGATCTGGATGAACGGAAACATGCTTCGCTCAACCCGCCAAGACTGAGTGGCTGTGCATATCGGCATCTCGCCCAGTCAGGAATGTCCATCTTTGGCCATAGGGGAGTGGTGTTACCCTGTGGATAGGGCTGAATCTGGGGGTCCTCCTGGA
>CM019149.1:245588893-245627662 GCA_009733165.1 Naja naja | reverse complement strand
TTAATAAGCAACCTGAATTTCTTTTTAAAAAAAGACACTGCTGAGATATGTCAAGAATAGTTTTAATATTGTGCATACAGTAGAATTTTCATCAAGTCTGATTTTTAATAAGACAATGTAATATTAAGAGGCCATGACAGAGTCTGTTGTCAGACCAATGGTATTATTGCATGACGTGTCTCCTGGTTGTTGAATAAATGAAGGCATTTTTCTGCTGTATTCTTTCAACCAGTAATTTCACCAGTACTGAGTTTAGATCTTTTCAGAGCCAGCTATCTCTCTGAATGACTGCTCTTCAGAGAGCTGATAATATAGGTCCAAGAACTAAAACAGATTTTCTATACATTTTTACATTCTTTCTTTGGTGTTTTGGATATCAGCAGATTGGTTAAAATTTATAATCAGTGTTCAGCATCCATGGACATCTTCTATTTCTAATACATCACATTTTTAGTAATATTTATACGGCATATGACTAAGTTTTATAATAATAAGTGCCTTGCAATATTACAAAGTAATATATTACAAAGTACTTATTAAAATATTACAAAGTACTTCTGTTTCAGTGTTCTAGTCACTATGCTTTTCCTCAGAAACATTACAGATAATGTGATGGCACAGTGGTGAAATGCAGTATTGCAGGCAAATTCCACAGCATGGAATCCAACCTGATGGGGCTCAAGGTTGCTCAGCCATCCATCCTTCTGAGGTTGATAAAACGAGGACCCAGATTTTGGGGGGCAATATGCAAATAATGCTGACATTGTAAAACTGCCCAGAGAATAATATAAAGCATTATGGGTAGTATATAAATAGTATATAGTAAATAGCCTACATAGTATTGCTATTGCTATTGTTAATCCTTGACATACGACTGGTCACTTAGTGACTGTTTGAAGTTATGGTGGACCTCCTGGTATACTTACAGCCTGGTTCTCAAGTTCCAATATCTACTTCCCCATTTCTCAGCATCCTACCTGCATTTACAGTTGTTTGCATTATCCCACAGTAAGTAAGTGGCTGGGTTTTATTACATTTTTTGCCCAAAACCAGCAGTTGCTTTGGTTTTGGCAAAACCAGCCCATAGTGAATCACTGGTTCACTTAATGACTATACTGTTTGTTTAATGACTGCTGCAAAAAAAAGATCACAAAATCAGGTCAACCACATGGATGATCCAATTTTCACAACTTACAACAATGATTTCAGGTTCTATTATAATAATAAATCAAGGACCACCTGTACTAATTACTCTTCTTTGTACTTCCAAGTCCTCCTCTCCAGGACCTTCAGATTTCTATTTCTGCTTGTTGACCATTGCTTCTATTATTGCACTGCTTTAGAGAGAAAATTGTTACCAATTGCACAGGTATAGAATAGGTGACACAGCAGTAACTGTGGGAGGGATCCAGAGTCCTAGTGAACAACCACTTAAGTATGAGCCAGCTGCTGCTGCAGCTGCCCCCAAAACCCCCATACAGTCCTAGGCTGCATATTATGAAGATCACAGGGAAGTATTAGTACCAATTTATACCGCTTTGGTATGAGCACATTTGGAATACTATGTCCAGGGTTTGTCACCATGATACAAAAAGATGTTGTGACGCTTAGAAAGAGTGCAGAGAATGGCAACGTAAAATGATTAGGAGGGCTGGAGGCTAAAAAATACATGATGAACAGTTGCAGGAACTGATATGTTTAATGATGTAATGAAAAGAAGGACCAGGGGTGACATGACAGTGGTCTTCCAGAGCTGTCACAGAGAAAAGAGGGTCAACCTATTCTCCAAAGCAACTAAGAGCAGGACAAGAAGTAACGACAGAAACTTATCAATGAGAGTGTCTATGGAGATCCTCAGTCAGAGAACTGAAGAAGCTTTATTTATTTATTTATTTATTTATTTATTCGACTGTATGTCACTTCCTACTCCCTAAGGACTCAGGGCGCTAACATTAAAACAGAAGAAATTTACAATAAAAAGAGAATAAACAAATAAACAAGCCGAATACAATTAAAATTAAAATTTAAAACTCAACCCCCAGGGTCATTCCAGGCCGCCTGTTGAAACAACCAAGTCTTCAGGTCCCAGCGGAAGGAGCGGAGGTCAGGGCCAAACGGAGATCCACGGGAGCTGATTCCAAGGGCAGGTGCTCCCACAGAGAAGGCTCCTAGCCCTGGGAACCGCCAGCCGACAATGCCTGACCGACGGCACCCAAGGAGGCCCCTCCTATGAGAGCGAACAGGGCGATCGAAAGTGATGCTGGCAGGAGGCGCTCCCGCAAGTACCCTGGACCCAAGCCATTAGGGCTTTATAAGTTGTTACTAACACCTTGAAGGCGACCCGAGGCAACCGGCAACCAATGCAAGCCGCCAAGGAGGGTGTAACATGGGAGTATCGGGACCCCATCACAGCCCTCAGCGTCGATTCTGCACCAGCTGTAGCCTCCGGTCATCCGCAAGGGGAGCCCCATGTAAAGAGCATTGCAGTAGTCGATTCTAGAGGTGACGAGCGATGAGTAACCGCTCAAGGGCATCTCGTCCAAATAAGGGCTGCTGGCTAACCAGCCGAACCTGGGAAAAAGCCCCTGGCCACAGCTCCCACATGCTCCTCCAAACCGAGCTGTGAATCCAGGAGGACACCCAGATTCCTCGCCCTATCCATGGGGCAACACCTCCCCATGACCAAAGATGGTACATCCATAAAGACCGAGATGCTGGTAAGAACAGCCACTCAGTCTTGGTGGTTGAGCTGAGCCTACTCCCCATCCAGACCCGCATCAGCCTCCAGGCACCGACATCACTGAGAGAGCATCACTGATCTGGTCTGGGGTGAGATATAAAGCTTCTGATGAGAAGTGAAACAACTTCAAAGAATAACCAGAAAGTCCAGTTGCCTCTTGAAAAAGCACTTTGTTTATTACTAATGAGAGATCCAACCCCTCTCCCAGAAGTGAGAGTTCTGGGGGAAAAGATCACGGGAGGGGTGGAGGCCTGCAGGCCTGGAGAATCCAGGAGAGGCTGCCGCGGTCATAGCCCGGCTGGGTGGGCAGGCTCTATCCCGTTGGGGTGTGGGTTGAGGCTTTGGCTAAGACCCCCATGAAGGGATGGCGAGTGGCTCTAGACCCGTGGCTCTGGCCAGTATGCTAATGCTGTACTTTCTTTGGACTGACTTTGCTACCCCATGTGGTCTATGGGTTTTACTTTGTCCACTGTCCTTCTGCCTGTCAATGTCATCTCTGGACCTGTTTGTCATCATTGAGGGTGCTTGTTCATCCTCACCACCTACCCGACTTGGACCCTACCTCTCTCTCTGGGACTTGGCTGCCCCATTGTAGAGAGAGTGCTCTTTGCCCCAAGTCACTGTGGTGGCAGAGCAGTGACTGGTCTATTTTGACCTGGACCATCGGCAGTTGTGAGAGCTGCTGATTGTGGACTATTTCCTGATTACTATCACAGCCTGTTCCTTGTATTGTATTTCCATCTTGCAATTGTTCCATCTTTCAACTGCCTCCTGTATCGACCTGCCCTGAGATGTATTTACCATGCCTGCCTACTCCCCACTGGAATTACGGCCCTCCAGGCGGTTCCCCTGTCTGTGAAGTGGCCCCACGCTGTCAAGAGCTTACCTTAATGACGGATCTTGGGATCCCGAGAGGTGGCATGCCACGACTAAGGGCTAAATTTTAAATTCTGGAAGGGGAAACTTTTAAAATTTTAATTGCTGTCTTAAGGGGTTAGGAGGGGATAAATGGGTCTTTGTGCAACCCGTTCATGGGGTGGTGGGGTTGGGGCCAGGGCTCGGTCTGAGGTGGGGACCGCGATCCCCAGGGTGGTTGGAGTTGGCAGGAGACGGCGAGGCATAGGGCCATATCATGTTGGGAGCACGCACCGCCATCTTTGTGCGGTCGCTCCACCCTATGGCCTCCTCCCAAGGCATGGGAATTGGGACCCCTGGGCTTAGGCTGGTGATTTTAATGCCAGGTCCGTGGCTAAGTCCACCCTCCTCCGTGAGGTCATTGAGGAGGAGGCTGCGGACCTGGCTTGTATTATCGAGACCTGGTTGGGCCCAGAGGGCGGTGTCCCTCTGGTAGATCTGTGCCCCTGGGTTTGGGGTCATGCACCAGCCGCGGACCCAGGGCAGGGGTGGTGGGGTGGCCGTGGTTATTCGGGAGACCCTGTTTCCAAGGGAGGTCACTGTCCCAGAGATAGGGGAGTGAGACCCTCCTCTTGAGGTGGGGCCCAATGGTCGGGTGGGCTTGCTGCTCGCATACCTTTCACCCAGCTGTGTGACAGCAGCCCTGCCTGGGCTCCTTGACATCCTCTGGGGTGGCGGTGGAGTTCCCGGTCTTATAGTCCTGGGGACTTCAATCTGCCCTCCCTGGGGGTACGGGTTTGGCCCAGGAATTCATGGCTTCTATGGAAGCCATGGGCCTGACCCACTAATTCAGGGCCCACTCATGAGGGGAAACACTCTTGACCTAGTTTTTGTCTCTGAGCAGTGGCGAGTGACAGAGGGCAGGCCACTGTTGTGGCTTTGCCCGCCATGGTCTGATCACTATCTCCCGCTGGTCTTCCAACAGGCCACCACTGCTGGGATGAGGAACCGCCTAGATGGTTCCGCCCCAGGCTCTTATGGACCGGAGCGTTCCAGGAACTGGGGTCTCTCCTCTTCCCTTGCCCACAGCTCTGTCGAGGATCTGGCGGCCGCTGGCAACAGGCTGCTGGATGCCCTCGACAGGGTTGTCCCCATGCACCCTCACACGTCCGGGATCCCGGATGGCTCCTTGGTACTGGAGGAGCTCCGGGAGATGAAACGCCATCGAGGGGCTTAGAGAGCAGGTGGAGGTCTACCCGCTCCCAGGCCGATCGAGCCCAGCTAAGAGCCCATATTAGGACTTACCTGGTAGCTATGAGAGCGGCGAGAAGGTCTTATCTCTCGCTCTCATAGCATCCGCAGATAACCCCCAGCCGCCCTGTTTCGGGTTACCCATTCTCTCCTTCGTTTAGGGAGGGGGCGACCCGCGGGAAGGGCTGAGGAGTTTGGTCAATATCTGTCGGATAAGATCGCCAATTCGGGCGGGTTGTCCTCTGATTTGCAGTGGTCTGAGGAACGGGATACAGGCAGTCTGGCCAGTGTGATCTGGGATGAGTTCGATCCTGTTTCCGAGGATGAAGTGGATGGGATCATGCGACGCCTGAGTTCCACCACATGTTTGTTGGACCTGCCCGCCCTGGCTGGCTTATGCCACCAGGGAGGTCACCTGGGTTGGCTCCGGCAGTTGTCAATGCTTCATTAAGGGAGGGTGTTTTTCCTTCCGCCTTGAAGGAGGCGTGGTGAGACCCTCCTGAAGAAGCCTGCCCTGGACCCGACCGTGTTAGATAACTTTCGTCCAGTCTCCAACCTTCGCTTTTAGCAAGGTTGTTGAGAGTGTGGTGGCTCGGCAGTTTCCACTTTTCCTGGATGAAGCGGACTACCTGGATCCATATCAATCGGGCTTCCGACCTGGTTTCAGCACGGAGACGGCATTGGTCGCACTGATGGATGATCTCTGGAGGGCTCGACAGGGTTTTTCCTCTGTCTTGGTCCTATTAGACCTCTCAGCGCTTTTGACTTTATATGACTTCTCTGACTCAGGGCCTTGGGACCCATGTGTAGTACCTTCTTCTGATGCCTGCTTATTGCATTTTACAGGTCAGCTAATTGCAACATCTTGGGTCCTCATTTACTCGAGAGGTGGGCAGTCACCTGGCCTGTGGGATTCGGCCTCATTGTAGACAGCTGGATCTTAAGAGCAGGTTCAGCCTGAGTACCATCGACCATGGTATCCTTCTGCACCCCTCGGGGTTGGGGGGCACTGTACTTCAGTGGTTCATCTCTGGCAGTGTGGGGACAGAGGTCGCCTCGGGTGCTCTCTTGTGGGGTCCCTCAGGGGTCTCTTCCCCCTGCTATTTAACATCTATATGAAGCCGCTGGGTGAGATCATCCATGGTTTCGGGTGAGTTTCCATCAGTACGCAGATGACACCCAGCTGTACATCTCCACCAACCAGATCGGTGATGCCCTCTCCCTGATGACCCAGTGTTTGGATGCAGTGCGGATCTGGATGAACGGAAACATGCTTCGTCTCAACCCAGCCAAGACTGAGTGGCTGTGCATATCAGCGCCTCGCCCAGTCAGGAATGTCCATCTTTGGCCATAGGGGGAGTGGTGTTACCCCCTGTGGATAGGGCGCGGAATCTGGGGGTCCTCCTGGACGTACGGCCCGCTTGGAGGAGCAGGTGGGGGCCGCCGCCAGGGGGGCCTTTGCCCAGCTCCACCTAGTTCGCCAACTACGCCCTTTCCTGGACCGGGATGCCCTGTGCACGGTTACTCACGCCCTTGTTACCTCTAGACTCGACTACTGCAACGCTCTCTATTTAGGACTGCCCTTGCATACCATCCGAGATTGCAGCTGGTGCAGAATGCGGCGCGGGTGGTGATGGGAGTTTCCGATTCTCCCATGTTACCCCCTCCTGCGCTGCCTGCATTGGTTGCCGGTTGCACTCCGGTGAGATTCAAGGTTTTAGTTTTAACATACAAAGTCCTACATGACATAGGTCCTCAATATTTAAGGGAGCAACTCCTGCCGACATCAAATACTAACCGCCCTGTGCGAGCACATAGGCAAGGACTCCTTGTCCCGTCGCCGCCAATGCCGGCTGGCGGTCCCCGACGATGAGCCTATTCTATCGCGGCTCCTGACCTCTGGAACCAACTTCCCTTGGAGCTCCGCCTGGCCCCTGACCTCCGCACCTTCCGCCATGATCTGAAGACCTGGTTGTTCGACCAATCCGGGTTGTGACCCTCTTGGGTGGGGTGGTTTTATTCTTTGTATTTTGTATTTGTATTCTCTTGGGGATTGTTTAGTTTAATTTTTTCTTAACTACTTATTGTTGTTGCTGTTTTTAGTTGTGAGCCACCCCGAGTCTTTGGAGATGGGGCGGCATACAAGTCCCATTAATAAATAAATAAAATAAACCTAGAAGTGAAGTGACATTTCCTGACAGTGAAAACAATTAATCAGAGAGCGGCTTGCCTCCAACAGTTGTAAGTACATCATCACTAGAAGTTTTTAAAAACAGCCATTTGTCCAGGATGGCATAGGGTCTCCTATTTGGACAGGGGATTGGACAAGACGACCCCCGAAATCCCTTCCATCTCTATTATTCTGTAAGATGTCCTCAGGTGACCTCTTCTGCATCAGTTGTCACATTTTGATTCCATATGGATTTTATAATTTCAAATAAGAACTGTTAAACTGGAGCAGCATCTTATTTAGTCCAGGATTCTGTGGCACATATTGGCATACCAGTTGCTTTCAATAAGATAATATTACCCAAAGCTGGTAAATTCAGAATTAGGCACTTATTCAAAGGGGAGGAGGGAAGATTTCTCTACCTTCTTTGCTTTCCTATAATCATTTCTTTGATTCAGTATTTCAAGAAGGGCTGCATTTTTAATTTTATGCAGTTTATTGATATATTTATATAATAGAGCTATTTAATGTTGTAGTTTGTCACTGCAGGTTAGTATATTATTTTTTAAGTATTTGTGATTACAATTTATAGGTAACCACAATTTAGGCTCAAACTCTGCAATTATTACTTGCAAGCTGCAAGAGAAGGCTTCTATTAAAACTTCTATTAAAATTTAATTGAAATTTGGTATAATGATTATGGAATGAGACAACTCGCTATGGCCAACTTGCTGCAACCAGCTTACCCCTGCCAATTCACTATGGCCAGCTTGCCATGACCAACTCGCCATGGGACAATTCACAGTGACCAATTCACTGTGGGAAAACTCGCTGCAGAATAATTCAATATTTTTATTTAATTATTTAAAGAGTATTTTCATTTTTATCATTCACATTTCATTTTGTCCCTCCTTTTGCATCCTTTCTTTAACCATTCTATTTCACAATTTCTTTGATATTATGTAATTTTTGTCCTGTGGCAAGTTGTCCCACAGCGAGTTGGTCATCGTGAATTGTCCCATGGCAAATTGGCTATGGCTTCTGTTTTCACTGGCAGAGGGTTGCAGGAGGCCGTCCCAGTCGAAAATGGAGCTTGGGAGTCTATTTTTGCTGGCAGAGCACTCAGGACACCACATGTGCCCCCTGAGATGAGAGATGTCAAGCTGGCCACACCCACTCTGGCCACACCCACCCCAGATCAAACAACCCTGATGCACCCCTCAATGAAATAGAGTTTGACACTCCTGTCTTGACCCTTAAGGTACCAGACCAGAAACTACAAAACTGTGCATTCTACTCTCGCCTTAGGCACAAAGCCAGCTAAGAGACCTTGGGCCAGTCACTCTCCCTTACCTCTAGGAAACAGGCAACAATAAACAATTTCTGAAATGTTGCCAAAAAAACTGAACTAGTCCAACCTGACTCAAAGGCATGCATAATTGAAACTCTTAGCTGGGAAATGTAATCTTTACTTGTCATTATGTATACCATGGGTTCTATAATTCTTGGAGGCAGTGAGGCTCCTTTCTGCAAATCAATTACATTTCCCTAATTATTACAAATGTCACCAAGGATATGGTGTTTATCATTAAAAAATTCAAGGAAAGATAGAAGTTCATCTGCTTTACCACTGCGTACTAGCAAACCCATTTATCAGTCAACTGTCTTCTCAACTTGTTCTTATTTCAAGCTTTTTTCTCAAGTGCAGAGCCAACAAGAAAAAAATTAGTATTATGCAGAAGGTTCAAGTGGCAGTCATATTTTACAAAGAGGGCACCTGAAAAGAGGGCATCTTCAGAGTTACAACAGACTCTTGGCAATATCCTTGTTTTTGTATATCCAGATAGGCAGCAATGCCAGGACACTCACCAAATATCTATGCTCCCAGCCTTGCCCATCACTGTTCTCTTTAAGAGTCATCTCCTCCTAAAGTATAGGGAGGGAAGAAAGAAAAGCAACTCACCTTGATGGTTTCAGCTAATAAATCCAACAGAGATATCTCCACCCTTCTCCTGTCACTACCAAGCTACTTAAGAACAACATTGCCCTGAGGACACTTGTTAACCAGACTGAACAAAGTGGTATAAAATGATGAGATCACAGCAGAAACAGAAATGTCCCTGGTCTTAGTAGAAACTCTGGTAAATAGCCCAGAAAATGATCTTGCTATTCAAGGTTCTCTAGTTTAAGTTTCAGTTTATGCAAGTCAAATGTGTTTCCCTGTTTGCCTAAATTTCACTGAAAGTAAAATCAAAAAATGACTTCACCAGACCAACCAGTGTATGCCACATACTGAGGTACATCCAAATGTTAAATTGCACTATAATTTCAATGACAGCTGAAATTTTATATTTTATATTTAGATTGTGTATCTTGGATTTCTGAAAGTTAGATGAGATAAAGTATCTTGGATGCAAGGTGTTTTATTATCTATTTTGTGATGTTTCCAATTGGGCTGGAAATATTTATTTATTTATTATTTTATTGGACTTATATGCCGCCCCATCTCCGAAGACTCTGCTCACAATTAAAACGCATATACAATAAATATTTTAAAAAGGATTAAACAATTATAAAGCCCAATAAAAACAAATTAAAATACTTAAAATTATCCCATACCCCTGGTGAGGTAGTCACAGCCCGATTTGGTCAAACAACCAGGTCTTTAAAACGCGGTCTTTAAATCGCGGCGGAAGGTGCGGAGATCAGGGGCCAGACGGAGGTCCAGAGGCAGTTGGTTCCATAAGTCGCAAACAGGCAACGCATTTAGGCGAACAGGGAAACACATTTGACTTGCATAAACTGAAACTTAAACTAGAGAACCTTGAATAGCAAGATCATTTTCTGGGCTATTTACCAGAGTTTCTACTAAGACCAGGGACATTTCTGTTTCTGCTGTGATGTCATCATTTCCATATTGAAGGAAGACTAACACTAATAAAATAGAGCTTCCAGATTTTTCATTTTCTTTTATTGTTTATGCATTATAATCTACTAGAAAGATTATAATCTGTAGCAAATCACTGGTTTCAGCATCATAATGCCATCTAGAATGCAGATGAGAAGGCACAAACTGAGAAAATGTTTGCATACAAAGACATACTTGAAATTGCAAACCCCATTATGTACATTGATAAACTGTAGAGTCAATCAGGTGTTTTAGAGTTTGTACGTCTGAAATAATTCCATTGGGGGCACATGGTAGTATTTATACCAATTACTCCTAACACATTATGTCAGCCAATAGCACTGGTGCCAACTCTGAAAGATTAAAAAAATATTATGATGATGTAGAATGAGGATATTGGGGTGGGCTGGTGAAATGGTTGATATAAAAAACCCTTTCTTAACTTCATCTGTTTAGTTCTATGCAGAATTAGCCAATTAGTCTATTGCATGGGACTTGTATCTTTAATTTCCTCTTCCTAAACTGAATAGAGCTGTGACAAGGCAAGTATTCTCATAAGTGCATGTCTGTCTGTCTGTCTGTGTCTGTCTGTCTGTCTATCTATCATCTACCTAGCTAGCTAGCTATAATCCCATTTTCTTTCATTTTTTTTATAACTAAGTAGTGAATACTTAATACTCCTTCCTCTTTCTATAATCACAACAACAACCCTGTGAAGTGGATGGATCAATGGTGGGATTCAAAAAACATTACTACCAGTTCTGTGGGAGTGGCTTGGTGGGCATGTCATGGCTTGGTGGGCGTGGCTTGGTGGGCATGGCAGAGGAAGGATACTGCAAAATCCCTATTCCCTCCTCACTCCACTAACCCACTTTCCAGCTCCGTTCTCCTGTGCAGGGCAACAAAAGAAGACCCAGCCAATCAGCTGGGACTCAGGAGGCAGAGAATAGATGGGGCCGGGGCCAGTCAGAGATGGTATTTGCCGGTTCTCCTAACTACTCAAAATTTCTGCTACTGGTTTTCCAGAACAGGCCAGAACCTGCTGAATACCACTTCTGACCTTCATGTCTAAGGCAGGACTAAAACTCACAGTCTCCTGGTTTCTAGCCTGGAACCTTAAATGAAACACAGTGTAACTCTTGCACTATTTCTTCTAGAACAGAAACTGATATGGAAATCTACCTAATGAGTTGGTAACTGAAGCTAAACTCAGTCAGTATTATATAAATCTTAAACTCATGCAGTATTATATAGGTCTTCTTTGAAGCAATCTCGATTCAGTTTATTATTATATCTAGGAATGCAGTAAATTATTGCATCCTTAGCTACTTATCTAAGAGAAGATAAGAAGTGGTAGCCTTGATGATGTACGATCTTGTTCATGTAAGTTCAGGTACACAAATTCTGGCATCTGAAAGGTGTGTGTGGTTCCATGACTGCTTATGCTGTATCTTACACAGTTTCTCCAAATGTTGCTGAATTTTTAAAAATAATTTTTAATGAAACAGCATGAAAACACAGATAGATGAGAAGTAATGATTCAATTAAACATAACTAAATTAATCCTGGTTCCTCCTACTGTTTTTATTCGAGAACACAACCTGCCATTCTACTGTCATGTTTGGCCTTCTGTCTTAAGGGCTGGGATGCCTAAGAAATCACTGTAAAATTGGTTGTTTTTAGCAAAACGAGCAGTCTAGTCAAAGACAGGGCCATGTCATTTATCTGACTCACTGTACACTGAATAGATACCTTCATTCCATCAAATGAAGTAGGAAAAATGCAAGAGGTAGATTGTTATCTTCCTCTTTGAGGCTGCAGTTTGGGAGACATTGGCATGTATGGTGTAATGTTGTTGTGTAGCTGTGTTGCCTAAGCTGTGAACTCCCACCTTTTGCAGAGCAGGCCTGCAGACACTTTTACCTCATAATTGTAAGCACTCAGTCTCACAGATGCTCGTTTAGATGACTAACGTCACTTACATAGATTAACTGTAACCACTTCCTACATAAGTACTAATGCTTGGATGCTGGCAGACCACCGGGGGGAAAACAGATAGTTTTTAATGCAGTTACTTTAGGGACTTGTTCCTGTGCTGTATGCCCATATTCAGGATGTGCTTTGGTTAATACATGTACAGTGAAAAAAGAGTAGTCCAATAGATTTAAACAATATGAAAGATATGTTTCTGAAGAATCCACTAAAAGTAACGGTAAGTCAATTTCTTGTTGACTCTTAGTTTACAGAAACATTTTGGCATAATTTTTAAGCAATACATGAAAGTACCATGGACAGTCAAGAAAACAAACTAACAAATCATCAAACCAATCCAGAGTTCTTACCTGAGGGACAAATGACCGGGCTCAAATTATCCTATTTTGGGCACATTGTGCAAAGACCTAACTCCGTAAAGAAGGCTCTAATGCTGGGAAAGAAAAGAAGAGAATGACCTGAAAAATCAGATTAGGGGCAGATAATTATGGAGAAAAGTTATCTATGTGGTCATTAAGAGTTGACAATGACTTGATGACACATGATCAGTCTTCAAAGTAGAGCTGTGTAGAACTTTCATAACTTGATTTGATTGACTCGCCACTTTGAATATTGAAATAAAATCTTAAAATTGGGGCATCAAATTAAATTGAGGTTCTGAATTTAGCCAGATGCCTTAATGCTGATTTGAAAATGAAATGGACTTTTGCATATGCAAAAATGCCTATTTACCAAATTACACCCTGGCATTGATTCAATTTGACAATTTGAACTCAAATTTCTAATCAAACTGACTTTTAAATTGAATTGCAGGTGTCAATTGAATCACAAATTGAAATCAAATTTTGGCTGTGCTGTCGTAGAAACTACATAATTTTGTTTAAGCACAGTTTTCCCTTTTATCCATAGTATACACCATTTCACAAGAGTTGCATTGTGGGATCTATGTGTTGGGGGAAAAAAACCAAAAACCAGCTTTGTTCCCTGCAATGCAGATGAAGATGGTTGCCTTCACCAAAGTCAAAATTTTCTTCACAGCTTAAACCTGGGAGTTTTAAAAAATGAATGTGAGGTAACTAGTCATTATGTGCATTGGATTCTCCTTTAAATGCACATTGAAATACCCTAAGCATCCTAAGGATACAAACCTCTCTGAAGATCTTACTGGATTTTGGTCTCCAGTCCAGAAATAAATGTGAGCCTGACCATTCACTTTGCCTAACATATCAAGGCGGATTACCTGGGAAACTGCATCCCCACACATAAATGATTATTTGAAATTATTTTGGGATATGCTTATTCCATCTTTTTTTTCAAAATCAACAAGTACAAAGCCATTTTCATTCATTTATGACTTTTGTTTGTAAGGATATGTTTGTATTACTGTTTTTTTAAAGAGTTCAGAAATGATGCATCTATGTTCATTCTGATAATTGGTACATCCCACTCCCTCCTAGAAGACAAAACTGAAGACTTCCTGAATAAGTCACATTTCTTCCTCCCTTATGTGGAGCCCTAAGCCATGGTTATGATAGCAGCATCATTTGCCATTCTTACATGAGCTACAGTACACAGTCATGACAAAGTTAGTCATGTCTGTGTATGGTAGACAAATACTGTACATTACGTTCTCCAAACAATTTCTTTCCTTCTGTCTGGTAGGAGAATGAAGTCTAGGCTTCCATTGATCCATTTGATTAGTATTTATTTTTCGTTGTTGTTTCTATGTGCCATGACTTCTTCCTCTTCCTTGGGTCTTGAGAAGAATAAAAAGTTGCAGCTATGTGCATTATTTATTTATTCTTAGTATTACAAAATAAACATCAAATACAAATAAAAATGACAAAAACAGTCCAGATCCCCATTGTCTCAAAAAGAACATGACAGTTTTTACTTACTTGAGAAATGCAAGCAAGGTGAGGGCTTCTCTTATCTCAGATGGCAAGGTGGTCCACCAGAAGGCCATATGTTCATGTTGAGTGGGGACTTGGAGTATACCTTCTCCAGAACAGCACACAGTGTGGGCTAATTCTGATAAGGTGATATGATCTTGTAAGTACAGATACTCCTACAACCGATGGCCATAACTGAGCCCAGAATTTCTGTTGCTCAGACAGGCTGTTGTTAAGTGAGTTGCATCTGTTTTGATGACCTTTTCTGCCATAGTTGTTAAGTTAATCACTTCAGATGTTAAGTGAATCATGTGGTGGTTAAGCAAATCTGGCTTCCCCTATTGCTTGTTTGGAAGGTTGAAATGGCAATCATGTGATTCCCAGGACATTTCAGCAATCGGAAATCCATGCTGGTGGCAAAGTGTCTGAATTTTGATCATGTGACATGATAGTTGCAAGGGTGAGGATTGGTCGAAAGTGCATTTTTTCAGTGCCATTGTAATTTTGAACAGTTGCTAAATTAATGGCTGTATATTAAGAACTACCTACATAAAGACACCAGGCTACATAGGGCTTTATAATTTAAAACCAGCATCTTGAGTTGGATCCAGTATCCAAAACAATGACCTAAACAACGACCATACTACTGAATCTACCACCTCCTGACCTCACTCACGACAGTGGATTTTGGACCAACTGCAAGTTCTAAGTTATCTTTGAGAGCAGCCTCATGTAAAGGAAGTTACAGTAGTCTCATTGCAAGCTGATGGGTATAGTAAGCTAGTTTAACACAGAATAATGAGGTGTTGCTGTTCTGTTACAGCACCTACTGACTGGACCTTTTCTTCCTATCTCAGATATGCATAGCCTTTTGTGCTTGTTCAGGGCTATATCTCTACAAATGGCTTTCTAGAGGTATTGAATATGGATAATAATTATCATTTTTGTAGTTTTTCTGATTTTATACATACTTCATCTGTCGGGGGTTTTCTTTTATTTTGTTAGAGGGCCAGGCCAAGAAAATGATTTGAGTCAAAGTAAGAAAAAAGTTATTTGTTCGTTTATGAGTAATTAATTAAATGCAGGTAATTAATTATATTTCATGTCATTTTTCCTACCGTATTTCTTGCAACAAAGATTAAAATTTGACAGTAACTTTGAGAAAGATTGCTCGGAGTGGGAGGACATGATATCTTAGGTTTTCCATTTGCTAGTCTGTACTCTGCTGATGATAAAGCTAACCCTAGATTCTACAGCATGAGGAACTGGCATCTCTTCAGGACACAGCATTAATTGATAACATTAATTCCCTCCTCCTTCATTAGCTATTTGGTTCACATCATGGTTATGGCATGTCCTGTATGTCACTGTATGACTTATGATTCATACAGTGTAGCCCTCCTCACCTTCCAGATATTTTAGATCAAGAGTCTCCAACCCAGGAACCACAGGGCAAGCATGTTCACATGTGTAGAACATGCTCATGCATGAAGCTCCATTTGTGCAAGCGACAGGCACACCCAGGTTGTATGCAAAACTCAATTTGTGCAAGCGGGCGTGTGTGTCCGCCACTGGTGTAAATGAAACTGCATGCATGAACGCACTCACCCAGTGCTTGTGCAGAACCATCCCCTCCCCTCTGCCACTGCCAGGCCACAAAGCCTGCATGCATCTGCCACTGGCACAAATGGAGTTGCACACAGGAGTGCATTCGCCCACTGTTTGTACAGAACCATCCCCTCCCTCCCTTTGACCACCAGTCCACAAAGGAAGGAATGTTGTAGACCCCATCAGTTAAAGACCTCCAACTGGCAGGTCCAGAGGAACATGCAGTCATAGCAGAGGTGGTATTCAGCAGATTCTGACCAATTCTGGAGAACCGGTAGTGGAAATTTTGAGTAGTTCGGAGAACCAGCAAATAACCACCTCTGACTGGCCCCAGCCCCATCTATTCTCTGCCTCCTGAGTCCCAGCTGATCGGCTGGGTCTTCTTTTGTTGCCCTGCACAGGAGAACGGAGCTGGAAAGCGGGTTAGTGGAGTGGGGAGGGAATGGGGATTTTGCAGTATCCTTCCCCTGCCATGCCCACCAAGTCACACCATGTCCACAGAACCGGTAGTAAAAATAACTGTATCCCACCACTGAGTCATAGGGCTGGTTAGTCTTCTGAAAACCTTTCCTTCCCCTCTTAACCAATCTCTTGCCCCCTCTTAAAGGTTTTAATAATTTATTTATTTTTACTTTTATACATATTGTTTTATATTTTATCATTTTATTGTACACAACCCAGAGTCCCACTTTGAGGGAGATTGGAGGGTCGGAAATAATAAAATAATAAACAGAATATGTTGGTAGTGCAGAGATGAGTTATAGGATTCCTGCAGAATGCAGGGTGAGCAATTATCTATGGCTGCCATGTGCCCAATGGGGGCTATTCAACATGTCCCAAAGCCAGTATTATTATTATTATTATTATTATTATTATTATTATTATTATTATTATATTTGGATTTATATGCCGTCCCATCTCCGGGGAGGACTCGGGGCGGCTCACACAAAGATATACATACAAAATAGATAAAAATATTATCCAATCCAAATGTATAATAAAATACTAGAATACCCCGTTAAAATCCCCAATCCCTCTCATGTATGTAGTGTGCTTTCCATACATTAATTGGAGTCTATGAAATGCATTGGAGCTTTTAATCAGAGCTATAGCTTGGTGTTTTTCTCTTCAACTTTGGTTTATTTTTACAACATAAGAAATTATGTCCCAGCTATTTCTTTTATTTCATTTCATAGGAGGATTGTAGGAAGCCAGAGGAAATGAAGACAATAATGGCAGTCCTATTTTACCTATTCTCTCTGAAGCCTGTTCTCACCAGATCTAATTAAACCAATGTTCCTTGTTGGTATTGCTAAAGCAGAGCAACTCAGCTTGTCTTCTGGAACACAAGGACGTCACAATATTTGCAGGTCCAATCGTGAAACCTAAATCTTTTTTAAAATTTGTAATAAAAGCCAGTCTCTGGAAACCAAGATTCTAGCATGAATGACATCCAGAGAAAGAGAGACAGAGAGATGAAAAATACATGCTTTAGGGATGAGGGAATAAAAAATATACATGTTTAGAAAAAATCAAATAAAAGCAAGATTTTTCTCTTTTTTCTACATTGACTTTGGATGCTATTGCATTAGGCAGAAGAGGAAAAAAAATCTCATGTAATAACCAGAACTCCTTGCTCTTCAAAGGAAGCTGACTTATGCAAATATCTGCTCAAAAGAGGTTGTGTTATGCAAATATCTGCTACGAAACATAAATCATTTATACCGGAGTGCAAATATCAACAACGATTTGAGAACACCCCATCTGAATCCTGGCATTTGTTGCTGTTGTGTTGGCAGTTACAATTTAATTGTAGAGAATACTCTGTGCAATGACCTTGGGAAGATACAGAACAACCCGTGATGAAGAATGACTACTAAAGAGAAACTGTTATTACTATACGCAAATCAATATGACAATGTTGCCTTGTGTTCCTAATGAAATTGTAAAGCAACAACTAGGGGGAAAATAGAACTATACGTTCTGACAGCCACAATAATATTGAGAGATTAAGCGTGGACATTTTGGCAGGAGACAAACAAGGGGGGGCAGGGAGTCAATGAACAATGGATGCTACATGCTAGGCAGCAGTGGGATGTAGACATGCACACATACACGCCACACATGCCACAAACAAACAAACACACACACATTTGATTTGGAAAAATAAATGGCTTACTTTATAAAGTTGCTCAGCCTGACACAGGGATTGTTAAGAATCTTTATTGTTTCTGCTTAAACTCTGCTTCAGCTGCAAAGAGCCACTCAAACCAAATCTATTTGCTGTAGGTCACCACTGGCTGGGGCTGTCTAACCTGACTTTTTGTTTTCACAGAGGCTCTTCTACTTCAAGCACAAACAGATTGCACCACATTCACATGGTGGGTTATTGATCCTCTCTTCTATCTGGCTTTGAAGAAGCAGACTGAGTTTGGAAACAGGCCTGCTTCTTTTATGCTTGGGTGGAGAGGGGTGAATTTCAGCCTGTAGAGGTTGCGGTGCTCATTCTTTCCTAGGCATGAGAACGGGGCAAAACGTAATCAACAACAACAGAATAACAGAGGTGGAAGGGACCTTGGAGGTCATCTAGTCCAACTGCCTACCAAATTTCTGACAGGAGGGCCTGCCAGAGGGGGAAGACAAGATGGCATCCCTGGCCATTTCAAATTCAATAATTCAAAATTGTGAAGAGCTTCAGGGTTCTTCAAAGAGCACATTTTCTACTCTGCTTGGAGGCAGAGGAGTAATTGTGGGGACAGGGCAGTTGTGGGAATGTGGCACATACCACCTTCAGTTCAATTTCTTCTCCTGCCTTTCCCTGCATCTCTCTGCCTGGCCATTGCTGGTCACCTGAGAAAGTTGCCTTGCTCTGCCTCATTAGCATGACTGGCACTGTGGTGAAAGGCTGCAGAACCATGTTGTTCTGACCCAAGCCTTGTTCAAATCAGACAAACACAAAGTATGTATACAAGCAAACCTTTTAATGCGATGCTGTGAATTCTGTGCATTCACAGCCAAGAGTCATTCAAAACTAATTGTCCCAGGTAAGAGCAAGCCCTTTCAAGGCTGTGAAAGGCTGCCAAGAACAAAAGACTAATTGCAGATAAATATCCCAAGCCAGAAGTTTCAAAAAAACAAACTGGAATAAGCAGGGCTTCAACGAGGACTCTGAGCATAAAGAACTTCCTTGCTTCCTGCAAAGAAGCCAACTCTGAAGGCTGGCTTTTATCCCTTATAGGAGAAGCCATCACCTTCCAGCCTTACTCCCTAGTTGCTCGTGCTGCTTCAGCTGCTCTTTTCTTCAAGCAGCCCTGTGCGCACACACACTGAGTACAGGCTCCCCGGGGTCCTCTTCATCACTGCTGCCAGACTCCACAACCTCCGAAGGCAGCACCCCACTCTCCAATAGTCCTGGGCCCATTCCTGCATCACATGCAGGCCCCTCATCCGAGTTCTCGCTCTCAGAGACTGCTGCCATCCACATCTGCTGCTGGCGAACCACAACACACGTCCTTTGGGGTTCTTTTCTCACAAACAACCATTTCACAAACACATGGCATCACATAGGAGAACAAATCCATCAGGGCAAGATTCAGCTGTCCCTCTTCATTTAAAAGACAAAGACCGCTCTTTTGAAGATAGCAAAGTCCACATTTTGGACAGAGAGGAGTGCTAGTTTGAAAGAGGGTTCAAAGAAGCCATCTATGTCAACACTGAACATCCCTCTCTCAACAGAGGGGGAGGGATATGACATCATCTATCTCCAGTCTACAACACAGTCCTTTCAACAGTTCCAAGAAGGCTCCACACCTTATGACTATTCTGAACTGATATGAAGGATTCCAAGTGTGTGGGGGTCTCCAAGGGTCTGTTTTGGGCCTGGAGCTTTGTCATTTGTACATGAATGACCTGCTGTTAGGATTGAGCAATTTAATGATGATTCAGTTTGCTGATGATATGGCATCATAAAATATTTTTTTAAAAAAATATTGCAAAGAGCTTCAAAGAGAAACTGGATAAAAAAATAGTGGGATTTATAAGGGCCAAATGCCTTTCAGCAAAGGCACATCAGAGTACATCTTAGCAAAATAAGAGGATGAGAAACAGGGCCCTGAAAAAGAAGGAGGAGGAGAGGAGGAAGAGGAAGAGGAAGAGGAAGAAGAAGAAATGGAAGGTTTAATACTTGCTGCTCAAGAACAAGCACTACAAACTAATGCCATGAAAGCAAAGATACAAAAATCCACTGACAAGCCAAACTGCCAACTTTGCAATGACAAAGCTGAAGCTGTTTCACACTTAATATGTGAGTGCAGCAAAATCGCACAAACTGATTACAAAGCTGATCAAGTTGCTAAATTAATCCAGTGGTCATTATGTAAAAAATACACCCCACCTGACCGAAAAGTCACGGGAACATAAAGTGGAAAAAGTTGTCAAAAATGAGACGGTAAAGATCTTGTGGGACTTTCAAATTCAGACAGATCGCCATTTGGAACACAACATGCCCGATATTACGATTGTTGAGGGCCGAAGCATACAATTTATTGATATCATTGTACCAGGAGATGCCAGAGTCAAAGAAAAAGAACTGGAAAAAAATTACAAAATATTGCGACCTGGACATCGAAACTACACAATTACGGATGAAACATGTAACAGTGATACCCAATGTCATCAGGCCACTTGTCACCATGTCCAAGAATTTTACAAAATACATCAAGAAATTACAGCTTCTTGCAATAACACCAGCAGAACTGCAAAAACTACGCTACATTTTAAGAAGATACTTGGTCGATACCTAGGATGCTGGCAGCAACCCATATCAACCAACAATGCCACTCAATAATATTTATATTATTATAATAATAATAAAACTGTAGAAAACTCAATAGTTCTGTTCTGTAAAAATTTGGATGGAATTAAGAAAGGGATTGAAAAAGGATGCTAGTGCAATCAAGCTTTTGTTTATATTATAATTGTGTTTGGAACACTGTGGTATGTTTTTGCCAATATAAAAACCCCATTCCCCCTTAAAAAAAATTGGCAAGGGAGTTATAGCAGCTCTGAAATTATGAAAGATTAGAGTCTTTGGAACTTTTTAGTGGTGGGTATACAAAACGTTGCACATTGAAAATACCCCACTACCACAATTTAATTAACATGTGGAAGAGAAGCTGCTTAGACAAGTGAGCTCTTCTTATTTTGCTTCCCCAACTGGCAAGCTGTTCTTTGTGTGAGCTGCAAGATAGCAAGCTCCCATCTTCAATGAGATGATATTTTCCACATTTGCCTTAACTAGGTGCCTAATAACAGCTACACACTTAACAACATAGCTATTTTCACTAATAACAATCATTACTAACAGCTAATCCTCACTAATAATAATCCTCACTAATAATAATCCTCAATAACCTTTCTTTGCTTAAACTTAGCAACTCCAGAGTTGTGGGGATGTGAAATGAGGAGAATGGTTGAAAGCAGTGGTGGGATTCAATTTTTTTTACTACCGGTTCTGTGGGCATGGCTTGATGGGCGTGGCTTGGTGGGCGTGGCAGGGGAAGGATACTGTAAAATCTCCAGTCAGAGGTGGTATTTGCTGGTTCTCTGAACTACTCAAATTTCCACTACGGGTTCTCCAGAACTGGTCAGAACCTGCTGAATATCACCTCTGGTTGAAAGGCTATAAAACTTGCCCAAGGTATGTGCCAAGTATGGCTCTTAGCTTTTGTTCTATATGCTCACCACAGCTGAATGGGAGGGGACTGTCTAATGTTGTATGCATCTGGACTTTATTTGTTTATTTGTTTGTTTGTTTATTTGGTCTTGTATGCCGCCCTATCTCCCTAGGGATTCAGGGCAGCTCACATCATAAAAACATACAATACAAAAGTTAAGAGAAATTAAAAGTTATTAAACCCGGCTCGACCAAACAAATTATCTAAAACCCCAAGACATGACATTTAAAAACTAACCCCCGCCTCTCAGTCCAGGCCGGCTTGTTCGAATAACCAAGTCTTTAGGCCACGGCGGAAGGAGCGGAGGTCAGGGGCCAGTCGTAGCTCCAGGGGAAGCTGGTTCCATAGGGTGGGTGCTCCACAGAGAAGGCCCTACCCCTAGGGACCGCCAGCCGACATTGTCTGGCTGACGGTGCCCCAAGGAGGCCCTGTCTGTGGGTGCGCACCGGGCGATGGGCATTTGATGCTGGCAAGAGACATTCACGCAAGTACCCTGGCCCTAAGCCATATAGGGCTTTATAGGTAAGTACCAGCACCTTGAATCTCACGCGGAGGGCAACCAATGCAACTCACGCAGGAGGTGTGTAATATGGGAGTATCGGGATACCCCCATCACAACCCACGCGGCCGCATTCTGCACCAGTTGAAGCCTCCGCGTGGTCCACAAGGGCAGCCCCATATAGAGAGCATTGCAGTAGTCAACTCAGAACGTAATAAGCACATGAGTGACCGTGCGTAATGCATCTCGGTCCAGGTAGGGGGCGCAACTGGTGCACCAGGCAAACCTGGGCGAATGCCCCCCTGGTCATGATTCCCACCTGCTCCTCCAAACTGAGCTGTGTATCCAGGAGGACACCCAAGCTGCGCACCCTTTCCCCGGGAGGCAACGCCTCTCCCCCCATGGCTAAAGGTGGAACATCCTAGATCATCCGAGATGCTGGTACACACAGCCTCTCAGTCTTGGCTGGGTTGAGCTGGAGCCTGTTCCTCCCTATCTAGATCCGCACCGCTTCCAGGCAACGAGACATCATGGTGAGGGCATCACTGAGTCAGTTTGGGGTGGAGATGAAAAGCTGGGTATCATCAGCAAACTGATGATGCCTCACCCCAAAACGCAAATGATCTCACCCAGCAGCTTCATGTAGATGTTGAACAGGAGGGGAGAGAGGACTGACCCCTGAGGCACCCCGCAAGCGAGGCACTGAGGAGCCGACCTCTGCCCCCCTGCCAACACCGAATGCAGACACCCCGAGAGGTAGGAGAACCACCAAAGAACGGTGCCTCCCACCCCCAACCCCCCGAGGCGTCACAACAAGATACCATGGTCGATGGTATCAAAAGCCGCTGAGAGATCTAATAGGAGTAAGACAGAGGAATATCCCCTGTCCTGAGCCCTCCAGAGATCATCCATCAGTGCGCCCAATGCTGTCTCCGTGATGAATACATTTTTACTAATTTTAGTCATCTGGTATCTTCCATTATATAGTCATAATTTGATATACACCTGTGGTCACTTTAGCTACCAATAGCCTATCCCAATATGCAGGTTCTCAGTTGTACTTTTTTGGCTCCTGTGGGTCACAAGACACTTTCCTATATAAGCCTGATTAGGTAAGCTCTGCTTGCATTTTTAATAGGTAAGCATAATGCAATATATCATGAAGGGTGTCCTATTGTAGGAGAGAAACATTTTAAAAACTTTAAAGCTCAAAGTTATGAAGCTGCACCTATAAAGGACCATGAATCATTCAGACATGATACAGCTTTATTGATCTTTTAGATCCATTGTTCTTCTTTTCAAACCAAAGAAATGTTGGAAATAAATTATACAAAAGGGATCAGGACTCTGACTTTTCCCCCCTTGGGTAGATTAAGATAACATTCTCAAAACAGAACAGAGCTGAGTCAAATTTGGTATGAAAAGCTACCAAAGGAAGATGGGCCAGATCAAGTCAAGAGCTGGGGAGTCTAGAAAACTCTCCTAGTGCATCCCTCTGAAAGAAGAAATTAAACAGCAGCTCAAAAGGCTATTGACTGCTCTGTCCTAAGTCCCATTATCTCCTGCACCCACAAGAGAGTACATGCAGCCAGACTCCAAGCTTCCCAGTGCACACATGCACACACAAGTATGTACAACACAATATACTTCCTCACCATTACTCTATTACACAGAACAAAGGACGGATGCCTCCAACAAGCCCTCTTGGCAAAAGGTTTGAAAGGAATTCCAGCTGATTTCCTGGCCTGGTTTAAAAATACCTTGAATTTCATTTATGAAGTTCCTTTACCATACCACTCATTTCCTTTTTAGTAGGCTCTGATAACCATAATTGTATCTAATTACTATCCATGTTTCTATAGTTAGTACAGGTGTTAAAGATACCCAGGAGATTGAAACCATCTTATTGTTTCCATTGGACACTTGAAAGAGACAGAGAATCCTAATATCTGAAAGACAGCTGCTAAAGAAAGTGGCACGATTCCATGTACAGTAATCTTTCAGGTAATTAAATAGCTACATTTTTCCTTCCACAGAATTATGGCCTGGAAATTTTGATCTGGCTCAAGAATATTACAGTATATATCAAGATTCATTGTCTCTGAACATGTCTGAGGAGAGAGGAAGGGAAGGTGACTGGTAAGCATTGATTTGGAATCTCAACAATTCTTGAACAGTCTATGACAGTTCGCAATGGCCATCTTGCTATGGCCAACTCATGGTAGCCAACTTGCTGCAGCCAACTTGCTGTGGCTAACTCACCATTGGAAAACTCACACGAAACAAGAGTTACACTAATATCAAAGAAATAGTGGAATAGAATCATTAAAGAAAGGATGCCAAAGAAGGGACAAAATGAAGTGTGAATGACAAAAATTAAAATATTTTTAAAATTATTTTAAATGATTGAATTGAATTGTTGAATTGTCCTGCAGTATGTTGTCCCATGGCAAATTGTCCCATGGCGAGTTGACAGTGGCAAGTTGACCCTGATGAGTTGTCTCATTCTATTCTTGAGAAAGGAACATGTACCGTGTTTCCCCGAAAATAAGACCTACCCCGAAAGTAAGACCTAGCACTATTTTCTAAACCTGCTCTAATATAAGACCTACCCCGAAAATAAGACCTAGTGTAAATCTCCAGTTCCAGGAAGACTTTTCAGGGAGCAACCGTGCACCCGCGAAACACCCCCCCCTACACACTCACACCCACTATTTGGCACCATAAATATATAAGACCTACCCCGAAAATAAGACCTAGTGTGTTTTTGGGAGCCAAAAAAAATATAAGACAGTGTCTTATTTTCGGGGAAACACAGTATGTAGACAGCAAGTAACAGATTCATCTGAACTGTATGGAATGGTGTGACAAGGAAGTGGGTGAGCTCTTGGTTTTGGAAGGAACAATCTGCCATTTACTTACAAGTGGGCCAGAAGATAAGAAGGATTCAATTAATGTTTCCATCCTTAATTGCCTTATTGCTCCTCAGGAGTGGTGCTGTGGTCTTATTTTTCTAAACAGTAAAAAATAACAATGGAACTTCCCAGATGCAAGTTCTACCAGCCTGAATAATAATGCCTATTGGCCATGTACTTTAGAAGGTGTAGGTCAATGCACCTGGAGAATACCTGACTCAGGAAAGTTAGCTTAAAACCTCCCATGAAATTTGCAAAAGAGATGAGCAGGTATCATACAGTGCATGAAAAGGAGATTAAAAATATCAATAATCATTCCTTACGGTAAGCGTAGCCTTAGCAAAAAATGAGAAGTTGGAATCAAAATAGCTGAAAGCAACCAATACTTTGTCCAACAGTACTTCAAAATTATATATACAGCTTTCAGCTGAAGGGAAAAATTTTCACTTCTCTTCATCCATCTCTTTTTAAACCAATTATTTAATTCACATTATACACTTTCTGGTTCTTTTACTTTCTCTGTATTTGTTCATTCTACCATTTCTCTTAAAGTAGATTGAGAATTTGGGAGTAGGACCTGAGTGCATGGAATCTTTTATTCAGAGGTGGTATTTAGCAGGTTCTGACCAGTGGTGGGATTCAAAAATTTTAACTACCGGTTCTGTGGGTGTGGCTTGGTGGGCGTGGCAGGGGAAGGATACTGTAAAATCTTCAATCAGAGGTGGTGTTTGCCAGTTTTCCAAACTATTCAAAATTTCTGCTACCGGTTCTCCAGAACTGGTCAGAACCTGCTGAGTACCACCTCTGGTTCTAACCAGTTCTGGAGAACCGGAAGCAGAATTTTTGAGTAGTTCACAGAACTAGCAAATACCACCTCTGACTGGAGATTTTACAATATCCTTCCCTGCCCCACCCACCAAACCTGCCCACAGAACCAGTAGTACAAAAAAAAATTGAATCCCATCACTGCTTTTATTGGAACTTGTAGTCTGGCTGCCTCACCTGCATTGCATGGATCCCATGTGCACCTGTCTGCCTGTTTTCTGATGTCTCTGCACCTGTTACAAAGCAAAAACATGAAACTACAGAAGACTTTTGTGGGAGAAGGCCTGCTGGAATTCACAAAGACTGGCCTAAAGTTCCTTGTTCCTATATTAATTAATGGCGATAGTAGGACAGCAAAACTATTGTCTCAATTTCCTCCCAGATGAACTGAATCACAGATTCTGATACATTCTAGTTCATCAACTTTATTCTGTTTCTTCCTTTGGAAGGAGTTCCTTTGTTGAAAAACTTACTGCATTCAGACCCACTCCTCGAACTGGAACCAGGACTTCCTACATACCTGCAGGAAGAAACATGTAGGTGGTTTATTTTATTTATGTTCTCCTGTGATGTAAAGGAAACTGTTTCACAAGTAACACTGCATCAGAATGCATTCAGCCATAATTTATGCGAGGTGTTCAGTAGAGAACTTTATGATAAGTGTTTATGTAGCATGATTAGTTGCTATAGTTTGTTTTACATTTCTAAAAGAAAAGAACAATGGCCTGGCAGCTTAGACATACTCTGTTACTTGAAAAAAAATTGAAATTGTCTTCAAAGTGTTGCTAGCATTACATTAACTGACAGTTGCAAAGAACATTTGGCAAAGTTAAAGCAGTAATGGAGCTGTGCTTCTTTACATCACTTGTCAACATTGTGTGTTCTGAATAGGAGAATTATTGCTTTTCAAATAATTCCATGTTGCTCTCACAGTTCAAACTTCAGGAATACACCTACATACAATTCACCTCCACATGAGATTAGTAGTTGCAACAATCAATTTAAAGCCCCATAAAATATGTGCAGGTAGTCCTTCACTTAAGACCCTTTGTTCAGTGACTGTTTGAAGTTATGGTGGTACTGAAAGAACAGATTTATGACCCATGCCTGATGTTACACATTGCAACATCTCCATGGACAACAAGGTATGTCTGATCTGGCTGCTGGGTCAAGCTGAATAAATAGCCCCAGAACCACAGTTTGGCAAAAAGGCCCTTTTGTGCCACGTTCTTGGGGCAGAGGCTGGAGGGAAAGCAGCCCCAGAACCACAGTACACCAAAAGGCATCTTGCCAAGAAAGCTGCAGGATTACAGTTTATATACTTGCCAAGAGTCAATATGAAATTCAGAATTTACTTTCTGCAAATATAATATGGGCAAGGAAGCAGAATGTTATGATGCTAGTTTGGCAAACTGCCTAGGTCTCCTGGATTACTCCAGCAAGCAAGCATACCTCACATATAAACATCAAATTGGCATAAGCTGAAGTCTGAAGTCTGAAACTTCTCTGATACATACTTTTGAGCATGTGTTTGGATTCAACCTTACGTATGGTTACTCATACACTCGTTACCTCTCGTATGGACTACTGCAATGTTCTCTACATGGGGCTGCCCTTGAGGATCACTCGGAGGCTTCAGCTGGTACAGAATGCAGCCGCGCGGGTTGTGATGGGAGTGTCCCGATACTCCCATATTACACCCCTCCTGTTTGAGCTGCATTGGTTGCCGGTTGCCCTCTGGGTGAGAATCAAGGTGCTGGTAATTACTATAAAGCCTTGCATGGCTAGGGCCGGGGTACTTGCGGGAGCATCTCCTGCCAGCAACAACTGCCCGTCGCCCCGTGCACTCCCACAGACAGGGCCTCCTCAGGGTGCCGTCGGCCAGACAGTGTCGACTGGCGACCCCCAGGGGGAGAGCATTCTCTGTGGGTGCACCCGCCCTTTGGAATCAGCTGCCCCTGGAGCTTCGGATGGCTCCTGACCTTTGATCCTTCCGTCATGACCTGAAAACATGGCTCTTTCAACTTGCTGACCTGGACTGATTGGGGGGTTAGTGGTTGTTCATTTTAATTAGCTTATTGGGATGTTTATTTAATATTTTTTAAAATTTTGTACTGTATGTTTTTATTGTTGTGAGCTGCCCTGAGTCCTTCGGGAGATAGGGCAGCATAGAAATCCCAATAATTAATTAATTAATTAATTAATAAATAAATAAATGAATGAATGAATGAATGAATAAATAAGAATTCAGAATTCTGTCTGTGGTGACCGCTACAGCAATATTTCTTCCCCAAACCCCAAAAACTTTAACCTTAGACTGTCTACTATTGACTTCACCCCTTTCCTAAGAGGTCTGCAGGGGGCATGCATAAGTACACAAATGTGCCTACCGTCCCTGTCCTATTGTTTTTTTTTATTCATGTCCATTTTATGTATTCATAACCATGCTTATACTTATATCTGTTATCTAATACTTGCTTGACAAATAAATAAATAAAATAAATAAAAATAAATATTATAGGATCCAAAAAGTTAAGTAAGTAAGTGGTGGTAGGAATACAGCATACTGGTGAGAATAGAATGACATTACTCCATGGGTAAGCTCAGCAGGGCATATGAGATTATGTACAATATAATTAAAATTAAGCAGTGTGTCTTGGATAGATCAAGAAAGTTGAATCATATATCCCTAGTGAAGACAATTAATATCTTAACTGAATCCACCTAACCCTAATATCATTTCGCATTAAATGACATGTATATTTCAGCTTAAGATTTCATAACTTGTAATGAGCCCTTGATCTGTACATATTATGTGAAAATTTAGCTCTGGGAAAGGTGGAAGGAAGAAAAGAGGATGAGCAGAAAAGAAGAAAAGAAGAGGAGGAGCAGCAACAGTGGGGATGGATACACCATTGTCAGACTTGAAAAGCCAAATTAGGGACAGATCTTCATGGAAAAAAATCTATGTATCTGCTAGGAACGGAAAATGACTTGATGACAAATAATCAACCAATGACCTTGTTATGTATGCAGGTTTGAATGTCATTGGTTTAGTTTGAACTGTTCTTGTAAAATGTCAGAAATGATTGGTTTAAAAAGTGTGGGAAAACCCTGCACTCTGATTGGCTGGCAACTGCGGCTGCTGGCTATAAGTAGCAGCCACAGACCAGCCAAATCGGGTCTGTTATGAGCTGTAGTCACTAATAAACTCTTCACTGAAGCACTCCATCTGACTCTTCATGCAAATCTAACACTGGCGATGAAGGTGGGATCCTTCCCAAGAGAAGACAACGCGGAGAAGAAGCCGAGAGAGATGGCTGTGCTGAACACACCCCCAGCCCCATTCGATCCAACGGCAGAAGACTGGGACAGATGCAGATCGCCAAATGTATTTGAGGGAAACGATCTGCCAACATTTCGACAAGCGGAAGAGGGCGGTCTTTCTCACCCACTGCGTCTGGCCGTTTTCAAGATGGCGAAGGCATTGGCGGAGCTGCAGACGCGAAGGTAATGGACTGGCCCGATTTAGAAAAGTTATTAAGAGCCCATTACATGCCACAAGTATCGTGCCTCCGTCGGGATCAAGGGGAAAGCGAAAACGTTAATGACTTCATGGCAAGTTTAAGGGACATTGGGGGGTGCATGTGAATTTATCAACTTAGAAGAGGCCATGCGCAATCGATTTGTTCTAGGCCTAAAAGACAATGTTTTGCAGAGCAAATTATTAATGAAACCTAAGATCACGCTTAAGGAAGCCATAGAAGAAGCTTCTTCAGCGGAAGCTACCAAGTCCTCAGCAGCAGCCATGAAGAAAATTTACAAGGCCGCAAGCCTTCCTTGGACTTATTAACTTTTACCACATGTTCCTACCTCAGAAGGCAACCATTGCAGAACCATTACACAGATTGCTTGACAAAAAGTCTGTTTGAGTCTGGGGTAGGAAAGAACAATCAGCATTTAACAGTATTAAAAGACTAATCACGTCTGATGCTGTACTCATACAGTTCTCTGAGAATTTACCTGTTGTACTGACTTGTGATGCATCCCCTTTGGAGTGGGGGTTGAGCCACAGGCTTCCCAGCGGGAGGGAAGCCCCTATTGCATTTTACTCACACCTTGACCAAAGCAGAGAGGAATTACAGCCAATTGGACAAGGAAGCATTGGCAATTGTTGCAGCTATCAAGAAATTTCATGAGTATTTATATGGGAGAACATTTACCATTGTCACAGATCACAAACCTTTGTTAGGCATTGTGGCAGGAGACAAACCTACACCCATTATCCTGTCACCAAGAATGCTGAGGTGGACTGAATTTCTTGCTGCTTATTCATACAACCTTATCCACAAGCCTGGCAAGGACATTGGACATGCTGATGCCTTGAGTCGTTGCCCACTTCCTTATCACAAGGAGGACTTTGAACCTGAGGCACACACCTTTTTCCTAGAAACTGTTGCCAAGCTTCCAGTACACGCTGCTGAAATTGCCAGAGAGAACTGCCAGACACTTTATTGGCTCCTATTATAGGCTGGATTAAGAAAGGTTGGCCTCTTCAAGATCTACCTCACCTTGCCCAACCTTTTAAATCCAGGCAAACTGAATTATCTGTATTAAGAGGATGTATTTTGTGGGGTAACAGGGTGGTTATTCCTGCAAAACTGCAAAGGGAGGTTTGGAAATGTTACATGAGGGTCATCCTGGTATTGTAAGGATGAAGGGATTGGCCAGGAGTTATGTATGGTGGCCAGGTATTGACAAAATGGTTGAAAACTGGGTTGCATCTTGTCCCAACTGTCAGGTAGTCAGGCCTGCCCCACCTCTCGCCCCCACACAGGAATGGGAATGTCCTAGGGGCCCATGGTCTAGGATTCACATTGATTTCGCTGGCCCTACCAGAGGGCACACCTTTCTTATTATAGTAGATGCATATTCCAAATGGCTAGAGGTAATCCCTATGGCATCCACCACAACTTATGCTGTCATCAAGCAGCTTAAAAAGCTTTTTGTAACCCACGGGTTACCTGATGTTCTTGTCTCTGACAATGGCCCTCAATTTACATCCAACCCTTTTGAATCTTATCTAGCACAACTGGGTATCAGACATGCCCTGACAGCCCCTGGGCACCCTTCGGGTAATGGCCGGGCTGAACGAATGGTACATTTTACCAAGCAACTGGGTCCTGGGGACATCACTGAGAAAGTTGAAAAACTTCTTAGTGTTCAGCACATCACTCCTAACCCATCAACTAACTTATCCCCAGCAGAGTTGTTGATGGGTAGGAAACTTAGGTCTCCCCTTGACCACCTTCATCCCACTTACGCACCCAAAGCACCACTAGATTCCACTAGCAAAGTTCGCACGTTCAGTGTGGGTGATTCTGTTTATGCTAAGAACCTTATGGGTGAGCCTTCATGGATTCCTGCTGAAATAACTCAAATCACAGGCCCTCGTTCTTACAGGGTACAAACAGAGGATGGAGTCCTCTGGAGCAGGCACATTGATCAGCTTAGATCCAGGTTACCTCAGGAACATCGCACCTCTCTAGTTCCCATACCTAATGCTTTTTCTAGGGGAAGGGGAGGAACATGAGGATAATCAGCAAACAAGAATCAACCCCATGTGTAATGAGCCATTACGACAGGAACCATCCCAAAACCTGTCACAATGCCAAAATCCATCCTTACAAGTGGAAGATTGCACATCACTACCTGACTTGGGTGCTGACATTGGGCTGGAGATGGGTTGGGAGGAGAGACCAGATTCTAACAATCAAACAGGGTCTTCTTCACAGGAAGTCCAACTAGGGAAATGTCAACAGACACATTTCCCTCTCACTGGGTGAGAACGTTAAAACTTCTGAACCACGGTCTCAACGTACACGTAAGAGCCCCACCTATTTAAAAGAATACATTAGATAGGTTGGGGTTTGAGTATGGACTGAACCTAGTGGGGAGGGGTGTTATGTATGCAGGTTTGAATGTCATTGGTTTAGTTTGAACTGTTCTTGTAAAATGTCAGAAATGATTGGTTTAAAAAGTGCGGGAAAACCCTGCACTCTGATTGGCTGGCAACTGCGGCTGCTGGCTATAAGTAGCAGCCACAGACCAGCCAAATCGGGTCTGTTATGAGCTGTAGTCACTAATAAACTCTTCACTGAAGCATTCCACGTCTGACTCTTCATGCAAATCTAACAGACCTCTTGATAGATTATAAAGTCAAGAAGGATTTTGTCCCAGGTGAAAAAGTGCATACATTTTTCAAAGGATCCTGAAAAAAAAATGGATTTATTCACAGGACTGAGAAGAAAAGTCCAAAAATAAGTAGATTTTTTTTAAAAAAAATCCATGCTCTCTGTTAAAGGGGAAACCCATTTAAAGCATTTGCAGCTGGTTACTTCACCAATCACCTTCCATGTGTTTATGAAAAAATATTTTAACCCTAACTTTTCATGGCTATTGCAGCTACCACCGATAACCTTAATTTGTGACAAAAATAAAAACGGGGTATCTGACAATCTCAGGTCAGGTTCTAGCATAGAAATAAACAGGAAACACACCCATTCATTATGAAGCTAATTCTAAAAGTATCTGAGTAAATCAGAACCCTGTTCTAGAACAATCTCAAATTTAAATGTCCTATTTTTATTGTACTTTATCACCTTTTCCAAGTTTTTTCATCCCTTCTTTTAATAAAAAATACCTTGCATCATGCATTTTAATATACCAACCATTTCTAATACCTCCAACTTTTTTATCAGAATGAACAACAGGAAGAGATGCCACATCAGCAGGTATTATATTTAGTAACCTCATAAGGCATAATGGCTGGTATTGCAAGTTTCCACTAATTAACAGTCTTCCCTTCATTTGACTTGGTAACTTTAAAAGATGTTTGACTATTGGACAATTTGTTCATGAAGCCTCCTGTTTCTTTGAAGTGCTAGCCAGATATATCAGCTTTTAATATTGTGGAAGAAAATTGACAGAAGTATTCTACTCACCTGTCCTCAACATGTATTAAGTGAATATTACACCTGCTTATTAATATTGGCTGACCTGTCTGGGATGAATATTCAGAATGGAACACAAGTCTTTGTGGACCTTAATAGAGTAGAACTTATTTTATTTATTTATCTATTTTTATTGTTGGGATTTCTATGCCGCCCTATCTCCCGAAGGACTCAGGGCGGCTTACAATAATAAAAACAGAGAATACAAACTTTAAGAAAATATTAAATCTAAAACCCCAACACTAGATCTAAACCAAATTTAAAACCCACAAACAGCACAAGACAAATCAAAACTATTAAAATCCCCTTCAGTCCAGGTTGGTTAAACAGAAAAGCCAAGTCTTCAGGTCACGATGGAAGGAGCGGAGGTCAGGTGCCACCTGAAGCTCCATGGGCAGTTGATTCCAAAGGGTGGGCACTCCCACAGAGAAGGCCCTCCCCCTGGGGGCCGCCAGCCAACATTGTCTGGTTGACGGCACCCTGAGGAAGCCCCACCTATGTGAGCGCACTGGGCAATCGGACATCGTTGCTGGCAGCAGGTGCTCCCGCAAATACCCCAGACCTAAGCCATGAAGGGCTTTATAGATGATAACAAGCACCTTGAACCTCACCCGGAGGGCCATCGGTAGCCAATGCAGCTCGCGCGGGAGGGGTGTAACATGGGAGTATCGGGACACCCCCATCACAACCCGCACAGCCACATTTTGCACCAGCTGAAGCCTCTGGGTGGTCTTCAAGGGCAGCCCCATGTAGAGAGCATTGCAGCAGTAGCCTTCTTCCTTCTAGAAAGAAAAGACTTATCTTATCTGAGGAACCCCATATTATTTCATTATAGTGCTATAAAAGTAATCAGAAGACAGGAGGTTCTGGAAAAAGTAAATAAACTGAGCATTAAAATGGAAGATCAAATAAGTAAATGAATTATGAGTATGTATGTATGTATGTTATTATGGTAGATTATGCTTGCAATTCTACTATCTGCAAAGATCCAATACATGAGGCTATTACTGCACTGATCAAAACACAATACTGATATCAGCCATATATCATAAATGCTTCCTGTCTAGCTGCACATACTGTAGATAAAGGCTTAATAGAATCGCAAACTGGCACTTGCTCCTAAGGAATGCACAGATGGATTTAACTTCCAAAGTAGTTTTTGTAGCCTCATAAGCATTTTCATTTTACCTAGACTATAATCTGGCTCTGGCATTAAAACATTGTTGGCAACAAGCAATACCTTTTCTGGTAGTTCAGCTAGGCAACCTGGCGCCAAAGCTTACAGTATGTTTATTTGAAATCCTGAAGCAGTGAGAAATGGCAAGATTAAGCCTGTTGCAATATATATTATGTGGAGATTTTTCTTCTTTCAAAAAAGTAATTATCTGGAGAAACTCTGCCAGGAGTTATTTTATGATTGGATAATCATCTAAAACTGACTCTGCATTTTCTTTCTGAATACATTGGCTCCTGCAATATTCCGATTGCCAATTTAACTTTTCTTTTTAACAAACATATGAGAAGTCCCTCCATAGGGCAGTGGGAATCCACTTAAGAGCAATCTGAGTAAGCAGATTCAAAGCTTATATATGCTGCAAAGAGATACCTAATGTATTTCACACTTTCCTGATCTCAGCACAATTATCCTCTTGAAAGACTCCGTGCTGCCATTTTCAGCATGGGGTTACCCCCATAAGTATGCTTGCGGGTTTGGACACAAATAGGCAAATGATACGTATGCTCTCATGTTGCAGAGCATAGTAATGTAGACTATGGGACACCAGAATGAGTTCCATGGATGCATGGCCAAAGTACATAATGGAAGAAACTACCAGATGCATTAGATCTACAAATTCTCCTTTCCAAATCCAGTAATCCAGCTTTACATTGAGTGATGTGGGCTAAATAGCTTTACATTACTGTCACCTCCACTATCCCAACTCAGTGTTAGCAGAGATACGCAAAACACTCCATGTTTAAAATGATTCAAATGAGCAGTGGCCTCTGGGGAGTGGGGTAGAGAGAAGGAAGCAATTATACAATGAAAGCCTTGCTTCCCCTTTTTATGGGCATGCAGCATCATAGCACATTCAAAAGCGGTAGGGCTTGTTGCATTGTGACACCACTTCTGCATTTTGCACTTTGCACACCTTCCCTCGAAACCACTGATGGGAACTTAAAACATTTTCGGCATTTATAGGTAGTTCTTGGTTTACAACTGATCTTTTAGTGACCATTCGAAGTTCCGACGGACCTACCTGGGGGGATACTTACAACCTGGGGTTAAAATTCCAACACTTCCCCTCAAGGTCATGTGACCCCACTTTGGATGCTCGCTATTTATAGCCATTTGTAGCATCCCATGTTCATGTGATTAGATTTTATGATGGTTTTTCTGAAAACCAGCCTTTCCTTCCAGTTTTCAGCAAAACCGCACTCACTGCAACCCACTGCAACATTTGCTTAACAAGCACCACATGACCAATCCACTTTATATGGTTGTACCAAAAGTTACAACCATGATGGGCAGGCTTCATTACAGCTGTAACTTGAGGACCACCTGTAATCAACATTGCAATCAGTGCTACAATCAATAAGTATAATAAAGACTGTATCTGGAAAATCACCTTAGCCAGAGGCATCAGCAGAATTGTGCTACTTTTTCCAGAATGATGTAATGGATGTCAGACCTGATAGTGCTGCTAGTTCCACTCTTTTCCTTGCTTGTTTTTCCTTAAACTTCAGTCATGAAAATGTGGACATACCTAGAAGAAAGATTCAGGAAATGTGCTTGTAACTCCTGGAAAACAGGAGCTCTACACAAGAGAGCTTTCTGACAGCAGGGACACTTGCCAGGCTGATCAAAAATGTCAAGATGGCAATTAAAGACTTGTGGTATACATAAAAAAGGAGTAAAGCTTCAATCATTTGGTCCCAGCCAACATCTCAAATTTTTTGACCTCCCTCCAGTAGGCCCGATGACAGCTTAGTTGGATGAGACACAGTTCAAGAATGAAACAGCAAAAGTCGCTTGTTAATATGAAGCCACAATAACAATATAGCAACCAATATTAAATGTCTCCCACCTGATGCCACTATTGTTCACAAAGCAAGGACCATGACTTTTGAAGAGGTAATTCCCTAAACGTGCCTAAACCATGTGTTGCAATGCTCAACCTCCTCAATGGATGGTTAAATGCAGCTGGTGTCCCAAATTAGTTAGGGAAAGTTCATTTATTTTATTTATTTATTTATTAATCCGACTTATATGCCGCCCCCTCAACAAAAAGGACTCGGGGCGGCTCACAGCTAAAAAATACAACAATAAATAAATTAGCTAAAAACATACTAAACAGATTAAAGCCGAATTAAAGTTAAAAACCCCATAGTTAAAATAAACCAGCCCCCAGAGAATCAGCACAGCCCGGATTGTAAAAAGAGCCAGGTCTTCAGATCGTGGCAGAAGGTGCGGAGATCGGGGGCCAACCGGAGCTCCAGTGGAAGAAGATTCCACAAAGTGGGAGCCGCCACAGAGTAGGCCCTCCCCCGGGTCGCTGCCAAACGACATTGAGTCGCAGACGGCACCCCGAGGAGATCCCTTCTGTGGGCCCGTACAGGGCGGTTGGTATTTGATGCTGGGAGGAGTCGTTCTCGTAAATAACCTGGAACCATGCCATGCTGGACTTTGAATGTTAACACCAAAACCTTGAATCTCACCCGGAGGGCAACTGGAAGCCAATGTAGGCCGCGCAGGAGGGGTGTAATATGGGAGTATCAGGAGGCTCCCATCACTACCTACGTGGCCGCATTCTGCACCAGTTGAAGCCTCCAAGTGGTATGCAAGGGCAGTCCTAAGTAGAGAGTGTTACAGTAGTCGAGTCGGGAAATAACGAGTGCCTGAGTGACTGTGCGCAGGGCATCTCAGTCCAGGAATGGGTGCAACTGGCAAACCAGCCGGATCTGGGCAAAGGCCCCCCTGGCCACGGCCCCCACCTGCTCCTACAATTTGATCCGTGAGTCCAGGAGGACCCCCAGATTCCGTGCCCTGTCTACGGGAGGCAACACCTCCTCCCCCATGACCAAAGATGGAATATCCAAACTGGACCGAGATGTCAGTATGCACAGCCACTCTGTCTTGGCCGGATTGAGTCAAAGCATGTTCCTGTCCATCCAGATCCGCACCGCTTCCAGACAACGGGACATCAGGGAGAGAACATCACTGATGTGGCCTGGGGTGGAGATGTATAACTGTGTATCATCAGCGTACTGATGATAACTCACCCCAAAGCCACGGATGATCTCACCCAGCAGCTTCATATAAATGTTGAACAGGAGGGTGAGAGGACCGACCCCTGGGGCCCCCACACAGTGAGATACCTTGGAGCGACCTCTGCCCCCTGCCAACACTGTTTAAAATGCGAACGTCCGAGAGATAGGAGGAGAACCACTGTAAAACAGTGCCTCCCACTCCCAACCCCGAGACATCGCAACAGGATACATGGTCGATGGTATCGTGAAAGCCGCTGAGAGATCTAACAGGACCAGGACAGAGGAAAAACCCCTGTCCCGAGCCCTAGAGAGATCATCAATCAGCACGACCAATGCTGTCTCCGTGCTGTACCCAGGCCGAAGCCCGATTGGTACGGATCCAGGTAGTCCGCTTCCTCCAGGAAAAGTGGCAATTGCTGGGCCACCACACTCTCAACAATCTTCGCTAGGAAGTGAAGGTTGGAGACCGGACGAAAGTTGTTCAACGCAGCTGGGTCAAGGGCAGGCTTCTTCAGGAGGGGCCTCACCACCGCTCTTCAGAGGGCAGGGAACAGCCCCTCCCTTAACAAAGCATTGACCACTGCCTGGAGCCAGCCGCACGTGACCTCCCTGGAGGCACAGACCAACCAGGAAGGGCACGGGTCCAATAAACATGTGATGGAGCTCAGCCGCCGCATAATCCTGTCCACTTCATCCTCAGAAACAGGATCGAACTCAGTCCAGGTCACATTGGCCAGACCACTCGCATCCCCATCCTCAGGCCACTGCAAGTCCGAGCGCAACTCTCCCTTCCGGATCTGAGCGATTTTATCCTGCAGATACTGACCAAATTCCTCAGCTCTGCCCCGCAAAGGGTCCACCCCCCCCCCACAACTGCAGGAGGGATCGGGCGACCCCAAACAGGGTGGCTGGGTGGTTATCTGCGGATGCTATGAGGTGGAGAAATAAGATCTTCTCGCTGCCCTCACCGCAACCAGGTAAGTCCTAATATGGGCTCTTCACTGGGCTCAGTCAGATCCAGAGCGGGTCGCCCTCCACCTGCTCTCTAGTCCCCTTCTACGATGCTTCCTCTCCCGGAGCTCCGCGGTATACCAGGGAGCTGGCCGGGATCTGCGCCGAGTAAGGGGACGCATGGGGACAACCCTGTCGAGAGCCCCCGTGGCCGACTGTTGCCAGGTAGCCGCAAGGACCTCGGCAGGGCTGTGGGTAAGGGATGCAGGAAAAACCCCAGCTCTGCCTAGAACCTCTCAGGGTCCATCAGGCGTCTGGGACAGAACCATCTAAGTGGCTCCTCATCCCAGTGGTGTGGGGCAGCTTGATGGAAGACCAGCCGCAGGAGATAGTGGTCTGACCATGAAACGGGGTGGGTAACAATGTCATCACCCCGCAGACCACTCCGCCACTGCTCCGAGACAAAAACCAGGTCGAGCATGTTGCCACCCCCTCATGAGTCGGGCCATCTATTATCTGGGTCAGACCCATGGCCTCCATGGAGGCCATGAATTCCTGGGCCAAACCCAACACCGATCCCAAGGAGGGCAGATTGAAGTCACCCAGAACTATGAGCTCTGGAAGCTCCACCGCCACCCCTCGAGACGGCATCAAGGAGCCCAGGCAGGGCAGCTGAGACATAGCTGGGGACAGGTATGTAAGCAGCAGCCATCTGACCTGCAGGCCCACACCTCAGGGGAGGGATTCACACTGCCTATCTCCGGGGCAGTCCTCCCTTGGAAGCAGGGTCTCCCGAATAACGATAGCCACCCACCACTCCCTCTTTCCTAGGGTCTGTTGACTGTGCAACACCCGAAAACCTGGGGGGCAAATGTCAACCCTCCGGCCCCAACCAGGTCTCAGTGATGCAGGCCAGGTCCGCCTCCTCCTCAATCACATCACGGAGGAGTGGTGCCTTATTAACCACGGACCTGGCATTAAAGTACACCAGCCTGAGCCAGGGGTCCTGGATCCCAAAACCCCCAGGAAATGAGAAGAGGCTAAAGGGGTTGAGGGCGCCACAGCTTGGATATAGCGGGGCGCTCCCCTAACATGATATGGCCCCCTGCCTCGTCGGCTCCTACCCATTCCAACCACCCTGGGATC